>BHDV01021155.1:17835-33373 GCA_005406045.1 Adoxophyes honmai
AAAAAAAAAAAAAAAAAAAAAAAAAAAAAAAAAAAAAATTAGGTCGAATTGAGAACCTCCTCCTTTTTGAAGTCGGTTAACAAAGTCAAAAAGATCGAAGTTGTTCCGAAGAGAGCCGCGCAGCGGTTGCGCATCGCACGGTGAAGCGGCGACGCGTCGCCCGAGCCGCGCTCGCACCAGGGTACCATAAGTTAAAGGCGGCTGTGTACGTGTTGAGGTTGGGTTGGAACTCTGCTACTCATAGATCTGCTACTAGACGGGATGTGTAGAAAGGGGATGTGTGAATGGGATATTTTAAGGGGCGGGACAGGTATACTGAATGTAATTTTTCTAAAAGCGTACTACCATAGACAAATATCCATTTTATGTAGATAATATGCCAAATAATCAAAAGGAATAATAATTAAAATAATTGAAAGTCGTCGTTGCCGTGACCTACTCTTTCTTTCAATGGACCAATTCCACCAATGTCTTTTTTGCAGGATCCTGAGATCAGTTGGGATTGTAATGATGGCGATTCGGATCCAATGCCAAGACTGGAAGATCTCAGTCGCAATTCGCACGGCACCAGGTGTGCAGGAGAAGTAAGTGAATATTTTTCGATCTTTCTTACCAACTGTGTTTTAATAATTAATATATTATTGTCACTTTTTTCTTACAATTACGTATTGCATTTTCATTTTGTTCGTAGATAGCTATGACTGCGAACAATGTTAAATGCGGCGTGGGCGTGGCATGGGGAGCTAAAGTGGGCGGAGTCCGGATGCTCGACGGGCGAATCACTGACCGCATTGAAGGCGAAGGAATAGGTAACGCCTCGCATTTATGATCGCCTGGTAGATTCGGTTCACGTTCAACTCAAAATGTCGTTCATGATGGGACCGACCGGTGCAGTGACTTTTTCTACTAATAAATAAATACCACCGACGAGAAGAAGAAGTAATCAAAAAGTTACGGAAAAAAATATAATTTGGAAATACAGCCAGTATCTAGGTACACTTACCTACTAGGATTTTATTTGAAACCACATGAAATAAATAAAATACTGTTTTCATAGTATTTAGGTACGTACGATAGCTAAAGAAAATCCGTGGATTTGTGATCCACGGATATCCGACAGTCGACGCCGACTCATCGTTCGGTAAGTTCCACTAGGAAATCATAAAATACATGTGCACTGCAAATTAGGCTGAACAAAATAAATGGGACGACGCGACGCGACAGAATAGGACACTAATTTGTTCCTCAACGAGTTTAGTTTAGCGTTTTTTCAGTAAAGAGGTATGCATTACTTATTTAAATTGTATAATGTAAAGGCATAGTAAATATCCCGAAATCGTCAATAACATTTCCTTCTTGAAGATAAAAGAAAAGCACAAAAGAGTAGGGAACGCCGACCAAAATTATTAGCCTAGCAAAAATGCTCCATCGAGTGATTCTCAAAGTACCTATGACAAGTGCTACATTTTTGTGATATTTTGCGCAATTTTTATGTTTCATTGAAAGAATGTTGTAAGATTATTTTATTTTTATTATGCAACAGGTTACGCTTGGGAGAAAGTGGACATCTACAGCGCTTCATGGGGCCCTAATGACGACGGGCGCACCGTGGAGGGCCCGGGCCGACTCGCCTCGCAGGCGCTGCGGCGCGGCGTGGAGCAGGTTGGTTACACGCACAGAAAATAGATGGCGCTAATTTACAATTTCAAATTTTCATGTGTGGTGTGGACGGTGTGGTGTCGGGAATGTCGGGATAAAACCTCTCCATTTCTTGGATGTCGCAAGAGGCGACTAAGGAAACTGATTTAGCCATGCTTTTTTAGCAACCTGTCACTTCACTATTATACCTCTTGATCTCCTCCATCTGTTTTTAAATCTAAATTATGCTTTGGTTGCGAAGCGTGAAATAGTCATTGTTTTATCTGAGTACCTATGCCATGTTTCTTGTGTTCTGCCTACTCCATTTGAGAACTCAGGCGTAATTGAATGTAAGTAGGTTAGCGCGATTTAGAACACTTAGTACTACCCTAGTAATAGACTGATAATGATAATCTCCTTACTTTTGTGCATTCGCCCGTAATATGAGCTGTACTAGATGGCGCTGTATAGGCGGGACTTCACTGTCATGTCATACCTACGTTTACTATAAAACTTAGTCGAATGAATAATTATAATTGTATTTCCAGGGCAGAGGGGGCAAAGGCATTATTTACGTATGGGCCAACGGCAACGGAGGCAGCCACCACGACAACTGCAACTGCGATGGGTATGTCCACCCTCCCCTTATTTAATTAACAGCTCCTCAGTGTTATGCGGTCCTGGTACATCCTAGTTTTGTTCCGTCAGCTACTCGTCCAGCATCTTCACGGTGTCGATCGGCAGCGCGTCGCAGCACGGCCTGTTCCCCTGGTACGGGGAGGTGTGTTCGTCCACGCTGGCCGTTGCATACTCATCCGGAGCTCATAAGGATCAAAAGATTGTAAGTGGACATACACACATACATTGTACTTGTAGTCAGAAATCAGAATCAAAGCAAAACAAACGGCAATCTGTGATTCTGTAGTTAAATGTATCAGTATGCTATCGATACATTTAAATTTGGAACATCTCTTAATAATTGTTGATGCTGATTAAAAAAAGAATTATTTCAAATTTCGAACGCGGTTGGCAACTTGGTTAGTATACTGATAAAATTGTTCGTGGAAGTTGGTTTTCCCACCATCTTTTGTTGTCATTCATCGTTTAATTTTATTATGAAACTCGTCTACAGTTCATTTCGCGCTCCTGTATTTAGCTGGTGCCTCTCATTACGCCACAATTTACCTATCTATATGACATACGTTCAGTCGGAATAAGCAAATGTGTCCAAACGCTTACTTACATTATAAATTTGTTATCGATACTTATTTCAGTATGATAACGATAGATAGTGATAGTGACGAAAAAAGAAAACAATCTACTTATTTAAAATTTGGAACACTCGGACGTTGTGGTGTGGCTGGCGTTGCAAGCCAGTGATGGCCGATGCGCAATTTTTAGTGTAAATTGATTTTGCCGTCAGATTTTTACCAGTCTTTGTATTTTACCAATGTTATTTTTGAATACTTTTTTACAAATGTCATAATTAAACGACTTTGGCATACTTTTTTTCCAGGCCACTACAGACACCAACGATTCATGCACTTTAGGCCACACAGGGACGTCCGCCGCCGCGCCTCTAGCGGCGGGAATCATCGCGCTCGCTCTGGAGGCCAAGTGCGTAGCTTCTACCGTGTTATGTTAGCCTAGTACTTTCGACGGTGCGGTCCGTTTCTCTTCCACCGTCCTTCAAGAGTGAAACGGGGTTTTTGACGATGCGTTGCCACACTGCCAAACAACTGCCAAAGAATTAAAAATAAGACAAGATAGCATTTTGGTGCGAATGGTGCGATGGTGCGGGCAGTGAATGCACAAAAAATTAATGCGACTATACAAGTCCTGGGCCAAAATAAACAAACAATTGAAAAGTAGAGGACGAGCGTATTTAAACTAAACGCCAAACTGTCGTAGGTACTCGTATGCATTCATTTCATATATGTAACTAGTTCTGGGATATTTTCACTGTAACCGATATACCTACCTAGATCATAATAAATTAATAATATCAGAATTCTAGGGTTGCCATTGGCAGTGTAATCGAGTTTTAGGCCGGCCACATAGACTTAAACCAGCGTGTCGCTTCACAAAAAAAAGGCGGCAAATTCAAAAAATCTTTATATGGTATTACTAACTATAGTAGGAGAAAACTGTTTTGGTACTTGACAATTTTTTTTGGTACTTAATTAATAATTAGTTTTCAAACTAAATGATACAACCATCTATTTATACAGATGAATTTGAAGACGATTTTGATTATGACTCATGGATAAATGGCTTTATTATTTTATGAATTTGTTTAAAAAAAAATACATTAGGTATATTAATTTATTATTGACTACTAAGTACTGTCGAGCTACGGGGATTTAGTTAATAGGTAACTTTGTAAGTAAAAACTGTTCTTGAAAATATGTTGATTTATTTCGATAGTTTTCTATATACTGACAAATCTATTATGTTTTTCTGAGTGACATCTTAATATTCTTCTTTTTTATGTATTCCAAATTTACATAATTACATATATAAAACCTATTCTACATCCCTCCTCCCTACAAATGGAGGGGGATCCTACTCTACCCTAGAGCCCTACCTATCGACGGGCATAAACATAATACAGCCAGCCTTTACTAGAGGCTAATCACACACACCTCTATTTATAATTTATATTGTTAAATTTAAATAAAGTAAAAATTT
Source organism: Adoxophyes honmai (assembly GCA_005406045.1). Classification (NCBI taxonomy): domain Eukaryota; kingdom Metazoa; phylum Arthropoda; class Insecta; order Lepidoptera; family Tortricidae; genus Adoxophyes; species Adoxophyes honmai. The sequence goes on from BHDV01021155.1 coordinate 22,165, forward strand.
CATTAGAGGTGGTGATTTTAACTATTGAAAAACCGTCGCAAAAAGAATAGTTATGGCTGCAGCCTATTCTGAATCAATTTTCAATACAATATAAAACAATATAATACAAGATAATATTAAAAAAATTGACAATGTTAAAGTTTAAAAATCCTAATCTCGACTGCTATTCAAACTTATTCCTATCAAGTTTCTTTAGCGCGGCTTCGAGCTTGAACACCAATCCAGTGTTCACCAGGCTGCCCTCATGGCAGCCTCCCAGCTGCCTCGACGCTCACCATGAACTTTGACACAGGAAAATAAAATTTTGTTTATTCATACATATTCAACATGCTAATATGCAATGAGTATAATGTGGTAGACATCATACATTTGAGACTTTTTCATAGTATAAATATATTTTCCTTTGAATGCAAACAGTTCTTGTTCAATTGGAGGCATGAGCAACAACCATAAATGCATAAAGGCTAACATATTTATAAATGAATAAAAATAAAATATATGTACAGGAGCAACTCTATTTTCCTCAACAAGACACATCGATTCCTCTTTTTTATAGCACTCTTCGTATGGGATTTTATTTTCCCTTAGCCATTTTTGAATGTCTGCCTTCAAGCTGTGCATGGTTGGAGGCTTATTTATTTGTGTGACATGGTAACTTGCATTGTCCATTACAATCACACTAGGCTCCATCAAATTTGGGATCAACATTTCACATAACCACTTTAAAAAAATTACACTATTCATATCATCATGATAATCAGCTGCTTTGGATTTTGTGCTAAATACAAGCAGAGAATTTGGCACAAATCCTTGCTCTGATCCAGCATGCACCATAATATGCCTTTTGCCGGATGAAATTTTCTCAACATCACTGGAAGTCGAAGGCCCTTGCCATGACTTTTTTGGTCTATAGTTTGATGGACATATGTTTCATCAAGATAAACAATCAATATTCCTTCTTGTTGTTTCTTGTGTATACTTCTTAGAAATCTTTGTCTCCATCCAGATATTTCAATAGTTTGCTTGATATTTTCATCACCCACGCCACCTAGAATCAATATAAGTAATTAAGTACGGTGTTATAATACAAAAACACCAACGTTCCTATTATGTAAATAATTCAAAATGAAAGACTGCCACTAAATCGCTAAAAGCATCAACATTGTTTGACAATAACTTACCGCGTCTGAATGATTTCATCCAATATTCGTTTATTTTTCAGTAATCTCTCATTTTCGTCACTTCTAACCTGATTGTAGTTAGAGATCATAGAAAATAACATGCTTCTTACACTGCTTCTGATCGGTTTAGCCATTATAACACGATAATACTTCCGTAACAAATCACTGATGCGATATTTTTAGGTTATGTAAAACCGTGATTGACAATTAGTTTGACAGATAAAATTGTTGCCATGTATAGAATTCTGAAAAAATGCTTCTGCAGCGAACCGCTGGTTTATCTCTACATTCGGAATTTTTCCGTTCGGAATCCCGAATCAGACTTTCCGAACGCAGTCAATCCATACAAAATCAATGGACCGCCACACACATTCGGAAAAATTCCGTGCGGAATTCCGAACGGAAAGCTTACGAATGTGTGTGGCGGTCCATAGATTTTGTATGGATTGACTGCGTTCGATTTTCCGATTCGGAATTCCGAATCAGAAAAATTCCGTATGTATGTGGCCGGCCTTATAGCTAAGAATTTGTGCTCATTTTTGAATGCAGAATTTTTGAATTCTAAACCAACCATACAAGCGTGTTTTGTTTTGGTTCTAGCTCGAATTTGACATGGCGAGATGTTCAACATTTGATTGTTTGGACGTCAGAGTTCATTCCCTTGGCTGGGAACTCTGGATGGCAGGTTAACGGGTAAGTTTGCCATTGCGAATCATCAACTAGAAAAATGTATTGAATGGCGCTGGTTATTCTGGTATTTCAAGTTCTGGGTTAACTGCTTCTTTTTGATTATTTTCAGTGTTGGACTGCGATTCGATGTACGATTTGGCTTTGGGCTTCTTGACGCTGAGGCCCTAGTGAGGAGAGCTCTAAACTGGGTCACGGTTCCTGAGAAAAATATCTGCCATGTTCTACCTCTACAGTGAGTTTGCCTTCCTAGTACTTTTGCCGAAAATGTGATGAACGAATCGTACGACGACGTCGCAATCGCAAAATAAGAAACGAAACGCAAGCGAAAACTTGTGTGTCAATGAGCTGTCCCTACGCCTCTCTTCGCGCAGATGTCGAAGATTTTTTGACTATGAAGTTGCCATTACAGATTGCGCCTTCCTGATGCTTAAAATTGTTCTCCATTCGTTCCAGTTCTGAAACCAAACTTCCATTTTCACGGGAACAACCAGTAAAATTACTATTTGATGCGGGTAACTGCGTCGTGAACTACGTCGAGCACGTGGAGTTGATTGTAAACATCCGCTATAGTAAACGTGGCGCAGTCGAAGTTTATTTGGTTTCGCCGCGTGGTGAGTACTAACCACGTCATGTGTTCCTAGTACATTGGCAACCCCTTGATCGGTACACTAAACTCTGCGACGAGCTGTTGCAAATTTTGCCATTGTTTTCAGCAGAAGTTAAGTTACGTGTAGTTAGAGTCTATAGATTATAACTAGATTTTACGGTTCCTTACCTCTAAAACTGAAAAAAAAAACCTTATAAAATCACTTCTTTGTCCGTCTACGTCTGTCAAGATCAAAGACCCTTTAAATTTTATGCCAAAATAGTCAGCAGTTGCAGTCCCCTTAAATGTTAATAATTCTGTTAAATTGTCCAGGAACAAAGGTCCAGCTGCTGAGCGCTCGGCCCGAAGACAGTTCCGACGCCGGCTTCACCAGCTGGCCGCTGATGTCCGTCGCGACCTGGGGCGAGAATCCTAAGGGGATTTGGACCGCTGTCTTCCTAGACAATGTGAGCCTTACCTTACCTTTTTGCAGTGAACTCTTGAACTTCTTGGGATCCTGTTCTTGAAGCTTCAATGGCAAAGACACTGAATGATACGAGGGTAATGTTTCTTTCATCAGGGTAACTACATAATCTTACTATACCTTAGATATTTCCTAGATAGTTTGTATTGTTTTATATACTTTATGGGCGCTGGTGCAATACCATGAATTTTACGGTCCATCTTTTTACTTAATGTCTCGTCTCGCTTGCTCTTGCATAAAATAGTATTAACGTGAGCGGGACGGCGCGACAGACTGTAAAAACCCGGACGGCCGGACCGTAAAATTCATGGTAGTTTGGTAGTGCACAAGCGCCCTATGGTCTTCAAATACTTACGTTTACATAAGACTTCCTTCTACCTACAATACAAGACGTATATCGGACGGTCTTAGTTCCTTTTTCATCATTCTTAGTAGTTCTTCATCACAACCATGTTCACAATTATGGATTTCTAGATCACCAACTTTTCAAATATCAGTTTTATAACACCTACCTACAAGTTTGCCAGACAGAGAAGCAAGCTCTATAATTCTGTTATACATATTGTCTTTTTCAGACCAATCAAGCAAATAGTGGAGAAATCGGACCCGTGACCTTGACGATCCACGGCACAAGTGACACGCCCGGACACATGGAGCATTTACCTAATGAACCTAAGGAAGAAAGTGATGAAAATACCGATGTTTCTGATGACACTCTGGATGCATTACCAGAAGACCAGAGCCCGTCAGGAGCTCTCGACGAGGTTGATCCGACTCTGCTAGCAGCGGTGGAGAAAGAACTGCTTCGGATTCATCATAGGAAAGTGAATGTAGGGCCCTATGGACTGTAGAATTTGCAGATTTGATATCCTAATCGCGATTAGTATCGAATACAATACTTACTTACAGAAACATTATAATCAAGTCGCATTATTCGACACCATTACAAATTACAAGCTATACTCCGTTTCATATAACACAAGATTTGTAAGGGTCAAATCAAATGCACACACTTTTTTAAAGTAAACGCCAGGGTCACCGCATATGGTGATACGGTCTGTATTGAGAATATTATAACAAACAGTAATTAGTGTTATTGCAATAATCATTTCCAGTTTTACATTTGAATTCCTGAGAATAAATCAAATTCTGACAGTTAAAGATATATTCATAAACGAAACGGAGTTATAGACACATACATAAATACGAGTATACGTATACTTTACTTTCCTGTAACCAAAGAGTACGAGTAATTTGCTTAAGCAGGACCGATTTGCGTGCTTTTGTACGACCTGTGATCATTTATGTTAATGATTCAGGATAAGATTATTCTGTATCTACTAGCTGCACTGAAGTTTTATTTGAAAAAATATTGACAAGCCATAAAAGTGAGGGCGGCGAGTAAGTGGCATAATAGAGTAGTGAGATACTATTGTTGTAATAAATTTATACTATTAAATTAAGTACTTATGTAATAAAAAACCACTAGTCTTGCCTACTAAGTAAGTACTATAAAGAAATAACATCAAAAATGTTGTTATTATTGTTTCATACACATTGGAAACCGATTATAATAAGAGCAACACTAAACGCATTAATTGTATTTTTGCATATGGCTACTATGTAATCTCCCCTTCTTCCGATGTGCGTATGCGTACGAAAAACATATTATTTATTTCACCATTTTTCACCAACTTTCAAGTCAATAGCTAACATAAAACAGTGCATTGTTCAATGGTCCTTCGATCCGGATATGAACCTGTGACCTATGGATCGTATATTATTGTTATATCAAATGTAGAACTAGCTAGGGTCTATCTGTCATCTGGAAAAATGCATGAAATGAAAAAAATATTTTAATAAAACGCATTTATTAAAAAACTTTTTGTAACAAGAATAACAAACATTTGGCACATTCAGTCTTATTTATTTGAGGTTTTGACAATGCAGTCCAACAGTTTTTTTATGACGGTTCATTGTCTGGCCTTGGACTCTGAAAAAAAATCTCTTCTCTTTACTTTGCATAAAAAATAAGTATTTTTTTATTTGTCACGTTAATAATCTTCGTTCTTCTTGACGCCAAACCAAGATATTTCAGTCCATCTGGTAGCCCAAGTCTTGCAAATCTTTTGACATAAATTCGTCTTTGTACTTCTCTATTTTTGAAAGCCATTCTTCACAGGTAACAACATACTTGCAATTACCGCCATATTCGGGCGGCAAAAACTGTGGTCGAATGTGTTTGTGAAGAGAATCCAAACTCGATCCATGAAAATGGATCCTCTCCCAACCCGCTTTGGGAACGAATTGTTTGAACATCGGCAACACAGAGTTGAACAACCAGTTGTAGTTGATTATGTGCAAACCTTGAAGCAAGAGAGGGAACGCCGCCTGCAAAATTATGAACGCCTAGTAACTTTTGTGTTGCAACTTAACCCTTTAGTGTCGGCGGCAACTTTTCTCAGTACTGTCTCGTATGTCATCTCATTCATTCATTCATTCATTGATGCACTAGCAAACATGAGTAAAACCACAGAAGAGTGAAGAGCCAAGAGGTAGTTAACGTTACGAGAAGAGTACAGTACGCCAAAGCAAATAAACAGTAACTCGTTTCAAGTTATGGGTACCTGGTACATCGGGTTTTACTGTCTTAGTTCTCCGGGCAATACCGTCACATCTCAAAATCGAGGCTTCCGGCTTCGACTGCTGTTAACGTACCGAATATCTTACTCTCTATCATTGTCTAGCACTTAAAGTTAGACAGTGACAGGTAGACATTATTTCGTTCGCGACTAGACTCGCGATGTCGTGCCTGCCGTACATGAGAATACGTATACGTGAGATACACTTTGTTTATGACTGCCTAGTGTCTTCGGCAAAACCATCTTATTTCGACGGGCAATACTGCCACAAAACAAAACAAATTCGGAATGTGAACCCAAAAGATGCATCTCAAATATTGATGATTTCCTGGTACGTCGGGTTTCACTGTCTTGGTTTCTCCGGACAGTTGTTTGTTTACATTTCAAAATCGACCTGCAAAGGCGCAGGATATACAATGAGCTGCACTTTACTTATGATTGCCTAGTACCTCAGGCATAACCGTCGGATTTCATCGGGCAATAAATACTGACACGAAACAAAATCGTAGTTTGGATTTGGAAACATTTTGACAGCTTTTGTTTAAATTTAATTTAATTAGGTTTGTACTTTTATCTATTCTGTGATTAGGTTAAGTGATTTTGTATGTAAATAGGTATGTCTGTATGTATATTAGTCATGAGAAATTAGTCAAATCATGTTAACTTAATTTACATCAAATCAAACAACAGGAAAGTGGAGGAAATGATGCAAATTCACTAAACTACACAAATCCTAAGGCAAAATATGCTTTGGCACCTACTTACCCCTAACAAACTGACGAATTGACTAGCAATTTTCATGTTCAAGTGCCTCACATGCCTTAAACTTAACCCTTGAAGGTCAATCACGATGGTCACCCCGAGTATCTGCAGCCTTGGTTGCATAACGCATATTTCTTCCAAGAGCAACGCGCACCGAATTAGGTCTTCTGCCGGCGTCGAGTCCATATTCCACTTGCCTTGAAGTAAATAAGGATATACATGTTCAGATAAAGCCAATCAATAATAATTACATTAAGAGGGCGCACACATTTTTTACGAACGTAATATAAGATCAGGTGGGGGAAGAGAAATTCAGGGGCAGGGCAGGGGTAAGAGGCACCACAGACCATAACTCGTCGAGTTATGAGTGATTATGGTCTGTAGAGCCCTCTTATCCCTGCGTTTCTCTTCCCCCACCTGACCTTAGTGGTTTTGGACCAATGTTTAAAAAATCGTGAAATGTAAATTAACTCATATTTAGCCATGAAAAAAATATGGTTAGACTAAACATATTCTGTAAATTTACAATAAAATTGTTTCATTTGTAATTACATTAAAATCAATGAGAAAAAAAATAAAGTAATGGTTCAACTTTGAAATTATGTAAAATGATATTTGAATAATAAAAACCAATAATTTGATTCATGTTAATCCGTTAATCCCCAGTAGACTATATTGTCTATCAGATAATAACAAGTTTATATCGTTTATGGTAAATTTTAATGGCAAATTTTCAAGTGAAAGACAGCTCTGACGCGTATTTTTGTGAAAACCCTTCAACAAATTGGCTAAGTAAAAGAAATCTGTGTTGCTAATAAAATATTTTTTTCCGTTAATCCCTAGAAAAAGAGTTTATTTATATGTTACAGTAGTTTTTCTTTAAAAATTTAAGGATTTATAGCTTTCTAAAGCATTGGAAAAACATCAAAATCACCGAATTTTGTGTGCACGCTCTTAATTAAGCTCGTAAAAAGATCTCTGTACGAAATTTGAGTAGATAACAAATTTAAATGGATCGGTGGCGAAAACTTGAACTAAATTTTGTCTGTAAGAAAGTTTACTGACACGTTGATAGTGGCGCCGCGTTGAAGAGAAACAATAAGTTTGTATTACCGAGCTTCATAATGGTGATGCGGCCATTGTCAGGGTTGTCCGGAAGCGTGCAAAAGAAAACATCCTTCACCCGTTGCAGTGCAAACGCCTTGCAGTCGTATAAATGCCGATTCTTTGTCCGGAAATCTTCGTAGCGAACCATCTATAAAAAAGGTAGTGCTGAATAAGTATGTAGGTACGGTCAAGGATTTTAATACATGAGCCACCATAGAACCTTCTCAAAAAAAAAAACATAACGATTTCCCTTGATAATTATGGGATGTCACTATGACGTTTACTGTGAATTGGTTCCATGGTGGCTCATGAATTAAAGTACATATTTTTAATCTATTTGTAATGCGGTAGGTATTCTAGGTATAGATGTTTAGTTCGCTCATGGCGGTACATGGTGTTTTTTTCAACTTTTATGTTGCCTAGTAGGTGATCAACTTATAAAATATGTTATGTGGTAGTTAGTATGGGTAAAGAGTTTTCTTTCGTTGCATTTAAACGGTTAATTCCTCTGCTGTCCACGTTCTAGCGACATGCAACAAATCGTGACTGCCGAAGGGAAATCAGAGCGAAACTCTCTTTAGCTACCTACTTACTTAAAATAGTTGGGAACAGTCCCCCAATTCTAACATGGCAAGATTTTAAGTATGTGGGGATAAGATTTTATCTGGATTCCTAGGTCTGATGGTATTTTCAACAAACAATTTCTTAATTATGTAGTCACATACTTGTAAATATTTTGATTCGACTTTTCTTACCAGTCTATGAGCCAACGCGGGAATAAATCCACGGCATCTCAGAAATCGCAACAAGAAGGCGTCGTCAGTTCTGCGAGGTCGGCACTCTCCTTTATCTGCAATCGAAAACTTATAGAGTAAAACACCTCCTCGCAAACATGCGCTCTTGGTATATCGAACTAGTCACTGCACTATTTCTACTGACTAGCAACCCACCTTCTAGTAAATGTTTCAGCTCCTCTATGGCTGCACTCCTGGTATCTGGATTCTCGCCACAGTTCCGCCTCGCGTACTCTTCGAAATCGGCATCTTCGTATCTGCTAGTGTCCGCTTGAAATGCTATGTCAATAAACGCCATTTCAAGATTTCAGCTGAAACTCATCAAAGCTATTTGAAAATAACATAACGATAAATCAGATAAATATGGACAGGGTCAGAGATAATGATAATTTTCAATTCTTATCGACACGATGTAACTCTGGGCAATCTTAATTACACCTCACTAATTTTATTCTAATTGAGTTTTGGTAATGATTAGGATTAAATTGTAGTATTGTATGTATTAGGAAAAGACAACACGTTACAATATTTACGATCCAAATCAATGTGAACTTTGAACTATTTACTAAGAAGTTTGATTTATTACAATTTTTATTTCCGTCTCGAAGACATCACCACACCACACCACTTAATTTTCAATTAGAGGTAGAAAATGTTACATTTAATTAAGCCAATAATTAATTCGTCAGTTAATTTAGTGCCGCTGTGACTAACAACACGGATTTTTGAACTAATAATTGAAACACGGAATAACACTATATCCTTGATTTATCACTGCGATGACTAATTGCTAAACGTAACAAACAATAAGATTTTTATTGTTCACGAAACAAAGGAACTAGAAAATTAACTAACTTTTCTTTTGTGCTATGATATGCGAGTAACTATTATAAATAACGAATAACGCATGTATTTGAACTTTGAACGAGCTGGAACTTAAAATAGTGGGTAGGGAAATGTTTTAGAACCCTGCTCTAAAGCAGCTAACGTCTAAACGTTAATTTTTTTTCTATAGTTCGTTTATTTTAAGATTTGATTTTCAAATGCCAAAACTAAATACATTTTTAAGTAATCACAATTCATCACCGCAAATACTTAATACCTTTTGTATTTGAAAACATTAATGACAGACATAGTCACAGAATAGATAGTACATAGTGTAATTGAACTAGTCATTTCGATTACCTTTGGATTCCAGAGAAGAATTCAAATTTTTACCGTTAATTTTTTAATTTTAAAATAACCAGCAATTTTTATTTAAATAACAACACGACTTTGTCGTAAGTCAATTTGAAGAAATTCCATTTAGCGTCTTTTAATGAAGTTACGTATAAATCACTTACCCACAGAATAACACAAAGTCCACGGAAATCACATAATTTAAACATATTATTTATTTAATTGTATCAGGAGCGCATAGCTCGTAGCGGATGGCCACGCACTGTCAACAGTGTCAACATGCACAGTATGGATAAGGGTTATCAGTATTCCTCGCGCGCGATGACCCAGCAGCGATGGCCATTGGTCAGGCCACTCATACTCACCTCGTATCGAGACTGATTCATGACACCATTACTTTGTAACATATATTCGTACTACAGGGTTTGGTAGGTTTGGAGTATGTACCATCGCGCACAGGATTGTTGAGCCACTTACCTATGTTTGTAGCTTGGTCGTGTAATACTAATCCAATAGTTGACATTTAGTTTGTCACATCGGTCATTGATTACACGTCTAAATTGCGAACAGTGGCAAGTGGCTTAAAAATCCCGGTTCATCACTGTACACCTGCTCGAAGAATGCAACATAGTAGAACAAACAATTGTTATGACACAAACGAATAAAGCGATAGAGATGTTTTTTTTTTGTTTTATTAAAATTAGGTCAGGCATTTTTAAGATGGCTTTTACGTAACATACAAAACTCGTCTACGAGCTTGACTTGAGCTGTCAGACTTTCCATACAATAGGTATGGCATCTTGGTATGGCAGCTATGATGACACCTCGACGTCGAACTGAGCGAGAAGATTTAATTTGTAACATTACAGAATAACACCACTGTAATGAAATGTCCAATAAAAATTAATGCTTTTCTAAATTATTGAAGATATTTTATTTAACTTGAAGCATTATTTTTTAATTGAGTCAGAAAAGACTTCCAACTGTTACAAAGCAAAGTTACAAAATTCATACAATGAAAATTAAATGAGAATAATTAGCATAAATGACGCCGCTGTTGCTTTCAACTAGTACTAGTAAATAACGGTAAAAAATAAAATCATGTTGAAAATTGTTCGGATAACTCACGTTAATAAAATCGAGTTTAGCTCGACAACCGACATGTTTCGGACTAATTCGTAGCCCTTCATCTAGGAGCCGCGGCGGCTGCTGCTGCCAAATGCGAACTGCGCGCCTCCGCTCTCTTCGCGCGAAGAGGGCGAGGGCAGGGCTACGAATTAGTCCGAAACATGTCGAGCTAAACTCGATTTTATTAACGTGAGTTATCCGAACAATTTTCAACATGAGTGAGTCTCACGGTAGTTTAATGTTTAAAAAATAAAATCATGAAAAATTTTTGTTGAAATATTTTTATTGCTTACCAAATGTATGTAAGTAATTTTTATTGTACTCTTAATATATCAGAAAACTAAATATTATATTACACAATTGCTGCGTCACTATCATTATTTGTAAATCCGTATTTATAATTTGCAAGAAGTGGTAACAAAACTAGTGGTTTTATCTATGTAGCATTTAGTGTGCTCTGCCTACACCGCTTGGTATATCCGGCCATAAAGTTTGCACACCGGTCTCTAAGGCGAACATCGGCTTAGTGTGTAGTGTGTAACTGTATATTGCATTGCATTGCGTTGTCTCTTACCTATACTATAGACCGATAGGTACTTAAAAGATAGTAAACAATCTTGACATGTCTTTTTATTGAAATACACAGTCTAAAAATG
>BHDV01021155.1:39183-51690 GCA_005406045.1 Adoxophyes honmai
TTTGCGGGCGAAGTGGGCGCGACGTGGTCGCGAGCAATGACGTCATCTGTGACGTCGAACGATTCGCCCACAACGACCACGGGCTCCAAGCGGAACGCTGAAGTGGGCGATACAATCGTTGTGGGCGCCATGTGGAACGCCCCCATTATTGATCTCTAATTCCATATCGCATCTTAGGCTTAGGACTTTTGGATGCTCGCCGTGGTTCTAGAAACCATGGAGTCGCCATTATCTTATTTTTTTTTTGACAACGTCAAATCAAACTGTAAAAATAAGTGTCATGATTTATGCGGATATAATCAGTAACTAATTAATTTTATCATAACTCTACACAAGTTACGGTACCTCATCGGAATTTCAATAATGCCGAATAAAACATACCTTTTAGCTTGCGAGAAGATATTTTAGTTTTAATTAATTAAAGTAAATTATTATGTTTAAGCTAATCCATATTTTACTAGACTACTTTATAGACTTAGAAAAAAAATCTTATTAGAATTTTAACATAAATGGTGACTTCGTGGATTCTAGAACCACGGCGAGCATCCAAAAGTCCTAAGCCTAATAATGACGTTCAAACTAGTTTTTAATGCCAGCACTACTTAGGTTCATTGCGATCAAATGCAGTGGTGTTAATACTCTACGTAACAAAATAAACTCTTGGACGAACTCGACGTTGAGTGGAGTGTCTCCTCGACGCCGCGAGCGCTGGCTATGAATTTAGTTACGGTAGGGAATAAGACTATGAACTATTTTTAGTATGCATAACTATGTAGGTATTGAAATGCGGTGGCACCGGCAAAACATTGAAATTAAAATTACGTTCTTAAATGTTTTTTTACAGCAAGAACATTAATACAAAATATTTGCCATACATTTCGAGATCGATTAAGACTTTTTTCAATGTGCTAACCATGAGAGTAAATTGTGAAGGTACTCAAAATCCTGGTACGGTAAATTGTACTAAAGTACCTACAAGGTTTTCTCCGCGTAGTACGCTTTTGTCGTATACGTAAATCGTACTAATATGTAGGGGCAACAAAGACAGATAGGTAGATAATACATTTTTCATGTCCTTTAGTGATCTTACTCGCTAGAGCAATGGCGAAAACGATTTGTAGGAAAAAAAAATCATGCAAATCCTCCATTAAGTCTCTAGGCTTCAAATTCCTAGACACCATGTGTTTGATGAACAAGCTCTGTAGTCGTTAGCGCTACCAGTTTGCAATTGATTAAGCTTAAATTGTTCATCATGTTCTTCATGGTAAAAATACATTTTAATAGTCGCACAAGTACCCTAGTTTGCTAATATCATCGTCGAAGGTCTTGTTTCGGTACTGCTTGATCTTGGACAGCCAGGTGTACAGGGAGGTTTCTTGCCGCTTGCCCCCGTACCGGATTGGCAGGCACTCCGGGTCTATGTACCTGGGTATCAGAAATAGAAGGGTTATTCAAAGATTAGGCGCTCAATTTTATTTCAAAATCCGTTTTAAAATACCCGCGAAATGCCCTTTTCACTCCATAAAACTCCCATTGAGTATCCATGGTAAATCACATCAGGTTTTAGATTCAACTTGTAGAAGAGTCGATGACATTTGTCATACTTGTGTGTGACTCAAGTCACTCGAGCTACCGATGTTCCACCAAAACGTAACCGCTACAAAACAGTTAAGTTATTGTTTAAAAAAGCGTGGAATAAAAAAGGTACCGACTGAAACCACGTGAACCCACTCCACCCTTGATTTTAAATTCGCCTTCATTATTTTTTTATTTTTTATTCTTTATTTATTTTTGGGCTTTATTCATTAATAGAATATGCCAGCCCCGTTAAAACAACTCAAACAAAAACGTCTACATTCTTCAATATCCATAATCAGCTGCTACGGGCAAAACAAATTAAACAAAATTTCAAAAGGAAAAAGAAACAACAAGAGAAAAATTACAGAAATACCGAGGAATCGATAGCTGTCTCATTCTGATAATATGAAACGAAATGAACTTCCATCTTCCATCCTCCTTTACTGGTTGCTATCTCACCTGTGCAACGAGCTCATATCGTTGCCATGAAAGTAGACCTTTCGCCACAGCTCGTCCGCGGGCGCCAGACGTTTGAAGAGGTAGAACAGCGTCTCGAACACGCGCGAGCAGTTGACGACGTGCACGCCGCGCTGATGCAACGGGAATGCGTACTAGGGTGGCAGAAATGAAGGGTGGTGAGATGAATATTTGAAATTTTGAGAATATGGCGCAGATTTACTACGTCGTTGTTTGTTATGTTGAAGTTTGTATTACTTTTCATTTTCATACTCGAATTTCTTACGTATCTACTCTTTTTTATAGGTAGGTACATACAAACCTTTTAATCCTCTAAAACATTCTTGGTAAGTCAGCAATGTCAGCATGTAGGTAAATTAAAAATAAGTTAGTAAAAGGTTTGACAAAAACAAAATGCTTGAAATGGCAGGATATTGTATTCATAAAATTATTAATTATTTTATACTTTTAATAAATTGTCTCGCTGGTGCCCGAACTTCTTTTACATACATACGTATAAAAATCAAATAAGTTATAGACCCGGTCAAAGGGTCACAAAAATACATCTACATACACTCTTATCGTCTCAAGCCCGCTCTACACTCGCGGCGCGAAGTCGCTCCGTGAATTCACGGCGTGAATTTACGCAGCGGCTCACGCATAATAACTAAGCGCGAACGCAAGGCGTGAACAACATCTACTCTCGCGATTCGCGGCTTTCGCGGGCGTTCGCGGGTGTTCGCGTCGCGAGTGTAGAGCGCGCATCAACAACAACAGGCCATGCATACAAATTATTGGAACTTTAACCGAGTATTGCGGACGCACTAACTAAACTGTACAATCTATAATTTATTTGAATAACTTGAGTGGAGCTAAGCTTAATTCACTCCAAAATTCGACCACACTGCTTAAAATATAGGAATCGAAAATGGAATGGGCTTGCGTCACCAAATTTGTGGTTGGACTTTGGTGAATTTAAATTGGAGAAACTCGTAAATCTGTATGATGGAAGTGTGTTGCTGATTGTTGTTATTCTGAAATGGGGCCCCATCATGGGCGCCAATTCAACTTACCAAAAACAAGGTTTACAATGAATCTAACGTTTGATTCTGGTTAACAAATTGGTATACTAACAATTAGTTATTTACTGTTTAAAGGAAACACTAAGTTTTTTTAACCAATTTTATTGAAAATTGTGCGCCACGTAAGTCTATGGCAAATATTATTGGTTTGCGGCGTGCGGAAAGGTACCAATGCTCGACGCCTCAACGCCCAGTAAATGACACCCATCTGTCGCCTGTCTTACTAAATATAATATAAGGTTGCAAGTGCCATGTAATGGGTCAGTGTCGAGCACAGGGACTTACCTTAAGCTCCAAACGCATTGACAGCGACAGTGGGGCGGCGCGGCGCGGTGGCGTAATAGTATCGGTTGTAATTTTTTTAATATTCGAAATCAAACGAAGGACCGCGCACATCGCACTGGCCGGGAAATAAGCGTTTCGTTCGTACCATTATGGGCCGGCGCTGACTGCCGGCATGGCACGGCGTGGCAAAGGATTTTGTTACTGATCTGAGAAAGGCCGCGGCATGCCATAGCGTGCCGAAGCATTTCACGGGTTATATTTTTGGATGCTGCGGCACGATTTGCCGTGCCGTCCTCTGCCATGCCGGCAGTGAGCGCCGGCCCTATCATTTACGCTCTTTGCCACCAATTTCTTGTGGCTCTTTTGTACACTGCGAACAGCTAAAATTGCTTGTTGTGGCTCTTTTGTACAGTCACGAACCGGGATTGTTGAGCTACTTCCCACTGTTAGCAATTTAGACGTGTAATCAAAGACCGATGTGACAGACTATGTAGATGTCAGCTATTGTATTAGTATTACACGACCAAGTTACCACAATCCTTGTTCGCGATGGTACACTGCGAACAGCTAATCCAGAAAGGAATGCTTACCCCGAGTACGTTCATGGCCTGCAGAGCGACCCCCGGGGTCAGGTACCGCATGTGCTTCATACTGAGACCCTCGCAGTCCACCAATGCCACTCCCCCGAGCACCTGGAAATGCATTTAAACACGTTTATTCTGTGTGCTCCGTCCGGTGTCGGGTTAGAATAACACCTCTCCAGTTCTCCCTGGATGTCGTAAGAGGCGACTACGACTACGGAAATAGGTTAGGGTGTATTTTAGGCGACAGGCTAGCAACCTGTCACTATTATGCTACATCTTCCATTTGTTTTTGTTGTAAGGTTAGGGTGGTTTAAAGGAAACAACGTCTCATGGTTCAGCGCTCCAAATCAGAGTGGTGGGAACTATATTTGATCTCATAAAGAAAACGTCGTGAGTGCCATAAATTATGGCTAAAAGAACCATTTGTATCAGAGACTTGAGTGTTTGTAATAAATTTCAACAGTTTTCAAACCTAAAATTAGACTAGAAGTGGCGGCCAAGAGTAAAATAGTCATATCCTGCTTTCGTCTATATCACCATCACCTTTCGTGTTGTCTGCCTACCCCATTTGGGAACAAAGGCTTGAGTGAACGTTGTTATGTTGTAATGAAATCGTGATGAGATCCACATGTTTCAGGATAATCCGTAGGCTCCGTAGCCCTTCATCTAGGGGCCGCGGCGGCTACTGCCAAACGCGTAAGTCGTGCGCGGGTACTAGCATCGTCGAGCACGAGCAGTCGCGCGAACATAGCGGCGGCGCGCAGTGTGTTTGGCAGCAGCAGCCACGGTTCCTAGATGACTTAAACTAAACTGAGTACGTGAGTTATCCGTATATTTTTCAAGACGTTTAATAATATGGATTATTAAAGACGTTATGTCGCAAAATTACCTGTAACTTAGGCTGCATGATGCCTACTTCTAGCAGCAGCAGCGTGCCCCGGATCAGGTCCTCGACGGGGGTCGTATCTGGGTCCCACAGGCCTGCGAAGGGGATTGGACTCAATTAAAACTTGTATTATATTGTGTTCCATTTTCGCTTAGTCCACATTCCCACCACGCTCTTGGCGGGTCGACTATTTTATTTGTCATAATTCCATTTCGCATTACTAGTGTATGTGTATTATAAGCAGACTTCGCATTTATTTGACACGCAAGAATAATAGAATTCGTTTCATCGTTTTGTACAGTCGAGTTCATTAATATATGAGCAAAACTGAGGGTTCAAAAATATCTGTACACCTTTATGACATTGACAATAAGGTGCAAAAGTTTACAATTTGGCATTTGTCTGCTCATATATTCATGAACTCGACTGTACAAGTTCATTAAATCGTTTCAAATTGTAGACATTGTTGTGCCTAGAAAAATAATCAAAGCATTTGTTCAAATTGGTGACATTGCTTACTGTTTTTTTATGCAATGGATTAAAAAAAAACACTTCATTAAGGTCAAGGACCCTTTCAGTGTCGCTGGTGTACTAAGGCATCAGGAGTTGCTAGGAGCTCACCAAGCCTGCAGAGTATGAGCCGCCCCACATCGGGCCGGTCGTACAGCACTCCCTCGAACAGGTTCCCCAGCCGACGCAGCCCGAACCAGTCCACGTCGCGCCAGAGATGCGGGTTCTGATCCCGGAACTGGCAGTAGCGAACCATCTGGAATATTAACAATAGATAAACCTTTTAAGTCCCGACCAGTTGAAGTGCGGCTAAGTAGCAGAATTTATGGTCTATATTATAGGTAGGTACTTAAAAAAAATAAACAGACCCGACAAAGTTAAAAATCAACTTGTAATGCGACTAAAATAGAAAGTGTCGTATTTAATGTACCAACACATACCTTACGTGATTTTTGACTTTGTCGGGTTGGCTTGGTTTGTTTACCTTTTTTTAAAAACCTAAAAGAATAGACCATAGTGGGAACTGTAGCGTCCTAGCGCCACCTATCGTGGAATAGCCGAACTAAACAATCCTACATCGCGCTAACGAAGTTTCGAAGATCGGTTGCATAAATACAACTTCCAACTTTCTCTCTGTGGACTTCGGTCCCTAGGCGTATTATCTGTCTGGAGAGAGATCTCTCTATTGGAGTCTTTTCTACAATGGTGACCCCGACGTGATTTGAAAACACCACCTTCAATCTTTCCCACAGACATTTCAGTCTCGACCGAGTTAATTTTGAAGTGCGGCCAAGTCGCAGAATTTCGTTGGAACTGATTTTACACAGGGAATCCCACTTGTCCATGAATATCTGTGGTCGTCTTTTCTGTCAAAATGAATTATAATGCCTAGTTCACATTATTCCAGTAGCATTCCAGTTCAGCAATCCAACCCAGTGCTGGAATGCTACTGGAATAATGTGAACCGTCACTGGAATACACTGGAATGTACCCATTCTAGTGAGCATTCCAGTCCAGTGACAGGAGAGACCGTCAACTTTTTCTTTCCAGCTCACTCAATCCAGCACCACTGGAATAGTATGAACAGCCATTCCAGTTGCATTTCAGTACTGGATTGAATTAAATACGAGTATTACCAATCCAGCTACTCTAAAAAGACTGGAATAATGTGAACGCTATGGACTGGATTTACCCGCTGATTCACTGGACTGGAATAATGTGAACTTGGCATTAGTTGGTTTGTTTAAACCTATCAAACAAAATGAAGCCGAAATAAAAGCTAAATAACGAGTAGGACAATGTATAATACGCATACCGATATTGCCTGTAAAGCATGATGGAAATATCTTTCGCTTATGTTTAGACTGTCATAACCAGAGATCGGATAAATTTGCGACATTGTTTGCAATTATGTGGACATGACTCCAAAATTAATCAAAATGTTATTCAGTTAATTAATTTCTTACATACAAACATACATCCATATAATCACGTCTACGTTCTCAAATAGCGTAGGCAGAGCACACGAAACGTGAAATAGACATAACCTTGATTATAACTATTTCACGCTTCGCAGCCACTTCTAGCATTATTATTTTTATTTTGTAATTGACATATAATTTGATTCCTAGTCAATAAATCCAAAAGTTTGTTAAAATATTGGTTTATTAAAAAAATTGACAGTATTTTTTTTCAAATCGTTATTTATTTATTGTAAGTATATAAATATTTATGGAAACGATACCAATTTTAAATACGAACCTTTTGCTAATAATTATTTATGTAATTCATCGTCGTCGTAACGTAATTTTTTTTAAAGTTATTATAGCATATACGTGCTTATAAGCACTTTATAAGCAATCTATTATCGCCAAAAATTTAAATTATATTTCAATGAATAATTAATTAACAGTTCGATTAATTTTGGAGTCATATCCACATTATTGCAAACAATGTCGCAAATTTATCCGATCTCTGGTCATAACAGATTGATGTAACGGCTTTGTGGCTTTATAGAATGTTGCTATGTTGGGAAATCTATAACTAGTCCCCTCATGATAGACCTCACAATGGATTGGTCAAGCTTTAGATATTTACGGCTTGTAATGCTAGCTTTCCTTTTCTGAAAGATACTTTTCTCGTCAGCCCGCACTCAGAATACACAGAGACAGATCTTTGGGAACTTTCGCGTATGGTATGCTCTTATTATCCTTGACTGTCTGCTTAGAAATTGCTTATCACCAACCCGCGGGAAGTATGCTCTGGACTGGACTGTTCTAACTTCGCACCAAAAATCGTCGGCAATTATTCTCACAGTTTTCAAAAAGTCACCATTTTTGTTTTCACAAGTTTTGATCTCCGTACAAAATAGTGCAATATTTTCGATGTATTCCTAAAAAATACTATTAGGAAGTTTCCTTTGGTCATCATTAATCATATACATTATAGCCCATTTGTTAAAGTAGGTAATCATAATCAGCTAATTGCGTCTGAATAGTAGAATGTAGATAAATTGAATTTGTTTTCATTTATATTTAGTTTTAATGATATGGTTACATTCGTGGAAAATTATATAGTTTATTGTTACTGGGAGAGCATAAACACCAACCAGTCGGTGCGCCCGCGCCGGCACGGAGCGCCTGGCGCGAAGGAACCGCAACAGAAACGCGTCGTCCATCTGCGGCGGTTGACACTCCCCGCGCGCTGCGAACATTGATATGATAGCGTGAGGTACTTCCAACTCATGGGCGCCTGGTACAAAATATAATGTTACAACAACGTTTATTGTAAAAATATTGATGAAATTGAGAAAATGTTGTAATTAAAAATTCACAGTTTAGGCGCTGCGCAGACGACAGTGTTTTGTGCGATCGAGTCTGTGGAGCAATAAATTGTCTGAATGGCGCGGTGACAGCTTCCAGGAATTTCCATTCAGAGTTTCGTGGAAACTGTCACCGCGCCATTCAGACAATTTATTGCTGCGCAGACTCGATCGCACAAAACTCTGTCGTCTGCGCTGCGCCTTTAAGTATGTACGTCAATGAACGTCGCGTCATACAGGGTGCTTCGGGAGGAAACCGCATAACTTTACCACCGTGTTCCTGACCATATTTAGAAACTATAATGTCATATAATGTAAGCTGAATTCGGCTTAGTTTGCCAGTAATTAACGTTTGCAAACGGATCTTTTCACTGTATTTTACTTGAAAATTATTTATTAACCGACTTCAAAAAAA
The DNA here is from genome assembly GCA_005406045.1 of Adoxophyes honmai. NCBI lineage: Eukaryota > Metazoa > Arthropoda > Insecta > Lepidoptera > Tortricidae > Adoxophyes > Adoxophyes honmai. The sequence goes on from BHDV01021155.1 coordinate 47,801, forward strand.
GGAGGAGGTTCTCAATTCGTCGGGATATTTTTTTTTTATAATTATTATTATTATTTTTTTTATCATCATTATTTTTTTTATGTGTGTTCGCTGATTACTCGAAGACGCCTGGACCGATTTGGAATTTTTTTTTTTGTTTGAAAGGGTATAGTTTCCAGGTGGTCCCATTGCCAGCATATCTTGATCTGGTGATGGAATATGAGGGAAATCGAGGGCAACCCTCAAATTTTATTGGCACAGGTAATGTTTTTAGTACATTTTTCAAAGCAACACCAGTATTTACGTCTGGCAGTAAAAAAAAAATGACTGAGCTGATGATGGAAGGTCAACTCCTTAATGCTTAGGAGTTAAAGGATAATTCTTTCAATACTGAATGCACCTGCAGACTGGAAATTATAATTTCAGTAATTAGTGAGGCCTGCTGGTGATGGAAGGTCACCCTCATTATTAGACAAATGCTTTCAGTATAGCCCAAATTTGAAGTCGGTTTTTTTTTTGTTTAAAATTAATTTTGACAAGAAATGTCTTTGTGACTCTAGCAGCGCGTTTGTGCGTTGCCAGCTCATCCTAAAACATTGTGTTACTGGTGAACCAATATCAATTTATTGAGTTTGTATGAAAAGTAAAAAAAAAAGTCATATTTCGACCTATGTTCATGTAACATTGTTTAATTGTTATGACCTCAGCTATACGCTGGTGAAGTTATGCGGTTTCCTCGTGAAGCACCCTGTATGAAACGTCAATGATACATTGATTAAATTAAAAGATGAGCTTGTTAGGCTTATTGTTAAAATTGTCAATAAAAGATTTATGTTTAACTTAAAATACCCAACATCCTTCCTTATAAACAGCGGCGTGGGCACCAAACATTATTGTGTATACAGTACGTCTAGTATGTTCATTTCGATGGTGCAGTCGTAAACGAATTCGTTTGCGAGTTATCGCAAAATTGTATGGAAAGCGAGACAGCGCCGCCAGCGGAACGTTTGCACAACTGCCACGGTCGACAAGTCTCCATACATTCCGCGACAACTCGCAAACGAATTCGTTTACGACTGCACCATCGAAATGAACATACTAGACGTACAGTAAGCCGCACACGCTGTGACGACGTTGAACGATTTGTTCTGTCAAATTTACTTCCACAAGTGACCGCTGGCGGCGCTGTAAAAAATTCTACATACAAAATCGTTTACGCAGTGAATAGCGAGTGCAGCCCTTATAAACACAGGTAATGGTAGGGGTAAAGAAAAGTACTACCTACTTAATTTAATAATAGTTCTTTAGAAATACAGCAATGTGATAATCTGATCTGATCATCTATCCATTTGTTGTTGTTGCTTTGAACAGTTTTAGCATATATTTTCACATACGGGCTTGTCAAGGTAAGTACGAGTATGTATATGTACATCTACAGTTATATTTTGTTAATATTATTGATTAAACAGAACTACAGTCCTCCTAATAACTTGGCTGAATTCTGGACTACTTAAAATCCTGCCCAGTTTGATTTCGCGGACTGTAAGTACCTACCTGTTTTTATCTAGACTCTAGAGCAGGGGTCACCAAATGGCGGACCGCGGTCCGCATACGGACCGCCGACCCATTGTATGCGGACCGAAAAAATATATCTTCATTCATCTTCAGAATTTAAAGTCAATAGTTTGCACCAATTCCACTCTAAACTTCAGACAGATAATCAACAATAAAAAATGACATTTTACTAATTAAATCATAACACCTTTGTAATTTCCGTAATTACCTTTGTTAATTTTTTTTTATTAAATGTGTGGACCGCGAATGTCATTTCATTTCTTAAAATGGACCCCGAGCAAAACTAATTGGTGACCCCTGCTCTAGAGAATAAGATTTGACGTCCATTCTGTTGACGAATGAAACATCGGCCTCTATTCATTTCTGGGCATTAGCTACTGAATAGACACTTTCTATTCCCACGCTCCACTACAAACGTACTTACCGATTAATATTTACTTCGAATTTATCTAGATATAGTAAGGAAACATGCAAGTTACGAAGCGAAAACGTTTCATTTAGCGGTAGTGAAAAAGAAAAAGTATCAATTGTTTTTTTTTCCATAAGGATGTGAAGATAAGAATCTGTCAAAAAAAAACCTGAATATTCATTTCTTAGTCTCTTGTGCAGCGGCTTTTTGTCAACCGCGTAGCATCGCAATGTTGAACGATTGCAGGTGCGTATGGGACGTAAAAGCCCTAACAGACGATTTAAACGGCCAACCGCTGAACACACGTTCGAATTTGGTTTGGAGCCAACCAAGTTCGTGGATCGGACCAAACCAAATTTGGTCGTCTGTTAGGGCTTTAAGGTAGCACGTAGCACGGGGCGTATTGACCTGAAAGCTATGAAACATCTGTCTCTCCTACAAGGTCAATGACAATTTTCAAGAAATATTTTACAGGGGTTTTCAGACGCGTATACCCGACCACTGGTTAAAATATTTACGGTCCATTTCCGGCTTCGGCTTGTTTTATTAGCAGTTTAATACATATAATATAACTACATACATACATACATATTCTCACGCCCGTATTCCCAAGAGGGGTAGGCAGAGCACATGAATTCAAAAATCCAGTGCCACGTTTAGCAATTTCAGGGTAACCAGATGGTTAAACGTGATATTGCTGTGACAGGTTGCCAGCCCATCGCCCACAATACACTAACCCTCTCCCAGAGTCTATTCTTACGACACCCACGGGAAGAAAGGGGGAGGTGCTATTCTAACCCGGCACTACACGGGAACCTGTGACGGGAAGTATAATATAACTAATACCTACATTTACATATACATTGTAGACAGATAAGACAAACGTGTGAGGGCCTCCGTTTGTGGAAACCGGACGAGTTTCACCGTTTTTAACCGCATGTCGTAATAGCGATGTAGATTAAGATTAGGAATGACGAGTGAGGTTAAGAAATAACTAAAACGTCAACGTTTCCGAAGGTTGCAGAACAAGGGCGTAAATCAGAACGCTAATACAAGGTAATTAAGAAACTGGACCTTTTTGCAACATTTTTCATTACCAAAACCGCTAATCGGTTGTGAAATAAAAATTTATGTGCCGTGTTTTAGGTTAGAACAGCGGTGCACAAACTTTCTTGATGACAAAACCCTTTTGAAAAGCGAAATACTTGACGGAACCTTACAAAAAACATAGTTCTGCGTTGAAACGTTCGACCAGAGAGTGGAGTTTTTTTTTCTGAATTCTCGCGGAACCCCTTCAGGGGTATCACGGAACCGCGGGGTTCCGCGAAACACACTTAGAGAATGTCTGGGATAGAATGTACACTCGAACCAATTGCTTCCTGACCCACCAATCCATAGAACCAACAATTACCGTCAAAATGACGTTACGTTGCTCGGCAAAGGAAAACTTTATCACGTTCTGCGGTGGTTCAGAAATCAATTTGTTCGACTGTAATTATAATTTCTCTCCAATTGATCTTTTAATCAGCTTTGAAATCAAGTTTTTTCTGATTTGGCCGAAAATTGACTGCATCTTGTTCTGGCAGGCGAAGTAAAAACAGATGCCAATAATAGTATAATTTTAATAATTTCAGTCCCATCTACAGGGGTCTTTAATGGAGTCCTCGTTGGTGGAATCTTTGGGATCCCACGGCACCCCCCTAACCGGTAAGGAGACAACGATTGGTTACTGTGGGTAAGTTCTCCTTCCACTCGGGAAGAGTACGGGGGAACGAATCCCATGTGAATTTCCCCCCCAAGCCCGGGAGTATGCGTAACGCACTTCCACTTAGGCTTCGAAAGCAAAATAAACCTGCCAAGTGCGAGTCGGACTCGCGCACGAAGGGTTCCGTACCAAAAACTGCAAAAATTCAGAATTTTTGTATGA
>BHDV01021155.1:52155-95285 GCA_005406045.1 Adoxophyes honmai
GGACGGACGGACAGACGGACAGACAGCGAAGTCTCAGTAATAGGGTCCCGTTTTTACCCTTTGGGTACGGAACCCTAAAAAGGGGTCTTTTGGTAGATTGTACGACGCGCGACGGGCTGGTCTCCGCAACTCGACGACTTAGAAGCTCCTATTTTGCATGGAGGATCCAGCCGCCATGTTATTCATGCCAGTGCCAGCCCAGCTCCTGGAGGAACGCCAGCAATCCTGTCACGTTACCAGCAAGCTGTTGGAGCGACCCCGGTATTCCGAGGTGCTTCGTCCTGTAGTCTGCCACTCTTTTGGGTCTTTTTATTACCGTATATCATGTCCCTGAGCTCTTGTATCTTGCTGGCTCTGGTCTCCGGGTCCTCGGCGCACAGCCTCCAGGCCTCCTCCTCGAACTCGGGGCTCTCGTGGCGGTCCAGCTCCGCCTGGTAGGCGATCTCCTCAAACTTGAACGGCATTATGCAATCCTGGTGACAAAATGTTACAATTAATCATAATCAATCTTATCAAACACTACAAACAAATATCAAGCCCGTATTCCCTGGTAGGGTAGGCAGAACATAAACTTTACATGGACAAGATAATAGGTCGGGTGAGTTAAGATCACAGAGTAAAAGTAGAAGGGGTATGCGCAGTAATCAAGTTTTAGGTCTATTCGGTATCCGAGGAGCGAGGGGGTGGACGGCGACACGTTATTGGTAGACCAGTCGCAATTCACTTCCCCGCGCTGCCCCCGATGCTCCGATTACCCCCACTAGTTTCGCCGGGCATTCTTAAACCGCCGCCTGATGTGTACTTCCGTTAAACCACGAGTTTATAACGAGAGACGAAAATGATCGAAGTAATCAAGGTAGGTACTAAAAATAATAGTAATTTACCAGACATCTACTGTGATTATGCCTAACTGACGATTGTCACGAAACCTGTTGACCGCCCTTGACCGAAACACGGATCTGCCGGCTTAACACGACATGGCGGGTTCGAGGCGTGTACGAGATAAACTATAGTAGAGAGAGACTTTTAGAGACTTTTAGGCAGGTACTTAAAAAAAGGTAAACAAACAGGACCTGTCAAAAGTCAACCCGACATAGTCAGAAATCACGTAAGGTATGTGTTGCTACATTAAATACGACACTTTCTATTTTAGTCGCATTACAAGGTGAACCCTTCGTGCGCGAGTCCGACTCGCACTTGGCCGGTTTCTTTATTTCATACAGGAACACTACTTGTGGAAGATTGCCTTTGTCTTGTCAGTCAATTAATGTCATATAGCAATTTATCTACTTATTTCTCAAATTGTAACAAAAAAAAGTAGGCAGAAATGAAATCTAAATGACCTCCCTACTGACAATGACGAGACGTGCAAAATATACTTTGCACCAAAATATTTTAGAAATTTTATATCTAGATACCTATTACCCGTTACTTGGTACGTCACGGTCCTGAACTTTGTATATTGTTGCTATATCGGAAAATCTAAAATCAATGCCCTCAAGACAGGCCTCACAAAAGATTGGTCGCACTTTATATCGGTTTTAGTTTTTACAGCGGATTTTTCAAGCGCCGCCAGCGGTACGTTTGCACAACTGCCGCGGTCGACACGTCTCCATACAATTCCGCGTTAATTCGCAAACGAAATCGATATCGAATTCATCATCGTTTTGAAAACACTAGACGCTCTGGTACTTCTAATTTGGCCTTTTTTTAAACGTTTTTCGAGGGCGCCCTCGACCGTCTTACCTTGATGTGGTATCATGTCATGTAAATTTGACATTTGCACTTGCCAATTTAGCATGTATCGGAGATTAAAAAAAAAAAACAGAGAATAACACCACTCCTCGCTAAAACACGGCGATATCCCATCGGTCGTCGAACTGTCAAAACCTAAGTCAACAGTCATAATAGTTTCGTAGTTTTCACACAGTCTAGCAATGTTTACCTGGTGATAATGCGCACACGATCAAATGCAAATCCAAACAAGTTTCTCTCTCTATTTGCGTTTGGTTTGACGAACCAGAGGCACCTTTAGCAGATTTTTGATGAAAGATTACGGGCTAAGTGTAAACCTAGTCTAAGAGCATCTAAGTATAAAAACCAGCCAAGTGCGAGTCGGACTCGCGCACGAAGGGTTCCGTACCATTTATCGCTTAATCACATAGGTCTGTACCATTATTAATTTCAATTGTCTACCTTGTAGGCTTAGCACGGCAACACGCTCTAGTCGCCTCGCGCGCGGGATAGTCTACCCGTTATTTTCTGACGTCTCTAATTACATAAGAACAGCGGTTCTCAAACTTTTTTTGCTGATTTTCGGTAAGCGAAATACTTGACGGAACCCTACAAAAAAAACTACAGTTCATCCGTCCGTCCGTATGCTGTGCCAATACGTTTGACCAGAGAGTGGTGTCTTTTTTCTAAATTCTTGCGGAACCCTTCCAGAGGTGTCGCGGAACCATGGGGTTCCGCGGAACACACTTTGAGTATGGCTGCATTAGACAGTGACATGACAGGTATATTCTGTCTGTGTGGCTGCTGCCGTTATTAATGTCCAGTAAAAAATCTGCAATAAATCACGTTTTTTGTTAAACGCCGTAAATATTTTTTTATGTTATTTTAAGTGATAGGGGTAAGATTACGCATTGCTTTTACTTTGAAAAACCGATGCTTGTACCACCACTAACAATCTGGCCAAGTTTATTGCCGACCACTATACTAAACCAATTGGTACTTGATTCAATACTAGGTGAAGGGCTCGCGAACGCTTAAAACTAGTTTTGGAGCGAGTTTATATTTGTTACTAATGCCGTCTAATTAAGAGTATCTTGCTATGGAAAGCTTTATAGGGGATAGTAAAAATGAAAGTGTTCAAAATTGTGCATATTTGTCTGTTTTTTATGGACTGACGGTTTTCGTTTTCTTTTCTTTTCTCTTATGAACGCCTTCAACCACGGAATCGATTACGATAAAGCACAGAAGTGAGCACTAAAAAAGCGGATTTGACAATACAGTTGTTAAATAATACATGGATGATGATTAACTGATGAAGAAGTACCTTTAACATTTTTAAACTGTCAACAATCCTTATCCTTACTAATATTATAAATCGGAAAGTGAGTTTGTTTGTATGTTTGTTCCGCTTTCACGCCGAAACTACTGAACCGATTGCTTTGAAATTTTGCAGACGTAAAGATAAAAGTCCGGATTATAAATAATAGGGAACTTTTTACCCCGAAAAAAATGATGTTCCCGAGGGAATGTTCGCTTTATACCGCAATATACCTAACCGAATTCCACGCGGGCGAAGCCGCAGGCGGCAAGCTAGGTAGTACTTCATAATGTTCATAATAATGAATAAGTAGATACTAAAATATTTTTGACAAAATTAGAAAATGATTCGATCGATGTTAATGTCAAAACAAAAGTTACCATATTCCGTGATCCGTGAACGTCGTTAGAAGCGACTGAGGAAATAGGTGTATTTTAGATGACGGGCTAGCAACCTGTCACTATTGTACCTCTTAACTTAAAACCTAAAAATATGCTAGACATGTTTGTGGCTACGAAACGTACAGTAAACGTAAACTTAGCAACAAAGATATCGGATAAGTGATAAGTGACAAAATGTACGAACGATTTTAATGTCGAGACCATTAATTTGTGAGGACTAGGGCGGGAATACCGGGATCCCGTAATACCGTAATACCGGGATCCCGGACGATTTTTTCCGGTATTACAATACCGGTGTTGACCCATCTAATACCGTAATCCCGGTATTAGTAAAAAAATAAGTATTTGTTATTTTTCCATCGTTTAAACATCACCAGATCAGCCCAGCGGTGCCTGATCGCAGGAGTTTTGCATTATTTACATGGTGGTTGAGGTATCTTGAATGTCAAAAACCTGCACAACCGCGAGGTGTACAGTCTCAGGGAATATTTCTTTCACAATGAGTGCGGGATGCGTTGCGATGTTGTGGCAGTTGACAGAAACTTCACACAGCTCTCCTTGGCTACTGAGAACCGGCGTAAATTCAAGGTGTTGAGCACTGAGGATCGCAAGGACGTATGGAAGAGCAAGGAGCTGCACGGGCGTTTCTACCGGGCCCTACATGGGCCTGATGTAGATTTGCTGGCGTCGGTAACCTGGCTACGCTACGGCAACTTCTTTGGGGAAACCGAAGGTTTCGTCTGTGCAATTGCTGAGGAAGTTATCATGACGAATAACTATCGGAAATATATCCTGAAGGACGGTACGGTCGAAATTTGTCGGGCATACCACCGTCCCAGTGAGTCACTCAGGCATATTATTTCCGGTTGTTCTCATCTTGCTAACGAAGAGTACTTGCACAGACATAACCTAGTAGCCAGAATTATCCACCAGCAACTTACTCTTCAATACGGCCTTGTAGAATCTGAAGTGCCGTATTACAAATACACACCGACGCCAGTTCTTGAGAATGGTCGTGCTACGCTCTACTGGGATCGATCTGTTATCACGGGCAGGATTATTGTTGCCAGTAAGCCTGATAATAATATCGTGATAATAGACCGATCACAGCGCCGTGCAGTGCTCGTCGACATCACCATCCCCCATGGCGAGAATCTCGTGAAAGCCGAGAAGGACTAACTCAGCAAGTACCTTGACTTGGCTCACGAGGTGACCGACATGTGGGATCTGGATTCGACGATCATTGTACCAATAGTCGTCACAGCAAACGGTCTCATAGCGAAGAGTCTTGACCACTACCTTAGGAGACTCTCGCTAGACGGTTAGCTCAAGGGTTTGATGCAAAAGGCGGTACTCCTTGATACGGCGCGCATCGTCAGGAGATTCGTCAGTTTGCAGCCCTAACCGCCGGTAGCTTTATCCTGCCCCTTTCCGACGCCGTCCTAGGTTAGGTTTTTATAATATTTGTATATTTTGTAATTAATTTCATTTATTACTTTTATTTAATTATATTGTGAAAACTTAACTCTAAGAGAAAAACAAATATACCGTATTTTAATAAATATTAATGTAGATGATTTGTTGATTTATGGTCGTGATTTATAGGATCTATGATATATTAGATAGATGCCTTTGATAGATTAGAATGAGAAATGAGAAGATACTAAACACTAAACACTATTTAATTTTTGAGGAAAAACAAAGCTTACGTTACGTTATTAAAAAGCGGCGAAGTACAGTATTCCCAAGAACATAAGTCACATCGGCTTTAACCGTCTGCGCCGAGAAGCGCAGAACGATATCAGAGAGTAGCCGAACGAGTAATTTATCTATATTGAACTTTATTTACAAACGCTCTGGGCACAATTTTGCTTGCTATGCACACACTTTAGTCGGCTACTCGACGCATTTGGCGCTGGGGTGCTAGACATCTGTCAAAGGTCATCTGTCCGAGATTTCAATCAATTACCAATCACAACGCAAGTGTTCAGCGCGCGAAAAAATATCTTTTATCATTGGTAGATCGAAGTTTCCCGCGAATCTGATTTTTACGAAGGTATATCGTGAAGCATTCTTTGTTTGGTAATACTGTAGCACTGACTGCACAAAAAAAAGAAGAATTCTATTATACTGAATATAAACCAAAAGAAACATCACACTACACATCAAATATGAGAAATGTCATCATGGAATGGCATCGTAAGCTTGGCCACATTAATGAAAAAGACTTAAAAATTATGGCTACAGATGAGCTTATGTATGGACTGAAGTTTACGCACGAAAATAAAGATATTATGACCATTACAAACGTCATTCTTTAAATAAAATCATACTTTCCAACTTTTGATTCAATACCGGTATTAATACCGGGATCCCGGTATTGTACTCCAATACCGGTAGTCAATACCGGTATTCATTTCTGTCCGGTATTGGCCGCCCTAGTGAGGACATCTTTGTTACTGACTACAAAATATTCAAAAGGGTGCAATTCGGAACTACTGCCGAATTATCAACCAGCCAAAAACCAGCCCATAAAGCGACAGTTGAAATTTGAAGTCCCTAGAATTTAGGATTAACAATCGACGATGACAACATCACGCAACTTTTGCCGTCACGCTTTAGTGATCCACTGTTGCGCAGTGTCACGAAATTGCAGCGTTTGGCGGTGACCAATGAGGTGCTGCAGATAGCTGATAGACTTGCCCGGCTGACACAGTAGTATCTGTTGTAGATACGAGAAACGAAATGCAGACAAAAAACAAAAGAAAAAACACAATATAAGTAAATGTAAAAAGAATTCAACGAGCTATCCGGTGCAGGATCTTTTGAAAACATACTGAACTCGGACTTGAATTATCCGTATATTTTCAAGATGAGTGAGATTCACGGTAGTTTCATATTCAATGAAGGAAAACATCACGAGAAAACTTGCATATACCGATGAAGTAATTTACTAACGTTTCCAATCCGTATTGTGCTCGCGCGGGTATATAGTCCAAGCCGTCTCATACTGAGAGGAAGGTTGTGTCCTGCAGTGGGATGTATTTAGGTTAGATTATTATTGTAGATTATTATTCCCTGCGGTCAAAATAGGACCTTAATGACCATAGGTTCTAACGCTGGGTTGCGCAAAACCGTTGTCCGGGCACGCAATGATCTAATGATGATTACCTGCATTCAACACGAAGTCATTGCACTGGCATTTGTACAAAAAGCATCACCTTAAATCATTTTGACACATGCATTCGGTTGGGTGGACCCCCTTCTGCAAAATTTGTACCAATTTCCTAAAGACACCAACACCAGCCCGGAACCCCATTGAGTCTCCCATGGACCCCTGGTGCCACCTAGACCACTTTGGGAATCACTGGTTTACAGGTTTAAAGGAATCTTATTACATTTTGCATGTCTTTGCATTTGTTTTCGGTTTTTTTTGCTTGTTTTGTTTAAAAGTAGCATTTTGTCAAGGCTATATGTTGTATAACTTCTTGTTGATATAAAAAAGTATGATGCATACCTACAGTTAGCAATGTCATTGTTAAAATAGGAATTTAAATTTGAATGAATAGATTCTTAAGCACTGAAATTGGGATATTTACGACGTGGTCAAATAGAAAGGTGAACAGGAGGTGAACTTAATAAATAATTTTGACACTTTCAGAGACTGGCCCAAGTGTAGGTAAAGTCCCAAATGGTAAAACTGTGTGTGAATGAATCATTAATTTGTTCGTTCGTTAATTGTCTTGTCTGTTTGGTTTTATTCAGATCCATTTAAGCCTTTAAAGAAATACTCTTAGAGCGTTTGTGCACTACCATGAATTTTAAGGTCCGGCTTTTTCATTGAGTTCTCGTCTCGCTTGCTCTTCCATTAAATTGCATTGGCGTGAGCGGGACGGCGCGACAGACCTTAAAAATCCGGACGGCCGGACCGGAAAATTCATGGTAGTGCACAGGCGCCCTTAAAGTGGCTACTTTTGACTTTGTAACATTTGACGATATGTAAGAGATCACTATGCATCGCCCAAAGACATCAGCAATGCCAGACAGACTACAAATGCGTTGCCAGCCCTAAGGCCCAAAGCGTATTGCCTCACGTGACAGTAATTATTACTAATTACAGTTCCAGCTATCTCATCCTCTGCGCTGAATCACAACAGTGGGAGCACTGTTGATTTGCGACAGGATTATCAAGTAAGATATATAATGATGGAAGATGTATAAAGAGTCGACTCGACAGTAGTAAAACTGACACGGTTGACTGATAGGGTTGCCGTGTAGTGTCGGATTTACATAACACCTCTCCAATTCTTTCGTGGATGAAGTAAGAGGCGACTAAGGAAATAGGTTTAGGTATGCTTTAGGCGACAGGCTAGCGACCAGCCACTATTATACCTCTTTCATCTGTGTGTCAAACCTAAAATTATCCTGAAAGTGGCCACGGAGGTCGAAATGGGCATGATTTGTCTATGTAACAGTTCGTGTGCTCTGCCTACCCCATTTGAGCATACAAATACAAGCGCGATTGTATGTTGGTATGTTATGTATGATGTGAAATGGGTAAACAAAAATTCACTTTCAAGGTAATTTGCGTGTGCTTGAAAACCAGGCCAAGTTTTGACAAACATTACAGGTCTAAGATAAATTTTGACAGTTTAGGCAATCATTGCGCACTGATTTTGAAGTGTCCTCTAAATGAAGTGTGAAGAAACCAAGCAAGTGCAAACATCATCATACTCTTTAAACTCAGTAAGGTCAGTGCAAAGGTGTAATTAAGTAGATATAATGTAATCTCAAATAAAAACGTTGCATTAGCGTACACAAATATCAAGGCAATTTTTTAAAACAATTTTATTGTTTCTCTTTTCATACAAGTACCAAAAACTACTACTTATTTTATTTTCATTTCATTATTTACTTTTACAGGAAATACAGACGGCAAACGAGCTCGTGGCCGATCTCCAAACAGATGGACCGATCAAATAAAAGACGCGTCATCTTCCAAGTTTGGCTCGGTTGTGACTGTTGTGAGGGAAGTGTCAGAAAATTGAAAAAAACACCTCACGTAATTTATGGACGCCCCCAAATCCGACACCACACGGACTTTTGTTTACTTTTGAGATTTATGTTTCAAGCAAGCGACGAGTCAAAACGTTAAAAACCCGATAAGTAAGTACATATATGGCTATGGGATAACCATGTGGCTGCGCCAAATTTGGTCAGAAAACATGTCTCTGATCTTATCGTACAACCTTTGTTATTTCACAACCAAGCCTCTTGACAGTAAAGGTGAATTACTTGAGATTGAGTCTGTAAAAGTCAGGTCAGGCCCTTGGAGTGATAACTTGACAAGGAATGCTTTATTGATATTTTTTGAAGAAATAACTGCTTGTTATAAAAGTCACGTGTGATCGATATGCAGCATACGCTTGAAAATACACAGATACCAGCAGAAATATTGATCATAATAAGTATAATGAGACCATATTTAATTATTACCTTACTCTCTTATAGTCTCCTATTACCTCTTTAGGATAGATTAAGATATTGAAGTCCGAATCGAATTTGAGTGAGTATGTTTTTGTTATATCTCTAGAGGACACCAAAACGGAAATAAATTAATATGGAAGGACCATTAAATTGATGTTAAGTGTGACGTAAACACATACCATAAAAAATCGATAATCGTTTAATTATGCAAATCACCGAAACGAAAGGCCCTTTTCTAGCTCGTAAACTAATGTGTCAGACCTTGAAGGCTAACTAGGTGGCGTGACGTTAGTAAATAAATAATTATCGTTATGCAAGTCATTATAATATTCAATCATTCATTCACTATTTGGTAATTAATTTCTGGAGTGTTCGTCGAATGTGTTTTGTTTTTCGTAAAATTGGGCACGTCCTTAGAGAAAGCTAAGGCAGCGGTCTGTACGGCAGCGACCGGCGTTTCCATCAGTTAGGACAGTGTAACCTATTTCATAGTCATACATACATGACGCCTGTATTCCCTAATGGGGTAGACAGAGCACACGAAATCGTTATCGTTTCATGACCGTTTTGATTACACTAAGCCAGTGGTTCTCAATCTTTTTTGGTGACGAAACCCTTTTGGAAAGCGAAAATTTTGACGGAACCCTACAAAAAAAAACAATTTTTAGGTGTATCTTTATCCATCCGTCCGTGTTTACGCCGAGTCAAAACGTTCAACCAAAGAGTGGTGTTTTTTTTCTAAATTCTTGCGGAACCCCTAAAGGAGTATCACGGAACCCTGGGGTTCCGCGGAACACACTTTGAGAAGAGTGCTTAGTGACTAAGCACTCAAAATGCAGAAATCGCTCGTCGCGTCACTTTTCCGCTCCGTCGGCCGCTTGCGTTTAGCCCGCGGCCTAGCGGTAAGGTCAAAGGCACAATTTAAAATACATAAAACGATATCCTCAAGCCCTGTCAAAACAGCCAGCACCTTCTTAATTCATAATATCAGCATAAATTTTCATATTTTTGAAAAGAATATCTAAGTACGTAAAAAATAAGATTATTTAATGAACACTAACTTCTGCTTGCAACTTTGTCTGCAGTAGAGTAGAACAGGATTATGTTGTTCTGACGTTACGGACTGTTATTGTAAATTGTAAATTTCATCAAAATCCACTCAGTACCTATGTAGGTATGCCTTCTTACTTCTTTGGGAATACAGGATGTTATAGTGTGTTAGTAATTAGCTACTATAGCCTATAGCGTTATCATAATAGCGATAAAACTGTTTGCTTTGCTGGTTTTTAAATACCTAATAATCGATCTGATTTTTTGGAGATCAATAATGAATAATGAATGCCCGCGTGGGAACTATAGCCCAAGCCCTCTCATACTGAGAGGAGGCCTGTGCCCTGCAGTGGGACGTATACTAAAGGCTGGATGATGATGATGATGATGATGATGAATGAATAATTGTATTTACTTAAATAACTGATTTCAATCAATATGATTCGGGAAAATACTTGGATTAACAACTAAATTATGAAATTCGAAAAGATGATCAGGAATTACAGACCACTGAACTTTATTTGCCGTCATCCAGAATTTCATCTCTATCCTTATCTACCTTATCAAGTAAAATAGAAGAGAGGTGAAATAAATGCCTATCAGTCAAGAACAACAACGTCCATAAAATGGCGATACTTAACCAATGAGGCCAGTTTTAGGTTTAAAGTTAACAGTAACGACAGTGGCTAAAGATAAACGCCACAATACTATACGTACCACCACGCCTGTATTCTCAAATGGGGTAGGCAGAGCACACGAAACGCTACATAGACAAAACGACAACTATTTCACGTTTTCTGACATCCTCGGAAGAAATGGTGGTGTTATTCTAAACCCGACACCACACGGGTGGGATTTTATTAATCTTTACCCTTCTAGCATATTTTTTCAGGTTTTGAGTTTGCAGTTATAATAGTGACAGGTTACTAGCCTGTCGCCTAAAATATACCTCAACCTGCTTCCTTAGCCGCCTCTTACAACATCCACGGAAGAAATGGAGAGGCGGTACCTATTCGAAATGCAACATTACTTGGAATAAGTACTAGTCTGTTTTTAAAAAATGATGTCAATTATATTTCCAACTCAATTGAATTGAGAGTATGACCGTGAATCGAAATTGAGGTATTGTAGAGAAAGTGAGGCTGCAAATCGGCTACTGTCTCGGCAAGGTTTCACAAAAAGGTTGAGTGCAATCAGTGCTGTCATTTTGGGAAACGTAAAGTAACTCAACTGATAACAGGAATCTTGTTTAAACGGCAAAATGTAATTATTTCTTTCGACAATCTTACTACATTTGGTAGCGAACATAATGTAGAATACATTTTGTGTATTTAACTGCGCGTTTACCGCTCACGCGGCTTGACGGGTGTCAAATTAGCGGTTGTATTTTGTTACTAACTTCGATAGGTATGGATTTAGTATTTAAAGCAAATTATTTTGTATTTATTTTTTACCAGCGACCCGCCCCGGTTTTGCACGGGTACAATGCTGATGTTATAATACATTAAGTACTTAATATTAATGTTCACAGTTTTTTTGGCATAAGACAATACAAACATGTTTTCTATAGAGTTTACTCTTGAATGAGCGACGTAATCGACCGCTATGTCCCTGCATTTTAAATCTGTAGTATCTTGTAAAACTGTAAACGATTCATATTGATCCCAGTTTTTCTTCTCAGGTTTATACATATGTATTGACAGTGCAGTAACTAGCCTTTTATGCGCCCGGTGCGAGCTTTCAAAACTGCGCCTTTCAAAAATGAATGAAAAAAAACCTAGATATTGGTTTTGCTACGGCCCTTTAGGGTTTGCGCCCTGAGCCTGGGCACCGCTGACACCGCCTTAGTTACGGCACTGTGTATTGATTGTATCAAAAGTGAAAACGACATTTCGTTTGAACTCATTTGAATTAATGAAAGAACAATGTAACTGTCAAACGTAAACATATATTCTGAAGTTGTGTCAGTGGTCATACAAACAGACATAGTGTCTCCCAAGAGACCACTTGTCCCTCTTCATAAGCTTTCGCTGTATGACTTCTTGACCCAAATGGAAACTTTTCACAATTAACGTCATAAAGCATTTGAAGTTCTTTACTAATAGCATGAAACTACAGTACTTATAGTTTTTTAATAGTCAAAAATGTCATCATATTTATGCTTAAATAGGACGCTTGCATTTCCAAACGGGATAGGGAGAGTACACGATACATTACATAGACTATGATTTTTCCAGTTTCCTAGCCACATAAACACATTAAATTTTGAAAAAAAAGAGATAAGTTCAAGTGTAAGACAGGTTATCTTAACCTATATTTCTAGTCGTCTCTTACCTCTTACGACATCCACAAAAGAAATGGAGAGGTGTCATTCTAACCCAATACCACACGGGTAAAAGTACAAAATTTAAGAGCGTGCAAACACAATTCGGCGATTTTGATGTTTTTCAAATGCTTTACAAAGCTATAAATCCTTAAGTTTTTAAAGAAAAACTACTGTAACATATAAATAAACTCTTTTTCTTGGGATTAACGGTAAATATTATTTTATTAGCAACACAGATTTCTTTTACTTAACCAATTTGTTGAAGGGTTTTTACAAAAATACGCATCAGAGCTGTCTTTCACTTGAAAGATTTCCATTAAAATTTACCACAAACGATATAAACTTGATCATGAATCAAGGATATGTAAGCAAATCTACAAGGGAAGTGTGTTAGGGCAAGGCGGTCGAGGGCGCCCTCGAAAAACGTATATCGACCAGATCGGCGATGTACTAAACAAAGCCCAAATAAGGAGTACCCGAAACCGTCGAGCGTGTATGACAAGAGTGATGAATGTGAGTGAAGCGAGAGAAGTATGTCAGAATAGATGCGAATGGCGCTCTGTTGTCTCTGCCTACCCCGCAGGGAATAAGGCGTGACGGTTATGTATGTATGTATGTATGTGATATAAACTTGTTATTATCTGATAGACAATATAGTCCATTAGGGAATAACGTTGTTACATGAATCAAATTATTGGTTTTTATACTTTTTATTATTCAAATATCATTTTACATAATTTCAAAATAGAACCATTACTTTATTTTCTTCCTCGTTGATTTTAATGTAATTACAAATGAAACTATTTTATTGTAAATTTACAGAATATGTTTAGTCTAACCATATTTTTTTCTTGGCTAACTATGAGTTAATTTATTTTTCACGATTTTTTAAACTTTGGTCCAAAACCACTAAGGTCAGGTGGGGGAAGAGAAACGCAGGGGTAGGAGGGCACTACAGACCATACTTGCTCATAACTCGACGAGTTATGGTCTATGGTGCCTCTTACCCCTGCCCTGCCCCTGAGTTTCTCTTCCCCCACCTGATCTTATATTACGTTCGTAAATAATGTTTGTGCCCTCTTAAGTCTTTTTCTCGCTACTAAAAACGAACATACTTACTTACATCAAAATCTTGTTCGATTTTTTGTTATGAAATACTTAGTAAAAAAAATCTTAATTCGTAACCAGATCCAAACTTCGAGGTTCGATCCCCGGTCGGGGCAGATGTTTGTATGATGAATACGAATGTTTGCTTTCGAGTCTTGGATGTTTATCTGTATATAAGTAAGTTTATCCGTTGTCTAGTACCCATAACACAGGCATTAAATTGCCTACTTTGGGACTAGGTGATTGGTGTAAAAATTGTCCAGTGATATTTATTATTATTTATTATTATTAAACTTGGATAAAGACGCCGAGTTTAACCCTAAAATGTAACCGTATTTCAGGGTTAACATGGCATTTGTGTACGAAAGACAATGCATCCTCATTGAATTCAATGGCGAAAGTAAGATTCGTGCCCACTGCAAATGTATGTATGTACTAACAAACATTACCTCACTTTTTCCTCGGAGAAATCTTTCGCGAGAGCGTTTACGACGTGTGATATGACTTATTGTTATGCTATGAGTGGAAAACCGTTTATTTTAAATGCATCGTGATCGGGAGAAAGGCCATAGAATATCTTACGTGTTGTGGTCTTTAATAATCCACGGATCGTAGATACTTCATTAAGTAAAGTTAACCTTAGCAACGAAGATTTTTTTTCAATAATATAATAATAATTCAGCCTAAATATGACCCACTGCTGGGTAAAGGCCTCCTCTCAGCATTAGACGGCTTATGGGCTATAGTTCCCGCGTGGGCCCGATGCGGATTGGGAACTTCACATACAGCATAGAATTACTTCATCGCTGTCGACTTTACGATGTCTTCTTTCACCGAATTGGTCGAGGTAAATATCAAATTCGATTTCCGAAAAAAACAGACAAGTACAAACCTGGGCTACCACGGCTAACAAAAAAAATACCATGAAACCTAGTGGTTTAAAAAAAAAAATCGATTCTAGTTCGAGTTGGCATCGGTTGTTCTTTTTTCAAAACTCCTTGCATCTTCGAAACAGGTTAGTCCTACAAGGAAATGCAAATTCAATAAGTCTACAAATTCACAAACAACCTATACCGAGCTCTCCGACCTGCCATCATTAATATTCTTCCGTTGCAGTTATATCGCGGCGTTGTCATGTAACAAATATTTTAGATCGTCTAACGACGCACCGATGTAACTAAAACACTTGATTTTCTCGCATTGTTTAAGATTGTAACTATCTTACTCGCAGAGTAACTCTTGGGTTTAACAAATATTTCCGTTATTTGCACTAAAGAGGCACTGTATGGTCTTAAGGTGGAATTTATACTAAGTAAGGCTAAGCGCGCACCACGTTTTTAATTTTTGCGACACGATTTTATAAATTTTCTGTGTGGTGCCGGGTTAGAATAGCACCTCCCCCTTTCTTCCCTTGGGTGTCGTAAGAGTCAACTCTGGGAAAGGGTTAGTGTATCGTGGGCGATGGACTAGCAACCTGTCACTACAATATCACGTTTAACTATCTGATTACCCTGAAATTGCTAAACATGGCACTGGATTTTTGAATTCATGTGATCTGCCTACCCCTCTTGGGAATACAGGCGTGAGAATATGTATGTATGTATTTTATAAATCGCGCTGTTCATTAAGTATAATGTTTTCTTCGTATTATACGTCCATTGACACATAAATCCATTTTTTTTATTGTGCGATAATTTTGTTGCATTCGCGCGAAGAGAGCAGTGTTGCGCAATGCGCGTTTGGCAGCAGTAACCACCGCGGCTCCTAGATGAAGAGCTACGAATTAGCCCGAAACATGTCGAGCTAAACTCGATTTAAAACGTGAGTTATCCTTAAATTATTCAACTCTCGTGTTGCATACATTAAATCGTGATGCGCGCTTAGCCTTATCCCACTAAAAATTAAAATTATGCTGGTACACGGCGCAACGCGCGCGATTTTATGTCAGTTTACGCGGATCATAAACCTTAATGGGTTAATTAATATTTTCAGAGTAGAAAAGATTTTACCCTCATGTTTTATTTAGTTAAATCTGTGTTTGTGTTTCGGCAAAAAATAATTAGAAAGAAAACTATGAAACTTGATAAAGATCAGAAGTTCTTGCAAATTGCTGCTCTCTTTTTTCGGTATCAACTTCGACAAGTTTTTTATACCAAATTTCTCTGAGAGAAAGTAACTATGCCTTGTGGTGTTGGACTTAGAATAATACCTCTCCATTTCTTCCGTGGATGTTGCAAGAGGCGACTAAGGAAACAGGTTTTGGAATGGTTTAGGCGACAGGCTAGCAACTGGTTACTTTTATACCTTATATTTATTTTACCTCTTCTTGTACGCCTGTATTCTCTAATGCTGTAGGCAGAGGACACGCAACGTCAAAAAGCCAATACCAAGAGTATCTCAAGTTTATAGCCTCTTTTAGCATATTGTTAGGTTTAAACATAGATGAAAGAAGTACAGTTAGTAGTGACAGGTTGCTAGTCTGTCGCCTAAAACATACCCCAAACCATCTCCTTAGTCGCTTCATACGACATCCATAGAGGAAATGGAAGGGTGTTAGGTATTCTAAACCCACAACACACGCTATATCGTTATCCTTAATTAATAAATAATTACGAAGACTAT
Source organism: Adoxophyes honmai (assembly GCA_005406045.1). Taxonomy (NCBI): domain Eukaryota; kingdom Metazoa; phylum Arthropoda; class Insecta; order Lepidoptera; family Tortricidae; genus Adoxophyes; species Adoxophyes honmai. The sequence goes on from BHDV01021155.1 coordinate 68,201, forward strand.
CAAAGTACTGAAGTGCATTTCCTCGACTGTACGGTCTACGTCTGTAAATAATAACTGTCTATAAAATGGCATTTAAGTAGGTAAACTCACTTTGTTCTCTCGAGCGCGAACTGGGTCCCTTGCAAATCACGATCGAGGCTTAGCGACCATATCGCCTTTCAAATCTGCTACCCTGGTACCACAGTTTCAACACAGTTAAGTTTTCACGCTATCACAAAAAGCTTGATCGAATGGTATTTTTAATTATAACGGATTCGGAGGTTCTGCGCCCGCGCCGGCCGAGAGCGAGCGCCAAAATGTAGAGTATACTACTGTGTGCGGCGGTCAGTGACTGTTGTGAGGTGCAGGGCAGAGGCGCCAGCGTTTTAATTTATAATTGCAATATTCTGCTTTGGAATCAATGTATTATTTCGTGCCGGTTGGGTCCTGGCATCTGAAGCCCGTGAACTGTCTAAGGAGTTAGGTTGCAGGCTGCGCAATAAGGGTAGCGACCCTCGGTCTGGCTCGTACCTGGTTCAACAGGTCTCCATTGCCATTCAGCGGGGTAATGCTGCTGGTATTAAGGGGACCTTTGGCCGGGTACGTTGCAAGGGAGGTTTTAGATTAGTAGTAAATGCTGTTTTAGTTATTTAATTTTTATAGACTATTTTTTGACTTAGTTAAGTTTTTTTTTTAAACAAAAACTTATCGTTACTAAACTAATTAGTAACACGTAACATACGTAGTAACTAGTAGCAGTAACTTATTATTTCCAAATCGCTTTCGGTTGTCGCTTGCACCATCCTCCGACGTCATACATAATACAAACCCACGAAAGCAGAAGGTTGATGGGAGTTCCCAATGAGACACGCCAATCGGATGTTAGGCTTGACTGTTGATTAGCCGGGTCCACACTGACCGACCCGCGAGGCAACCGCATGAGGCATGCTTTTGTTCCACATAAGGCTCAAAGTCGCATCAAAAATGACTCGTGAGGCGGCTCGGTTAGCCTGAACCCGGCTAATGGCGAATCATACATGCATTTATTTGATATGTATGATTTCGAATATTATAACAGATAAAATCTAACAATTTACAAGAAGAACATTGTGCTGTATTCGCAAAGGGAGGTGGTAGAAATTTGTGGCCATAATACTTACCATAGCAGCAAAATACCAGATAGCCGGATACACCACATAGGTACCACATACATACATACATCACGCCTGTATTCCCAAATGGGGTAGGCAGAGCACAAAAAACGCTACATAGAAAAAACTATAACTATTTATTTTTGGGTTTTGAGTTGGCGGGGATATAATAGTGACAGGTTGCTAGCCAGCCATTGGAAGCACAAAGCTTAAGACATGCATGCGTTTATAAAATATTTTGCACGAATGTCAATTAAACCAAAATAACATACATACTTACATGCCATCACGCCTGTTTTCCCAAAAGGGGTAGGTAGAGCACACAAAACGCCACATAGATAAAACTATAACTGTGTGACGCTTCGTGGCCACTTGTAGCATATTTTTTGTAGGTTTTGAGTTAGCAGGTATAATAGTGACAGGTTGCTAGCCTGTCGCCTATAATATGCATACCTTTAACCTATTTCCTTAGTCGCCTCTTACGACATAGGTACACGGAAGAAATGGAGAGGTGTTATTCTAAATCCGACATCACAAGGAATAATATAAACCAAAATAATATAAAATAATACCTCTGTCCCAATTATACCGACAAAACTGTATATCCGCAGCGGAAACGTGTCGGTAGGCGGTGTCGCCGCAGCCACTGCGCTAATCATAGTTATTAGATACTTAAAGTCGCTACCAGCGGTCGCGGTGTTTAGGCACTAGTCCCACCAAGAGCGAGTAAGCAATCAAATGTCGGCGATTTTCACGCCCAAGAAACAAACGAAAGATATGGATACTTTGTTAGTGTTAAGGCGAGGTTCTACTAGATTTGTACCCCGCGTCCCTCTCGCGCAAAAGAAGGCGAAGGCGGGGTAGCGGGCGACGCGGCAGGTTGTCAATACGTTGGGCACGCGGTCAAGTTTTAGAATAAATATGAATTTAAAAAATAAACAACATCGATTGAAAACTATAATTTAGCAGATTCTCTGTAGTACTTAAAGATAAATATTTCCATATAAAAATTATGTTGAAATTAAAAAGAATAAAACCAAGTAATGGGTTTTAGTTTTTATTTTTGCCTGTTTTCGAGAATTTATATGATCGAGGAAAGTACATCCTATCGTGTAACCAATTAGCACGTTCCTTAGGCAATATGTGACCGTCCATGAGAAAAGGGTCCTTATGGCAGTTTCTAGTTACGGAGATATTAGCTGTTTTGTAAAATCGTTCGATTTTATCATTTTTTTGTTTTATGCGAAATAGTAAAATATAAAGATAGAGGTATATTTATACCTAGGTTTCAGTTGTGTAAGTTCATTATTTCTTAATTAAAACCTAGTTTAAAGTTTAGTAGAAAAGGGTCCTTATGGGAAATTGCATACAATAATGGCAAAGGTCAATAGATAAACTTGTTTAAACTCTTAAATAGTTAGATACTTTGCAAATACATTTTCTTTGCACAGTATCAGTGGTCATTAGGGTTCCATAGTCCATAAGGAACCCTTATAGTTTCGTCATGTCTGTCCATCCGTCCGTCCGGGCTCGTACTGCTACTCCACCGATTATCACGTAAAATGGCGGAGAGATAGATATAATGAAGTTCCAAAATTTGTTTTTTAAAATTATGAAAAAATATTTTATTTTCAGCCCCCCTCCCATACAAAGAAAATTGAATTTAAAAAATTAAATTGGACTAACCCCAACGTGTGGGTTATCGTTAAAAAGGTCTTTAAACGCAACAAAAAATGCTTTGAAACTATGTAGATCAAACCTTGCAATAATCTAAAACAAAGTTAAAATTTTAGGTGTCCCCCCACCGTAACTTTTGAAATATTACTAAAATAATTCTAAAAAAGATACGGTATATACCTCAAAGTAAGTACTTTAAAATAAAATTAAGGCGTACTCAGTATCATGAATAGTTATTTTTGTACAACTCGACCAACTTATGTAGTTACAGTCGTCCGAACAAAATGTATGGAGTCAACCGCAAAATGAAATTTAGCTAGCTACGGAACCCTATCATGTGCGAGCCCGACAAGCTCTTGCCAGGTTTTTTTAGATTTTACCTACCCTACATTTCTCGTCTGACGTCAAAACATCTCGCGGCGGCGTGGACGTGGACGGCGAACGTTCTCTCGCGTTATGCCGCCGCTCAGCCTATAGATCTCTGTCTTACATACGATATTTTGCACGTTGAACTAAAACTTACATGTAGCTACTGTGGTGAACTCGGCCACAGGAACCAAGTACGAAATGGTGTTTACTTTTGTAAAAAAAGGAAACCAGTAGAAAATAAATAATTTAGTAGTAGGTAAAATAAGTAATAATCATAAATCACAATCTAGCAAATTATTATAATTGGAATGTGTCCCCCCCCCCTTCCCCCCTTACCCCTATCAGAAATCGCGTCAAATTATCTTTATTACGTGATACTTACTATGAATGGTTCCTTAGTAGTAACAGACTATTTTAATTATTCGTTGACGTTAAATGAGAATAACTTCTTACAGATAAAGATTTTGAGTATAATTATAATAACCTTTTTTCTTCATTATTGTGTGGTAATACAAGATTAGGGAAAAAATAATGTTAATGATGTGCCATTTTGTAATAATTCATATGTTTTGTCTGTGATTGGTCATAAGGACCCTTTTCCCAAATGTATGGGAGTCAAATTGTGATTTTTACGTAACTTTGACCGTATATAAATAAAAAAATAAGACTTGTAGAATAATAATGAGAACTTTATGATACTCTAGTGGGCTAAATAAATATATTTTAGAACTCACTATACTAAATTTGTTATTTGTTATAGGGGAAAATGAAAAGTATAGTAATTACCACGTTTTAATTAAAATAGAAATATTTCGTTAACTATATGATTTTATTTCTATCCTAAAATGTAAGTTTATATATGTCCTACTATATACAATAGTTCAGATTACAACATATTAAAGAAAAAGCTGAAAAAAATATATTTTATTAATTTCATTCTTATAAGCGTGTTGCTGTTATCAAAGGCTGTTTTGTCAGGATCTGGAAGTCGCATTAATAAAACCATGACTGAATTCAAAAGAAAAACCCCTTGAGATACAAAATCAATCATAATCTATGTAACTTCCAATGGGAACATACTTAAAATCAATTTCAAACTTCTTTTGACGATTTCTCGAAAGTGCAATTTTAGCAAGTGTAAGTTTGATGATTTTTTAAAAAAAAAGTATGAGACTTAGGGTCATGATTGTTTCTGTATTAAATAGCTTATTTAACATAGATTTAGGAACTGTGCTTAACTCAATACCTGCCATAAGGACCCTTTAGGCATGGACGGTCACATATCTTTACGTATAACTTATATTTTTTTCAAGACTGTCATTTAGCAGAAGGTATGTAAAACATTAGATCTTGCAACCTTCAATTCCGTCTCCCTTGGAATACCTCGCCTTAAACGAGACATACAGGGTGGTCGGAAATTGACCGTTAATTTAACCAGTGGTCGGGTGTAAGCGTCCGATAACACGGCCTCAAAATCGATCTAAATCGACCACTTTGTGAAGTTTTTTTCAGAATTTTCATGTCGAAAAAAAAAACCGAAAACATGAAAAAAATACCCCGACCTTTATATCCCGGGCACGCTACGCCACGGTCAGTTACGCCTTTGTTCGGAACCCTCGGTGTGCGAGCCGTCGTTTATCCGATTTTTATAGACGATAAGTGACGGCCGATCGCCGCGGGCGCAGTGTCAGTGTGTCGGTCATTGGCACGCCGGTGAAAGCTGCTGAACTTGATTAAGCTCTTATTGTATATTTTGCCTTATCACAACCTTACGATCTTTCTGTTCGGAGTGTTTGGATTAGTGTCACGACACATCTGCGAAACGTACGGCGCTGAACGTTCGGTCGAATAGGTACGCGCACTGTTGTCCAAGTCGTCTATGACACATCAGAGCATCTAGTCTAGTAGGTATAATGAAGTAGATTAAGAGTCGGTCAATAATTGTATGGAAACTGTGTCGACCGCGGCAGTTGTGCAAACTTACCGCTTGGAGGCACTGTCTGAGTTTTCATACAATTCTTCATTTTGATCGCGTTAATTCGCAAACTAAATCGTTATCATTTCATGAATCATGATCTTTTTGAATTACACTAAGCAATTTAGTAATGAAGTCAGTAAAGAAACGCGTCGATTTCGTTTGCGTATTGCCAAGAATTGTATAGAGTACTTATAGGTTTTGGGTCTCATTAGAGACCCAAACGGGGAGACCTAAACGGCTGTAACCTTTGATGATCGATTTTTTTACAGTTTTAAAGGACTAATTTAGGCCTCAGTGACTAATGTAGTCATTTAATCGTTGTAAATCAACACACATTCTTCACGGGTCTTGAAAGACATTCAGATAGAATGACAATAAAGTAATTCTATAGTGATTCCATTTTCCTTTTCGTTTTGTGGCATGCAACAAAAAAAAGCTAACGCCTCTAATAAATTAATAGCAAACTCTCAAGCCCTGATGTGCGCCTATTCTTTTCCAATAGCAATGTCTCATAACGCTCTAAAGTGAACCTTAAATTTTACAGGCGTTAATGCCATTAAAAACTGGTTTGCCAGGCTTGTACTTATTAAGTCGTTATAAGCAACTGGCGTAAAGAAACATGATCCTATAACGTAATGTTGAGTTGCATAACATTTTATAACGGTGTGACGTAAACGTCGTATCTCGCTTGCCGTAGGGTTGTACTATATCTTTCAAATGCGTTTTGATGCAGAGAAAGTGTGATTAGTATCTTAACTTACCTAATGTGATTATGATTATTATTCAACAGGTTACATAAAGGGCTGGTAACTATTTTTGATAAATGAAAACAATGCCTTGCAGCAATTTACTCTCTATTATCTGAGACGAGAAAATGACTTGGTGCCAAATTTCTTGCAGCGTTTTTTTTGGTACTCGTGGTTTTTCCAATGGATTATTCAACACATAAGCCATTATTGCTTCTTCCTATTCGCGAAGTGTGTTTGTTTGTTTGGTTGCTTTTTTTTTTTGTTTGTTTGTTTGTTTGTCCGTCTTTCACGGCGCTAAACGGAGCTATGAATTGACGTGATTTTTTCAGTGACATAGGCTACTTTTTGTCTCTTCAAAACCCCACATTTCCCTAAAGTGAGGGGTGGAAGTTTGTGGAGAATTCCGCAATTTTCAATGTAGAAAGCTATAAATTGGTATTTGTCTCTTCTGTGCTACTCCGAATTTAACGCGAGCGGAGCCGCGGGCAAAAGCTAGTAATGGCATAAGCAGCGAATTTTTTTTTCAAAGGAGCTTAAAAACGAGACAGAGAAGAGCCTTTTATTTATGTAGGTGTGTGTAGATGATCAAAAGCGAGCCATCATGCCTTATACTTCACTATCTGTGATGTGTTTAATGGCACGCTTATAAATATTTTAGGGCCTTTCAAATTGAACTAATTTGAATAAGAATGTTTAATTAATCGTTTATCAAATTAGTCTTAAATCTATAAAACTTGGGGCAACGGTGTCATTTCATTAAGTATTTTTAGTCTGTCTTTCAGTTATGTTATTTAAGGTTACGGTCACAAAGTTTAAATGAATAAAATAACGAAAATTAACCACAACAACCGAAAAATGGTTACAGTTTGACCTTTCTAACTTTTTCTTAAGATGACCATAATTTTCAAACTGCAAGATTCTTAGACTTTTCCTGATTTTTCTAACGATGGTTTGCGATCAATCCTGTCACCCTATTTAAATTGGACTTCTGGGACACCCTGTATAACTATCGTGAGAAGAGTCTCATCATCTCATGCCATGTCATGACTGAGGTCATAAGTGAAGTAAAATAGATACGTTCACGTCTTCGTATCGAGATTAGCTCAACTTGTTTCGGGCCAATTTGTGACCCATCATCATACGTAGGTTCGATGTAAAAACGCGAGTGTACTTCACTATGATATTGATCGGCCCTGCGCGGGCGCCTGGCGACATATTAGTCCTTATAAAGTAACCGCAAGGCTTAAAGGCTAGACCGCCTTGGCCGAGCACTTTAATTTGAAGTAGTTGAGTAGTTAAGTACTTACTATACCTACTCATGTACATTGGACAGGACCGAGGGCTATGGCTCCCTTGCAGATTGCAGATGCAGCCAACCTTGAGCTGTGTTCCATCGACGCAAACGAAATCTACACGTTTCTTACATACATACATACATATTCTCACGCCTGTATTCCCATGAGGGGCAGAGCACATGAATTCAAAAATCCAGTGCCACGTTTAGCAATTTCAGGGTAACCAGATGGTTAAACGTGACATTGCAGTGTCAGGTTGCTAGCCCATCGCCCACAATACACTAACCCTTCCCCAGAGTCGACTCTTACGACACCCACGGGAAGAAAGGGGGACACGTTTCTTGACTGACTTCATTAGCTCAGAGCGTCTAGTGTAATCAAAACGGTCATGGATTCGATAACGGTTTCGTATGCGAATTAACGCGGGATTGTATGAAGATGTGTCGACTGCGGCAGTAGTCCAAACGTTCCGCTGGCGGCGCTGTCTCAGTTTCGCGTTAATTCGCAAACGAAATCGTTATCGAATTCATCATCGTTTTGAATTCACTAGACGCTCTGATGGCCTGCAAATAAGTAGCCAGGAATATATTTTTAGACAGTTACTGTACCTATTTTAGCCTCCACATCGGGGCATAACAGCAGCTTTGCGGTTGCATTCGTGGGACAGATTGTGGGCAGCGATCGACTAAAAACGGTATTACCAAATTACCATTACATATAAACATCCCCGTGTGGTGCCGGGTTAGAATAGCACCTCCCCCTTTCTTCCCGTGGGTGTCGTAAGAGTCGACTCTGGGAAAGGGTTAGTGTATTGTGGGCGATGGGCTAGCAACCTGTCACCGCAATATCACGTTTAACCATCTAGTTACCTTGAATTTGCTAAACGTGGCACTGGATTTTTGAATTCCAGTGCTCTGCCTACCCCTTCTGGGAATAAAGGCGTGAGAATATGTATGTATGTATGTATACATTTATCATGGCATGACAATACATGAATAGGATAGGCGGAGCCCATGAAATGTGAAACGATGAGTATTTTACGATTCGTAGCTAGGCCATTCTATAAAATTTAACATTTTCTTTTTTTACTCAATTAAAAAAATAGGCTTAAATATCGTACTCAGAATCAAGAGCAGAATCGATACCGATACTAAAAATACTTATATTTATATGTACGCGGGACTTAATCACGATCTTATTTACCTTCTCGACGTTTCGGCCGCGTTACAGCAGTTATAAAATCGTGAGTAAGTCCCGCCGTACATATAAATATGAGTGAGAATCGCGAATGTTTAAAACATTAAAATACTAATTACAATTATTGAATTATACAGAAAACATATTAAAAATTATATTCTAAAACTAACCTAAACTTAACTATATGTACAAATGTCCCCCAAATCACCCCCCTGCGGCAAGGTACCCATGACGCTGGCTGCATTTCCGCGCTGGATCGCCAAACCAATACGCTGAGCGAGAAATGCACCAGCCCTATGGTCATGGGTAATTTGGTATAATTTTGATTTTATTTTGCCGAAAAGTTTATGTGCGTCTTGGCTCCACGGACCCAGAGTTTCCACAGCAAACGCCGCAAATACATAGTCTCCTGAGAGATCTGTATATTTGCGGCGTTTCGCCGCCTCGGCTTGTGCAGCTGCCCCACCCGCCTTCAACGACGACGAAGCTAAATGGGATGGCGCTAAGGTGTCTACACATGTTGCATCCCAAACAAGGGGCCGGCCCTTTTCCCAAGGGACGAGGGTCAGCCCATCAGGTCTCTTTCCATCATTACGGGAAAGGCCAGCTGGCTCTAAAAGAGCTGGCACGTTAATGCTGGAAAGAGCCCGGCGTATGACGTCGTTAAGGCAGGCGTGGCGAGAAAGGCGACCTGCGCTCTTGCTGCAAGAGAGTCCGTGATGGCCCAGACGATCAACAGCAGCACCGCAGGGACATATGTGAGGGACTAAGATGTCTGCTCCCAGACGTAATCCTACCGCTATCCTAAAAGAAATATCATCTAAAAGTGTATAAAAATGTTTAGAGGGGAAGGCATGGAGCCAGAAACCGGATTCTTTCTCGGATGATGCGAGCAGACGTGCTTTCTCCGACGGCGAAGAGCAGGTATCTAAAAGATGTGTTTTAATTTGTTGGCAAACTGGATAGTCCCATAGTCTTTGAATTTGTTTGTTATATGGGGGATCCTCCCCTGGACATGCTACCTTCCATGCATTTTCTGCATCTGACAAGAATGCTACCTCATAATCATGATCACAAAGTGACGGGTTAAGTATTTTGCCGATTAGAGGTAGCACGCTATGTACAGATGAGAGAAAAGCAGGAAGGGCAACACTGCAAATTTGCCTAACGCCGAGACCACCAAAGCTAACGGGTAAGGTGGCTTGGAGAAAATGTTTATGATTAAATTTGATGTTTAAAATTTTTTCGAATTGAAGGTGAAGGGTTTTGTCTATGGATTCACATAACTGAACGGATTTCCAAAGTGGACTACATCGCAACGAATAAGTGAATTTAGGTACAAAAAGGCAATAACGGAGTATAGAAAAGGCCATATGTGAATTGATTTCCAGTAAACGAGATGAACAATCTGAAAAACTATTAATTTTGTTTTGAATGAAATCCGAAAATGATTCTTCAAATATTGGTGATCCTAGAAGGTGAAGCGAGCGTTTACATAGGACTTTTATTCCGGGACAAATATTTTGGAATTTTGCCATAATTTCCTCTCTATTAATTGTGTCATCACTAATAAAAATTTCGCACTTGTCACGATTTACCTCGAGACCAACGGATTTGAATTTTGTTATAATTGATGACGGGTCATCTATGACCACGTTCGCTTCACCGCCGAGGCACCCATCGTCAAGGTACCATACGTTAAATTTGGAATTTAGCTCCGAAACAATAGGATGAATGGCGAGACTGAAGATAGCAGGTCCAAGAGGATCACCCTGTTGACAGCCAACTGAAGACATAATGTTGTTTTGATTATACAGTAATTTTGTGGGTAAGCTGTAGCACTGCCAAAGAAAAGGGTAAAGGCTAGGGACATTTTTTTTTATTTCCTTCAAAAAAGAGTCACGATCGATTGAGTTAAAGGCATTTTTAACATCAACTTTTAGAAGAACCTGATTTGCCGGGTTTTGGAGAAAAGTACGACATGCGTGGACAGCAGCCTCGCAGCCGCCTTTGCTCCCAAAGCCCAATTGCACAGGCTGGAATTTTGATTGTAGAACGGAGAAAATAATTTTACAACAGATTTTAGATGTTAATCGCCTAAAAGTAGAGCCAATAGCAATTGGACGTATGCCGCCATCTTTCTTCTTCAGTGCGCAGAGATTTGCACCATAAAGAATTGGCACAATGTCGGGATGCACCTTGCCTGCAAGCATCATATTTGTAAGGCGGGTAAGGCTACAGAGTAAGCCATTCTGTTGGCTCTGCCCGCCAGGTAAACCTGAAGTCAAGTCCTTGAGGTGTTGAGGGCTTATACCATCCAAGCCACCAGCGGAGCCATTTTTAAAAGAATTAATGGCAGCCAGAACCGCGTCTTCAGACGCTTGAAGACAAGGGAAAGCTGAATCAGGAGGATCCGGAAGGTTTGGATGTGAGGGCGCCGGAGGATGTTTGTTTTCCAGTGCTGTAAGCGTTTCGGGGGAGTCTGGTGCAGAAGTGTCACTAGAAAACAAAAGCTGAGCCGCGCCTTTGAGATCTCCATCATTTATTTTCGACTCAACCAGTCTACACGTGCTGCTATGTTTACTAATGAAATTAGGAGAAGAAGAAGAAGGATGAGAAGTAGAAGCCGAATGAGTTTTGGAGCAATTTAATTTAATTTTGGATGTCAACGAAATTTTTGGGTCTTTGTCCGAAATGTGTATAATGTTATAAGAAAAAGTGAAAAGGTTTTCCCAACTTGAGGGCGAGTTTTCAACAACGCATGCATCTATCACTCTGGAAAGGCTGTTTGCGACGGTGAATCTCGCACCTCGGGGAATCCTTTTTAAAACCGGGACTGAATGTTTTAGTCTGCTTAGAGTGCAGTGGAGAGGTTCGGGTGTTGGTGCTGAAGGAGTAGGGGCGGAAGCATGTGTGGGGTTGGGTTGGCTATTGGTAAACTTGTGTACTTTGCCTATATGGACGTGGAGCCCCCGACGCCCTTTTAATAGTTTAGGAGCGGGACAATGTGGGCACTGAATAAGTTCTATCTGCGAACTGTGAGAGGGTGTCCGGTTTCTGGGTAAATTGACATTATTTTGAATGGCAAACATTAAGAGTTACTTACATGAATATTTCAAAAAACATAATTTTACAAAAACACATATCTATGAAATGACACAATAAATATAACAAATAAACACTAAGTTGACGTCCCGCGTCAGGGCTCCCTGTCCAAAGAGCCGAAGAGGCGCAAGCGGGAGTCTCCAGTCATTTTAAGCGGGGCGTTAAATGTCTATGGACAATCATGTTTTTACTCGTAGGGATCCGTTTTCCATAATGCTGTTATCAATAAAACGATGAAAAGAATAATTCCGAAATCGATGACGTTTCTTTTTGAAACTGACAGCTTAACCAACATAACCTTAGTTACTTTAGGCCCGATTGAACCCAACGAGAATAGTTTTCGGTTGTAATATTCGAAATCGAATTAAGGAGCGCACATCGCACGCGCGCGAAATAACCGAGTCCTTTTCTTTACTGCTGGTTAAATGAAAATTCGTTTAAATATTTCTCAGTTGTTGTAGGCTTTTAGCAGGGTGACATGATGACATGACTAATACTTATACTTAATATGCTTAGTTGGTTTGGACACATAGAGAGGATGGATGAAAGAAGACTGACAAAACAAAATACGGGGAATGTGGATGGGTGCAGTGGGAGGGTAAGACCTAGACGGACGTTCCGTGACCAAATCGCGGACGTTTTAGAAACAGGTCAGGTCAAGAGTACCCGAAACCGACGAGCATGTATTGTATGAGGAGATTGATGAATGTGGATGAAGCAAAAGAGGTATGTCAGGATCGTAGCGAGTGGAACAAAGTAGTCTCTGCCTACCCCTGTGGGAAAAAGGCGTGAAGATATGTATGTATGCATGTGTGTATTAAAATACTTTATCTCAAAAACAAAATCCATGCTGTTACTTTTTTTATAGACTTGATAGAGATTTTGAATGGATTCGTAAATATTAGTGTGGAAAATCTGGAACAACTTTTTTACAATTAGTATGCCACGTTTACACTCGTTATTCAGAGAACAAACCATATATGAAAGAAACATAATAGTGACAGCTTGCTAGCCTGTCGCCTAAACTACCTCCTCCACTATTTCCTTCGTCTTCGTCATCTCTTACGACAGTCACGGAAGAGATGGAGAGGTATTATTTACTAATGAAGGTAAAACCTGAAAACTTGCCATGTTCAGTCAAATCTTTTTGCATTCAAACGCCATAGACGAGACATATTTCTACAAATTGCTTGTCATTTGGCCACAAAGGAAGCACAAAACGTAATGATAATGACATCTTACGAGATGCCTCGAATAATGTGGAATACTATAATTTGTTGGTAACTGCATAATTTGCTGTGGTTTCGAGTGAAAGTGCAGAAGAGTTGCATCACGCGTTTGAAAAACAAGTAAGTATAAAGAGAAATATACAAGTCTAATTCTAATGGAAACCAAACGGTATATTTGGTAATAAGTAATCCACAGTAGAATCTATTTACAGAGCCAGTTTTCTTACGGTGGTTCATAGCTTCGTTTGATTGAAATCTGATCAATAATTTGTAAGATATTGAAGTTTGAGACTAAAATTACACATATTACTGAATTTTTTTAAGTTAAGCCTGAAATTTAGAAGAATTTCAGAATTTTACAATTCAGTCATAATTTACATCGGAGACGGTACAGGGTAGCTAAATTGTCAAATTAAACTGAAAGTTTTGAAGTTGCTCGTTAATTTTATTTGTTGAGCGGATGTTTCCTTCAGAGCAGATTTCACTGGTAACTTTTGTTTTTTACTAAAGTTCTAGTTTAAAACATTAAAATAATAGACTAGTATCAGCACTATGTGCTACCAGGACATCATAGCTCAGAACAGGTTGTCGCGAGCGCCGGTCAAGGCGCTGGCCTCGAGAGACGCACGTTCTACTCGACTTATCGAACGTAATAAAACGATATACGATATTCGCCAGCTTTTTTTCTACTGTGGTTATTAGGTCTTTGCCCAAATCGTCATGATCTCATTTGGATTTTTTTACTTTTGTTCATCAATCATCATAATCACGCCTAACTTAAGTGAATGATGATGATGTAACAGTGTTATGATCAAACTCTAAAAAATTTACGATCATTTCATGTGATTCAAACGCGGGTGGCAGAACACACGAGTAGTTATTATACCAAGAAAAAAAAAACATAACGACATTCGCATGCCGTGAATACTTATATTAAATTAAAAAGTTAATGTTACAAACCGTGAGATCTATTTTTTAAGACGACCATTTCAGAAATCAGTTCCGAGAAAGAACGTTTAGCAATTGAGACAGTACAAGCTAAATACTCATAGCATAAAGTTTCTCAATGTCAAGACAATTTGCGCTTTGTTAGTACCTAACTGCCGGCCATGTGAGCTAGTATAATGTCTATCTTGTAATACAAAAAGGGGCATGATGAATCTTATTATGATGTTACATTGCTCAGTAATTTAAGGGCCCACACTCGCTTAGCGTTATGCTGATTTGATTTCAATCTGACAGATGTGAAAGAAGTGGTGCTCAGGTAGGTACGTTATCACAATAACCGTAATAAAGATTTCTTTTGTAAACCAATACAATGACATTATGGTAGTAGAACACTTAAGCTCCAAACGTACTGACAGCGGAAGCGGGACGACACGTTTTTTTCCCAGCCAGTGCTTTGTGCGCGTTCTCTTGTTTAGTTTCAATTATTACAACCGTCGCGTCGCGTCCCCCGCTTTTGCTGTCAGCGCGTTTTAAGCTTTAGGGTTTTTCGAGCATCGTCGTCACGTCGTTGACAAGAGTCCAGCGGGCGCTGACAATGACAAGACGCCCAGCGTTTGTTTAGTTTTCTCACATCTGTCTGATCTAACTCAGCATTATATTCCGCCAGCATTCCAAAGGCAGATGACAGAAAACACAACACAGAAAGCAAATTACATGACGATAGTTACATTTTACCCACTAATGGTGCACAGTGCCGAATAAAACCAAGTTCATGCCTTTGATGAAAAGTGCGATAGCCTAACTAAACTAAGTAAAACAGATTTGGACAACTTCGGAGCGATGAATTATCAGAAACGGAACCAGAAGATAACCGAAAAACTTTAACGGATTAAATAATCATAGTTGGGCACTACTTAATAACAAGTAACGTTTCTCACGTTGGACTAACGTGTGCGTTAATAGCACAGGCGTTCGGTTGAAATTGGTCTATTCGTTTTGCCGTACTTATGACGAATACGACCTCGCTCATGGCCAGCAATTAGATCCGTCGTGCCTCAGTGTAACCGTTCAAAACATGCAATTTCGAACAACAGTCAACGGTAAATCGTCTTCCGTAGCGCATGGGCCACCATCGCCCGAGACCCGTAACCAAACGAAACGCACGCAGCCAGAGTAGACCGAGCGTCTAGATACGATTAAAATGTTTTAATTTACTCGTTGACGGACTGGAGTGAAGGCGGGTCGCGTCAGTCGGGGACAATGCAGTGACGCTCTTTCATGCTTATGACGGCCTGGTAGTGCAAGTGTTTTTATTACAATAAATAATGTGTGTCTTTCGTTCTGTGTGCAGTGCATGTGTATAATTTGTGATTATTTGAGCTGTTTTCTGGTTATTTTTTGAGGTAATTAATAGGTTTTTTCATGTCCGTTATTGTTTTATTTATACATTTAAAAGGCAGGTTTGGTTGATTTTGGTTGAAACACTATGTCATATATTTTAGGTATGGAGTAATGGGACCCTTTGACTGAGCCACTGTCCGTCCTTCTGTCTGGTGTTGGGACTCTAACTCTTGAAGCTTAATAATACTTAATTACCGATGACCACTTGAAAAACACATGAATAATCTAAACAACAAAAAACTTTTTTGAAACAAGTTTTTGGTGACTCTACTTTTTGCAAACTTTACTTCATTGTTATCCATTATAGATTTAATGTTGGTACTTAAATTGGTTTCTTCTAAACAAGGAAAACTCTTTAACAATCATCAAGAATTTTGTATCACTTTAATCTTGCCAAGTTTATTGACGAGCATTATGAGGCTCAATTTACACCAGTAGAGCGGCGAAGGGCGGCAAAGCGGAGCGCAGTTTCAGTGTCATGAGAATTTTAACTTTATTTTCATTATAATAAGACTTATTATCGCATGAGAAACTCCAACAAGGCGCGCGGATGCCCGCGGATCCGCGGGAATTCCAGCGAATTCCACAAACTAAGCCGTGCGACTGTGCGAGACGTCACGGGAATGCCCGAGGATGCTCGAGCAGTCGCGAGCGGCCGCTGTCAATATCCCGCCCAGAGATATTGGACTTCCCGCGCATCCAGCGACTTCCTGCGCATGGCAGCGACTTCTCGAGCAGTCGCGGGAATCCTCGTGCCTGCTCTTCCGAGCGGGTCGCTGCGCTTCACCGCCCTTCGCCGCTCTTCTGGTGTGAATTGAGCCTAACTGTCGGAATATTGTACGGACAGCTGCAGAGAAAGGTAACCCCCTAGCAATGAAACATTGTATGGGCGGGGGGTTACTTTTCTCTGCAGCTGACTGTACTATCAAACGCCAGCGCAGTTGAAACTATGATATAACTATCAGCCCCGGATCTACGATTTTTTCGAACCGGGGCAATTTTTTTCGAAATGGGGCAAGAACTTGATATAGCGCCCCCTCTCGTGAGCGTTTGATTAACACTAATGTATAATTGGTGGCATTTTGGCGCCCCCTGAAACTGCCGCCCGGGGCAGATGCCCCGGTTGCCCCCCCTAGATCCGGGGCTGATAACTATGACAATAGACTTGGTGTAGCGCTAAAAGCTGCGTGTCACGATAGAAAAGAACACGAATGGTTTGTTCTGGATTTATTGCTGTGTGGCGTTGGGAATGTAATAACACCTCTCCATTTCTTTTGTTGCTGTCAATAATAAAAATTCAAAATAAATAAGTCATATTTACCCATATTATCTATACTAATATTACTTATAAAGCTGAAGAGTTTGTTTGTCTGTTTGTTTGAACGCGTTAATCTCAGGAACAGGTACTGATTCGAATTGAAAAATTATTTTTGTGTTAGATTTTTTGTCGAGGAAGGCTTTTGGCTATAAAAGTTCACGATGCGACTAATAGGACCGAAGAAACAGTGGACAATGTGTAAAAAAGGGGGGGAAAATTGGTCACTGTTCCACGCGGTTGAAGTCGCGGGCACAGCAAATATTAAATAAGTTTCAACACAGTTACATATTTTGAAGATGTAAAAAGAAGGCACCCTTTAAAGGAGTAACCGCCTGAAATCACAAATAACAATCCTTACTAATCCTTACTAATATTATAAATCGGAAGGCAAGTTTGTTTGTTTGTTGTTTGTTTGTTCCGCTTTTACGCCGTAACTACTGAACAGATTGCTTTGAAATTTTGCAGACGTAAAGATAGAAGTCCGGATTAAATAATAAAGTTTTTATCCCGGAAAAATTGATGTTCTCGAGGGAATGTTCGCTTTATACCGTAATATAACCGGTTCCACGCGGGCGAAGCCACGGGCGGAAAGCTAGTATTAAATAAGTTTCAACACAGTTACATATTTTGAAGATGTAAAAAGAAGGCACCCTTTAAAGGAGTAACCGCCTGAAATCACAAATAACAAATGTCGAATACATTAATAATTGTTTCCGTGCAATTGATATTCTGTTGATAACTTGATATAGATCTACTGATTTTCCCAATATTGATTGCCTGGAAATTGACCGTAATTATTTTAAACAATGGTCGGGTATATGGCTTAATTTTCATGTGAAAGAATAAATACAAAATCTGAAATAATTGCCCAGTCTTATTATGTACCCCGGATTTTAGGCAAGCGCCTAGTTTCGCGATGTGGGATATGAATAACAATCGCGGTTGCCGGTGAACGCCGACTAAAAGTAGTATGAACCTAAATAGCGATGACACATCTACCTTCCACAGTGTTATTAATTGAAGATTTTCAGGAAATATTTTCCAGGATTTTTTTTATCGGGAAAGGCTAAAGCTAGAGGCTATGTTACATCATGCCACAGTCACAACTAATGTGCGAAGAATAATTGGAAAATGTGGGAAAAAACGGGAAAAATTTGTCACTATTCCACGCGGACGGAGACGCGGGCACAGCTAGTATTTTGTATAAACATGGTATGCTTTAAATGCTCACCCCATTTTCAGGATTATCCGACACTTATGCTATTATTGCTTCTTGATATTCACGATTTTGCACAATTTTCATCGAAGAAAAAAATGTGCAGAATTGCGAATATGTAAAAACAATAATGGATGAAGTGTCGACATTTTACGGTATTACTCACGCCTATTTGTTTTCATGACATCATAGTATTTTCTTGAAAATTCTAGGTATTTAAATTTATCGCCTCGAAGCATTGTTGTATTTTTTGCGGTTGCATATTTTTACAGTATGTTTTGAATTTTTTCGCGTTCCTTATCTCGACACTTTGATTTAAACATACCTTCAAGAAGCCTTAGCTTAGAGTGAGGTAATTCAACTACCGGTCGGTCTAAATTTTCAATCTATCAACACTTAAATACTAGAGATAGGAAAACTACAGATCCTTTTTTTATTTCCTTTTTTTTTCAACCTAGAAATATGAGCACTTATCGCTCTACATATACTCAACTGTATACTCAAATGCAGAGCAAGTGAAATGCTACATAGACATGACATGACCATACATGTTCCGCAGTCAATTTTAGCATATTTTTATTCTTTAAATTAAGCGGTATCTTCTATAGTAAGGGGTTCTAGCTTGTCACCTAAAAATAAATATGAATTATATCCTTAGTCACCTTTTACGACATTTACGAAATAAATTCCTTATATTACCCGTGTGGTGCCGGGTTAGAATAGCACCTCCCCCTTTCATCCCGTGGGTGTCGTAAGAGTCGACTCTGGGAAAGGGTGAGTGTATTGTGGGCGATGGGCTAGCAACCTGTCACTGCAATAACACGTTTACCATCTGGTTACCCTGAAACTGCTAAACGTGGCACAGAATTTTTGAATTCATGTGCTCTGCCTACCCCTCTTGGGAATACAGGCGTGAGAATATGTATGTATGTATGTATGTACGAAATAAATGAAGAAGTGTTATTCAAAATCCGACAAAACATAATGCTAATAATGTATACCTATGAAAAACATAGAGCGGTTTTTTTTAGATCAACATTATGCGTAATTTAATTGTAAGTAAAATAAATATAGAAAATCCAAATAATGTTGACCGACTGACCAGCGGTTCGAACTGTGGCCTCTCAAGCAGAGGGTCGTGGGTTCAAACCCCGGGCTCGCACCTCTAAATTTTTCGGAATTTATGTGTGATATCAAATTTGATATTTATCACGAGCTATTCGGTGAAGGAAAACATCGAGAGGAAACCTACACACAGCGACGAAGTAATTCAACGTTGTGTGTGAAGTTCCCAATCCGCACTGGGCCCGCGTGGGAACTATCGCCCGAGCCCTCTCATACTGAGAAGAGGCCTGTGCCCTGCAGTGGGACGTATATAGGCTGATGATGATGATGATGATGATGACTGACCATCTATCTGCTACGTTTAACAGAGACTAGCAAAACATCCGCTAAAATAAATGTTAGGTACGGAATCCTCGGAGAGTGAGCTTAGCGCGCACGCACGTGGCAAATTTTCTTTGCCTTAACCTCAAGACGTCTGTTTGCTAGAAATATTACTATGTAAAATCTGCATAGCCTTCGCGGAAAATGTATATATTTCTGCTTACATAAATAATTACTTAGAGCTTGCATTCTGCGCGGTAAATAATGGATCATTATTTAAGTTGACATCATTATCTTCATTCATTCTTTAGATAAATATACGTAGGCACTTACTGACTAAACATTCTTGCAGTTTATTTCCTTATATTTAGTTTCACCTGTCCTATTGTCGTAATATCTTAAATCATATACCATCTTTCAATTCATGTAGAACATCATGTAATCAAAGAAATAACTGAAATAATCTCAGAAGTATAAAGCATACCCCTAAATTCCTAAATAGGGTAGATAGACCACATTTCTAGCATAATTTTAGGTTTGAAAACAGACGGGAAGAGGCATAAGAATCAACATAGGCCTCCCCTTTAGACTTCCATGAGTACCTGTTGGAAGCGACCTGCATCCAGCGTTTTCCAGCATAATAGGTGTATGAGGTTATAACAGGGACAGGTTTCTAGCCTCTCGCCTGGAGCTTACTTAAACTTATTTCTTTAGTCGCCTCTTACAACATCCACGGAAGAAATGGAGAGATGTTATTCTAAGCCGACACCACACAGAATACCTACCTACTCAGAAATCAGTTTACAAGATTGTCAAGTACACTATATCTAACAATTGTGTATGTGTAGTTATGGTCGCTATTCTACCTCTTCCATCTGTTAGCAAACCTGAAACTATGCTAGAAGTGTGAAATAGTCATAATCATGTTTCTGTTTATGTCACGTTTCGTGTGCTCTGCCTACCCCATTTGAGAACCCAAGCGTGATTGTATGTATTATGTAGTTATGGTACTAGTAAGTAGTCTTTAACCTATTGAAGAACCGTTAGAACGCAGTAGTCAAAACAAAGACAGTCTCTAAGGGGCGTAAAATCGTGCCACTGGCTACAAACCGAGAACACAAAAGGGTGGCCCAAATTCGACGCAAGCGCAGCTAATGACCGAAGGCTCCTCCACACTCTCGCTTCATTCGCTCGGTATTACCATCGGCAGCACTCGTGGTCGTACAGTCGAACCAAATGATTCGTGACCCTCGCAGAACGTTGTCACGATAAACGTAGTGAAGATTACATTTGTCACGTACGTTCACTGTAAATAAGTTCTCTGGTAGGTCTGGTAGGCAGGTCTATTTATCTTTAGTCTTCTGACGCCTGCACATACATACATAAACATCACGCCTAACATCTACATAGCTGTCATAGCCGTTCAGGCGAGAGTGTAACTGGTCCATCGCCAAACGGCAGACTTTGGCTGATCTTTACATTCAACCGCTTTATCAGCGCAGTTCGTGACGCGGCACTTTCTTTCTTATCAGACAGCGAGCTGTGTACCTTAATAACCTTGTTATAGGCTTCGACATAAAAATAACGGCTATTTCCAGTCTTCAAACCCATCGTTTCTTAACCTCGGGTCGTGACCCAAATTTGGGTCGCGGGCTATATCGAGATGGGTCGCAGGACCTGCGGGATTTTTTTAAAAACAAACAGCAATGCATTTAATTTGTTTTTAATGTTTGGTTGGGTCGCGGGCTTCCAATTATTTTGAATTTTGGGTCGCCAGCCAAAAAGGTAAAGAACCGCTGTTCTAACCTATAGAAGCTATTACACTGAGTCGGAACAATGGTTTGGAACTTTGGAGTCCCGAGCGTCTTCGTACAACCACAAAACAGTAACCGTACAGAAGTCAATCTCCATACAAAGAGCACTAGAGCAACGCACACATAGACTTCACGCCGCTAAAACTGCGTAAACTGAAAGCATGTTTTTTTAAACAAATTACTGAAATAACTAATGGAAATGTGCATGATTTGCCACTACTTCGATAGTTTTGCATTTGCCACAATCGATCCTCGACTGACTGTCAAGGGTAGGCATGAAAAGTGAAGTACATACACTTGATTGACTTCTGTATACTTTTCTGTGGTACGATTCGACACTCTAAACACACGCATACACATACACACAGCCTGTTTTTCCAATCGCGTTCATGTTGTATCACGTTTAACCATCTGGTTACCCTGAAATTGCTAAACGTGGCACTGAATTTTTTGACTTTTGGCTACTCCCTTATGATCGATGTTCGTTTGAACCTCATGTAACAACAAGGTCGATTTCACCTTGCAGTAATATTATGACAGTGACAATAGCTCCCTCATTATTATTATATTTACATTACGTCATGCCATATTAGTGCATCTCTCACACTCCGTTAGAAAAGTCAAGCTTAGTGGTAATTTGATCCAACAGAAACTTTTGTCGAAAGTAATAGACCACTTTCTTGGCCGACCGTACCTATCTATTATTTGTTTCATTCTCTTTAATCTACGTAGGTATATGTTTTTTACTGTATGAAAGTATACCTTAATTGTATGTTTTGCTTCTCGCTACGGTAGGCCGCGGCCATGATAGAAAAAGCAATTAAAGAGATGTAACAGTAAACGTAATTAATAAAACTGTGGCTTAACGACGGCCCTAGCTAATGTTTGGCTGTTACTGCTCGGACTGCACCGGGCAGCCATTGACGCAAGCTGTTCTAGTTACTCGGAACCTTCAATTCACTAAACAATGAAATAATCATATTTGGTAACCACCTTGAATTATGTGGTTTAATGCCCTTCACATATCCGGTGCACTCTATGCGGTGGGAATACGAGATATTTCAGCACGAACTGTCAAATAGTTTTGGAGAAAGGTACTTGGCCATCAGAAGTAGGTCGATTTTACAACATTTCTGATAGCAGTTTTTTTGTTTCATGTTGGTTAAGCGACGAATTTCATCAAGAGACGAAAACATTTGCTTGGCGCTGTCCCGATAGTTGGTATTTTCATACTAATGGCGGTTTTAAGCGTGTGTATTAAAACAGGGTTTACTCCGTTAGTGTAATTTAATACAATTAGAAAGAAACTGAACAAACAGTATGTTTGTAAAGTACTTTTTTACATGTTTGTACATGCATACATACATATCCTCACGCCTGTATTCCCAAGAGGGGTAGGCAGAGCACATGAATTCAAAAATCCAGTGACACGTTTAGCAATTTCAGGGTAACCAGATAATTAAACGTGATATTGCAGTAACAGGTTGCTAGCCCACCGCCCACAATACACTAACCCTTTCCCAGAGTCGACTCTTACGAGTCTTACGACATCCACGGGAAGAAAGGGGGAGGTGCTATTCTAACCCGGCACCACACGGGGATGTGTTTGTGGTTGTCATTATGGTCTACTTAAATAACTATAACGTAAGGGCACCAGTTATGGACGGTTTAAGTTGACAAGCACCAGTGATGGACACTTCATTCATAATTTAAAGACCATAGAGTTGTGAATTGATTGTTGTAAAACAAATGACTACCTTAGTGGGGAGTAAATAAGAGTCATTTTACATGGTTCCTTGTCCATGACCAGTGACTTTACCTTACTATGGAATAGGATATTCAGGTTACCAAGTTTCTACAGTTAAACCTAGACTAGAATAGCATTACACTTTTGACCTCTCAGTCCGACTGAATGCTGAAACAAGTCAAGGCTAGACACTGACGTGACGGGTTTTTCTCTGACATGACAGCGTCACCTTCAAGCTAGAGAGTCAAATGAGCTGTCATCCTACTGTGAAAGTTTGTATGTTTGGATGTTTGTTACTCTTTAACGCAAAAACTACTGAATGGATTTTAATGAAACTTAACACAATAATGTAGCTTATACATCAGAATAGCACATAGGGTATAATTTATAAAGATTTTGTTTGAATTGTCCAAAATGTGACGATAAATGTCAAGAAAGTGGGAAAAAATCTACTATCTGCTAGCTATTCTGCTAGCCAAAACGAAATAATTCTCTCTAAGTAAATTCTCCCAGTAAAAACCGAAATGTATGAGGATGAAGTCGCGGGCGGTCGCTAGTATTAATATACAGGGTGGCCGGAAATTTGCCGTAATTACCAGTGGTCGGATATACGGATATACGCGTCTGAAGACCCCTGTGAAGTTTTTTTCCCGTAATTTTCATGTAAAAAAAAACGAAAATTTGAAAATATTGCTAAGTCTCGTCCGTTTTTTACTTATTGTTAGTCAAACGCGTAGCGTCGCAATGGCGAACGATTGCAGGTGCATACGCGCCGGCTAATGGGACTTGCGTACGGGGCCTAAAGTAGGTAAAACACAGGGCACATAGACTTGAAAAGCGATGAAACATATTTGCCTCCCACAAGGTCAATGCTGAAATTTTTTAGGAAATATTTTACAAAAAACAGAATACAAAATAGTGTGATAAGGGAAAGAGCTGGCGTGAAAGTAGATATAGTGACTAGAATAGAAAAAAGTATGCTTAGCTGGTTTGGTCATGTAGAGAGGATGGATGAAAGAAGATTGACTAAACAGATCTATGCTGGGAGTGTGAATGGATGTGTTGGGAGGGGAAGACCTAGACGTACCATCGCGAACAGGAATTGTTGAGCCACTTACCTATGTTTGTAACTTGGTCTTGTAATACTAATTCAATAGCTGACATCTAGTCCGTCACATCGGTCATTGATTACACGTCTAAATTGCGAACAGTGGCAAGTGGCTCGACAATCCCGGTTCGTGACTGTACGTTCCGTGACCAAATCGCGGACGTTTTAGAAACAGGTCAGGTCAAGAGTACCCGAAATCGACGAGCATGTATGAAGAAACTAATGTATGTGGATGAAGCAAAAGAGGTATGTCAGGATCTCTGCCTACCCCTGTGGGAAAGAGGCGTGACGGTATGTGGGTCAATTTCAACAAGACATTTTTTTGTATCATTTCGGTGATTTTTTTTATTTTCAATGTTATCTAAATGAACTGAATCACAAATCAAACTTAAGCCAGTTATCTAATATGTGCGTGAGTGGGAATCAAATATCTTCACAACTTACTTAAATATTGGCTGTTGAATTTTTATGGGTCCACTGAAATGAAAAGTGTCAACCGAAATGAAAAAAGTGTCAACCGAAATGATAAAAGTGTCCATGGAAATGAGATACAGTGCACTGAAATGAAATAAGCCCACCGAAATGATACAGTTAAGAACAACCGCGTGGAATAAATAGGGTTCCTTACTTTAATATTACTCGCACATGTCTTAAAAAAAATAGTTTATATTTATATAAATAGTAGTATACATTTATATTTCTCATATTGACATACATAAATGCCTTCACATGAACTCACATAACAAATAAAAATAAGTATGCCACAAAACTAAAATTTAATATTTGACCCAAGGATCTCTAAAATTTAACGGTTTTATCATTTCGGGGGTACATTTCATTCCGGTGGACCGTTATCGGTATTACAGTCCACCGAATCCACTGAAATGACAACACTGAGATGATAAAATAGAGGTTAATTCTACATTTTACTCTGAATTAAATAAGTAACAAAATATCAACACTACTCAAATAAAGCAGTAGTTACGGCGAATTGAAAACACAAATTTGAAATAAATTAAACGCATATTGGTCAAGTTATAACGGCTACCGAAATGAAGAAAAAATTGTCCCCTCATCACTGAAATGATAAACTTCCTCTTTTGTGGTAAACCACAAGGACGTAGTGACCAGTATTTATGCACCTAGATCTTGAGCCGGACTCATCCGAAGTTAGGAATGGTGATGGGAGCGCAACCACACAGTGTTGCCGGAGCTATTTTACCAAAACTTACTGTCCACTGAAGTGATAAATTTCTTTGGGACAAAAGTTGAATGCTTGTCAAATGTATAAGAATGAAGATACATGAACAAAAATAGTTTTTATTGATAGACTATACTGTCACTTAATGATAGTAAACCCGATTTAAAACCAAAAAATGCAAGTATTTGCATGAGAAGGTGTTTTGTGAGCGTAGTTGGATGAGGGACAAGCCACTGTGATGATAAAATGACACTTTGTCAATTTTTAAAAAAATGTAATTGAAGCCATTACTCAACTATTTTTTTTGCCAAGGTAGGGAAGAACATACTTACTTTACTAAAAGAAAAATTACAAAACCATAAAACAGTACATTGCACTACCGTTCTCAGCATTGCCGTGAAATTTTTTCGCTTGCGCAATTCACCCATGTATGTAATATTTTACAAGGGTTTTTAGACGCGTTTACCGGATCACTGGTTAAAACTGGGCACCCTGTATACATAAGATACACCACGCCTTTTCCCCGTAGGGTAGGCGGAGACCATAAGGCTCTCATTTACATTATTTTAGCTGTCACATTAAATATACTATTATGAAACAATTGTCACTTCGAGGCTGACATCGGTGTCACGTTAGGCGAAGGCTAGACGTTCAATAAGTATTGTCAATCTTCAATATGAGAATACTGATGGATCACAATCTGTTCATGAATTCAGTGTATTTTCCATCAATATAGCAAGACTAGACGATCAATATAATTATATCACAATATGAGATAAATATTGAAGATTGACAATATTTATTGAACGTCTAGCCTTCGCCTTAAAGTATTACGGCTAAGTTCGAGTCGAACTGGCTCATAAATCATGGGTTTCCATAGGTTTAGACCTCAAGCAAAAATTTACTATCAACTATAACAAACAAATGTGCCAGGGTTCTCAAGGTTATCCCAAAACATTGTAAAATAGAACACCAACTGCAAAAATGTCTTTGTAAAAATAAGTTGTAAAAGTTTTTTTCGAGATGTGAGTCCTGTATGGTGTCGGGATGTACCTTTCCTCCGTAGATGTCATAAGAGGCGATTAAAGAAGGGTTAAGGTTATGTTTTAGGCGACATCGACAGGCTAGCAACCTTCACTATTATACCTCTTTCATCTGATTATTAAACCTAAATATGCTGAAAGTGGCCACGGAAAATGAAAGGGCATGGCTTGTTGTAAGATTTCGTGTGCTCTGCCTACCCCGCTTGGGAATACAGCCGTGATTGTATGTCATATGTATGTATTTTTCACTCTTCACGTCTCAGTAAAAAAACAACAATTGTAACGGGAAGTCGAACGTTTGACCATGTCATGTATAATTGACTTTGATTAGTTAGCAACGAGAAAACTGGCGGAGTCACGCGAGATGATTGCGTGTACGCAGGCCGGAAAGTCATGGAATACTGTTTATTGTCATGATTTAGTTGAAATAAATTCTTATCCTTATGGTGCGGGGTTTAGTATAGCACCTCTCCGTTCCTTCCGTGGATGTCGCTAGAGGCGACTAAGGATAGATTTAAGGTATTAGGTGCAGCGCTGACGACAGACTTTTTGTGCGATTGAGTCTGCGGCACACAAAAAGTGTGCATGGATTGTATGGATTGTGTGCCGGAATTTTATAGGTTTTAATTTCATAGACTAAAAAGTGCGTCATGGATAGTCTGTCGTCTGCGCAGCGCCTTAGATGTCAAACTAGTCTCCTTTCACCAGTACGGACAGCTGCAGAGAAAAGTAACCCCCTAGTAATGAAACATTGTATGGGCGGGGGGTTACTTTTCTCTGCAGCCGACTGTACCTGTTATTATTTAAGTATGCTAGAAGTGGCTGCGAAACGTGAATACAATAGTGAAAGGTTGCCACCCTATCGCCTGAAGTATTAACCTGTTTTTTTTGTTGCCGTAGTAGCCTCTCGCGACAAACACGGAAGTAATGGAGAGGTGTTATTCTAAACCTGATACCTCACATGTAATATGTATAAAACATAAATATGGTTCATGTATTATGTATGGATCATGTATGACACATGACAAACAAGATCTAGTTCTAAGACAAGGTCGTAGTTATAAGGAAAAGGACATCAAAATAACCTGTATAGCTATTATACATAAAATATATTCGCCGTATTCGAAAACAAAATCGACACCTCCAACGCAAAAGGTCGTAACGCTAAATTTGT
>BHDV01021199.1:0-15451 GCA_005406045.1 Adoxophyes honmai
GGAATGTGCATGGAAATTAGTATGGAAGAGCAACCACCTTAAGCGTCTTAATTATCAGTAGCGTAATTACATCACGTGTTTTACGCCGGTTGAAGTTTTATCACGTAGTCCTTGTCATGCGGCACATTTAACTTCTACTGCGAGTATAACAGCATTTTAAGAAGTGTTCTTAAAATAGAATTTACTTTAAAACTGATAATAAAATAATCACATTTTTTTGGATGGGTGACCTCGCTCGAGTTCTTTGCCTTTCGCTGCTTTAAAAACAAAATCAAACTGTCAAACTCAACTGAATTTTAGGATCTCTACTTCAGTTTCTTTACTTTATTGAAACTTAACAGTGTAAAAGAGGAAAGAAAAGGTTACCTAATTACCTTGTAGTTAGTACATAGAAAATTTTACATTTATGCAGTGACATGAGTCTTCAGAATTAAGAACAGACAGCATGGACACACTTCCCTTTGCCTTTCCTTAGTTATGATCGGATTAAAAAGAAACACTCACGTGCTGAAGCATTTTGACTGCGTGATGAGCCAATAGGTGTTGAGTATGACAGCGCTGCAGACGTAAGTGTCGTTCCTCTGCAGAGACGCGGCGTACGGGTGCCGAAAGATTTGGGATACCGCTGCACCTATGTTTTCTCCGCTGGTATCATCTTGGTCCATGTCTGGAATTAATTTTTTTTATCAGTTCATCGAAAGAGCAAACGTCATCATACACACCAAGATATCTTCACTTGTTTTTTACTTCGATATTTTGGACACAAGGCGAAATATTTACGTCTCTTTGTCATTGTCATACGATTTTTTTTAAAAGAATAACGTTTCATATCGCAACAAACAATACGAGATCGTGCACGAAAATGTGTATATAGGTTTTTCATCCCTTGACGACCAAACTTGAGACTGGATGAAATTTGGTAGGCGGGAAACTGACACCCTGGATTAACACATAGACACAGACCCGGAACAATACATAAATCCCGTGGGATTGTAATAAAACTCAACGCAGACGTAGTTGCGGGCCATAGCTAGTTTAAATTATAAGCCAATCCGATACTCAGTGGTACCATTACACTTTCATCAAGTACAATCTTCTTAGCTTCTAGTGAGTTTTAGCCATTCTAAAGATCACAGAATAAACAGTCTTTATATCTTAGAAAGGGCCGCTTAAGGCTCGGCTACCCTTATAAAAATATGAAGAGCGACCCTCTCGGCACAATGATATTAGAGGCTCAAAAGTCGATTCACCGATTTGCTTCATACAAATTGTTGAAGGATAAGCGTATTTTTAGTCCTATAACAATATGGAGTGATTTTTCAAAAGGCAAATGAAATTCGAAATCTAAGTTTTATTTTTGTAACCTCGAACCTACCATGTATTTTGCAGAGTGCATCAATTTCTTGGGTTTAAAACTGACCTTTGTCGTCGAGCTGCGGCGGTTCAGTCTGGGTCTTGTTAGCTTCACTACTGTCCAAGTTCTGCTCGCCTGGTGGATAGAATTCAATCAATATTGGTGCATTTGATTGGAAACAAATTGGCGAATGATGTTTTATGTAAGAACGCTACAGAATGATTAACAAGGTTTATCTAAGGCCCTGCGCAGACAATAGACTATCCGCGACGGACTCTTTAGTCTGTGAAAATAGAACCTATGGAATTATATGCAGTAACGCACACGACGCGCAAAAAGTCCCGCGCACAATGCATACAATCCACGCAGACTTTTTGTGCGCCGCAGACTCGATCGCACAAAAAGTCTGTCGTCTGTGACGATGGGCCTAAGATTGTATACAACCAAACGAGAACAATGTTTTATCTTGCAATAGCTTAGGTCACTCTTTTCTCGCGAGTAAATCAATATACCTACTTTTTAGTTTGACAGTTGAAACAAAAAATCGCTTTGAAATTGAAATATTTCAAAGCGAACTGACACTGAAACTATCAAATTAAAAACGACGTAGATTTTGGGTGCGTTAGATAATAGCGCTATGGGTAAGAGAGTCGAAAGTCGTTTAGTTAAATCGATCTTAATAGGTACTCGTATACCTACCTAATAAAGAAACGTATACTAAAAGCTTCTTTAGTACGGGTGATCTCGGAATCTCTGGACGTATTCTAAGAATTCTTTCATTAAATAGCAAGCTATGTTTTATCTGCGACGGACATCTGTTTTTCAACAAGTGAAATTCAATATTACTAACTCAATGTGGATTACCAATGACGAATTCCCCAATAGTTAAAAATGAGGAATCAAAATCAATTTCATCGTATGCGGTTGTAAAACAATAAAATTGGTTATTTATCAGACCATCGCTTATACCCTTCGTCTATTCAATTAATGTTGCGAGGTCCCCCCATCGCCTTTATTTCCTACTAGCTTTCCGCCCGCCGCTTCGCCCGCGTGGAACTCGGTAATATTGCGGTATAAACACAACTATAAGAAAACTTCTCGTCTCAAACGACACACAGCGCCATCGATCCATTATCTATCGATCGATATCGATCTATCATCGATTGATGTCGATCTATCAAGCAAACTATATTTTTGTTTTCCTTCGGGTACATCAATTTTTTCCGGGATACCCTATTATTTAATCCGGACTTCTATCTTTATGTCTGCAAAATTTCAAAGCAATCGGTTCAGTAGGTAGTTACGGCGTGAAAGCGGAACAAACAAACAAACAAACAAACTCACTTTCTGACTTATAATTATAATATTAGTAAGGATGAATAACGCCAATCCACTATAAATCCATGATGATTTGAGATTTAAACAATTGAGGAATTCTTTGTAAGTTAAAAACACTGGTCACTGGTTTCAATTGGTTTGGTTCGAATTGACATTAAAACTAATAGTTTATCCGTAAATTTATCGTTAAACTTTGAGAACGCAATCTAGATGTTTTACAGTTCACACTAGGGACTCAGTTTGGAAACCCCAAGTTTCGATCAAGTTTCAAATTAATAAGTATGGCAAAACAACTGTTGTCCAACGTCCGCCTTTTGTCTCATCCTGTCTCTTTCTCACCCTTCAATAACTACAGTGGTGTGATAGAGACGCCGCTAATGACAAGGCGGTCAACCAGTGCAGGACTATCAAAGTTGTCGGCAAACAGGCCGCAACAGATTGCCGGGCTCAACTTATGGTTGAAACAAAGTTGCTGTGATGTTTCAATTCTGTAGGTACTTGCTATGACAATGTGATCAATTTAGGTAGCAAGGTCATGGAACAGTGAAATTCAGATCATTAAAGGTGTTGGTTACATTTTTTATTGAATTACAGTTACAGGTCTATTTTCTATACTGTTTGCGGTGGTCAAATGCATTCCTATTTACGTACAGTCGCGAACCGGGATTGTTGCGCCAGTTGCCACTGTTCGCAATTTAGACGTGTAATCAATGACCGATGAAATTATCTCTGGAATTCATTAGTAAAACTGGAAATGATTTATGCAAATACACTTAACATTGTTTGTTATAATGTTCTTAAATCAAACATCATCATAATTTGCGCCGATATCTTGGGATTACTCAAAAATGTGTAAGGATTTGACAGTTAAATTTCTCAACCCAAAAAAACGGAGTATAGATGTTAGCTATTGGATTAGTATTACACGACCAACTTACAAACATAGGTAAGTGGCTTAACAATCCCGGTTCGCGATGGTACAATGTTATGTTTAGTCCAATTTAATTTGAAATCCCGTGGTAGAGTACGCCAAAGATTTATTTTTAATTAAAGAAAGACAGAAAGTAGCTTGTAATGACCCATCGCAGAACCTCAGTGCTATTATCTAACGCTCTAAAAATCTACATCGTTTTTAATTTGACTGTTGAAACCAAAAATAGCTTTGAAATGTTTCAATTTAGACAATAGCTCTGCCTATTTACATTAAACGTCATAGTGATACGGGATTGCTTGACAAAGGAAACCTTTATTACGTTTTACAACGTTATGCGTTGGGTCCGAAATTATTTAGTTCGATGGACTAGTTTTCGCAATTTCCTGTACATAAAATTTACCTTGAAAATTACCAACCAACGAATCTAACATCGCCTAAAATCTACCTTCTGCTCCAAATACACAACTAATTCAGCTGACATAACAGAATCAATATAACAGTTGAATTGTTTATTCACAACATGGATGCTATCCTAGCGCCGATAATGCCAACTGAATATTCAAGCAACATTGACTGTACTCAATGGTTCAGAAGCGATAAGACTGGTGACTTGGTTATTGGGGTAACAATAGGTTTTACGTTTGCACTGTTTGCTGATATCATTAGGAAAGCAATGACGTGGAAGCGATTGTCGGACTTTGAATGTTTTGCAGGTTATGTTAGGATCACGTTCATGATCAAATTAGTGTCACCATCTTTTCGTCTATTCCAACATTTTAGTTGAAAAATTCAAAATTCAAAACTTTATTTCGAGCCTACCAGCGCTTCGGAAAGACCATCATTGCCAAGAAGAATGCGCCGCAAGAAACTTGGCAGGGACATCCAATGTTCAACATGGGCCTCAACCATCACCGGCTTATACTATCGGGCATGGAGACTTGGGGTCCGCACTCCGGTAAAATTGTCTTAAGAGGTATTTCTCCTAGGCTTACTTAGTGACCTTAGGGATTGGATAACCAGGTCAAAGCCGCATGTTCGTTGTGACCTAAACAATTTGAGATCTTTTGGGGATTGATATGTTCAACTGCATGGTGATGATGTGATGATGCCTTCTTTCTTCTGCGCAGGTATTTAGAATTTTTTTTTAGTATTTGAACTAGGTTTTTTGGTCCTTCGGGTCAGACATCTTGGTTCTTTTGTCCACTTTTTTTTGGACCGTTCTCTTTTGCTGGATGAGGGACCTCGTACAGGGTTCGTTCCGATCGCTACCACTGCTACACTCTTGTCGAAAAGCAGCTTTTGTGTTCCGTCGCCGACGGAAAGACAGCTGGTAGAAGTACTGTGGCATAAGCATCACACCTTTGAGCTTTGAGTTGTCTTATTATCTGCACTCTGTATTTTTTTCTTTTTTATCAATTGACCGATTTTTTCGTCTGCCTTCTTTTAGGATATAAAATAACAGCACCAACTCAACAATTTCGAATTTCAATCATTTTACGAACGCATGCACTATGTACTAATGCACCAATTGATTTCTGACCCATCATGAAACCCATTTACAGTAATCGTCATAGTGAAAATAACGTATGTTCGACAATGGAGGTCTTTACAACGTTTATTGAGACAACGTTGAGAACGTTGGTGGTTTCAACTGTATCAATGTACAAATAGACCCTAGACTAAATTTTAAGTCCCGGGACTCAGTATATAACAGTACAATAACGCACATTATTACCTACATTACAAACCCGTGGCGTGCCCGCGGCTCGTAACACACGCATAACGTTACTTTACGTTACTGCGGGGGACATAACGTAATGCGATCACGTCAGATAATGAACGTTACGTTACGGCCGGCGAAGTAAAGGGAAATATGACCCAATTACCGGTGACAAAGGGCTATATTTACTCGGCTTGGACATGTTATTAAAATCGTTGGAATCGTCGAGAATGATTCATGTTCGGGCATATTATTTGATATTTTTGTTTGACTTGCCAGTTACAATACCATGTTTATGGCGATCGTATACTCGGTAGTGACGGCGAAAAGGATTTGTATGGAGATCTTAACAGGGCCTCAACACTTACTAGCTAATAGTACCTCTCTATTACCTACAAGGTATTTCCCGTAAACTCAGAATCTTAATTTGGTACGATATTTGGTAGAGATAAAGGAAAAAAATGCGGAAACCCATAAATTTGCAATTATATTACAGAAAAAATGCTTCTGTGATTACAAACTCATTTTTGCAGTTGGCATTCTTTGTCGATTTGAGGGGACAGCCAAAAGGATGACGGAAAACTTAAGTTTGTCTTTCGATCTGTTATCCTCAGTGTTATTGTTTGAACTCTAACATTGATTACATAATGGTACGGAACTTAGAGCGCGAGTTTGACTCGCACTATGGTTCATTCAGGATAATATTAGACTTTAACGGGCAACTCACACATTTTTAAGTCTACGCAAGGTGTCACCGCAAATTGTCAAACTATTGGTTCTGAGAACATTATAACAAACAGTGATGAGTGTTATTGCAATAATGATTACCTGTTTTACCTTTGGATCTCTGAGAAAAAAAAATTGTAGGTTAAAACTGTTAAAAGTCTAATGTTATCTTGAATGGACCATAGGTCGATTTTTCCTTAGTAGATCCAGTTGATCTGACAGAAGTAACATACATAACTTACATAGTAAGTATTTGCGACGTATTTTACCTGTATCCTGCTCATCTTCCTCAGTTTCCACCTTCGCCCGCACGTGACAGAGGGCGCTGATCGCCAGCACGTAAAAGAGTCGCTTGCGCATGTTTTCGCTCCTAATCACAATGTTGTACTGGGCCGAGAGATTGTGTGCTTTGGGCACGAGTGCGTTCGAGAGCTAGGCACTGCTAGAGGCGGATGTTTAGGTCATTACATACATACAATCACGCCTGTTCCAAATGGGTGTAACGGTTTAGACGTTACAAGATATATTTACAACTATAATACAAATAAAACAAAAGTTAGACTGTACAGTGTATAATAAAAAGTATAAAAAACCTAACAACTAACAATAAAAATGTAGAGAAAATATTTACAGTATTAGAAAGGTAGAAACAAGTATTTACAGAAGATAGGTAGAGGTCGTAGGTTCAGTTTTGGGCTATGTAGATAACGAATAGATAGAATAGAAATATTATGCCACTCCCCTTGCACGCCGCAGACCGCCGGTAGAGCCGTCAGTCTGGTCCGCAGGCAGCAGGGTTCAGGCCGGGCAGTAAGAAGGTAGACAGCGGGTTAGGTCGGGCAGAAGGACAGGAATCGGTAGTGGTAGGAAGGATGCAGCGGTGAGAGTAGGTAGGTACTTGAACCCTGTAGAATACGGGCTGCATCAGTCACGGCTCAGACCGGCTATGCAGCGCTGGCCATGCTTAGGCGGAGCGGCTTTAGCATTAATTAATTATAAATGCCGTTACGCTCTAGCATGACCAGGCTGTACATATTTACACTATACACATGTACATATTTACACAGTGATGGAATAAGTAGCAGGCAATAGTTAGTAGACGAGAGAGAAAAACTATGTACAAACTTAATACTAAATCTACACTATTACTTACAGCTTTTTACAATATTTACAACACTCACCCTAATCGGGGTTCTGGTGTACACTTTAATTTGTATAGATTCACTGTAGTCTAACTAGATATCTTGTAGAATTTATTTTAATTTATTAAAAATCGTAGGCGCTCGTCATTAGGCTTTACAGCGCGCGCCGCGGAAAAAAACAAAAGGCGGTCGCGCCGCTTTAGTTTTCGACCGCGCAGCGGCCGGCAAAATCTAAGTGGCCAGTAATAATTATTGTAGCAATAAGGTTGCTACATGGGGTAGGCAGAGCACACGAAACGGTCCATAGACAAAATCATGACCATTTCACGTTTCGTGGCCACTTTTAGCATATTTTTTTGTAGTGACAGGTTGCTAGCCTGTCGCCTAAAACATACCTAAATTTAATTCCTTAGTCGCCTCTTACGACATCCACGGAAGAAAAGGAGTGTTATTCTAACCCGAAACCACACGGGAACACACGGGTTTAGATTATTAGAGTGCGGATAATATGCCGCAAGAAGGTAATATTGCGCACGACAATTGCCAGGTAAAATTTCACGTCTAGTGACCTTATTGGCTAGATTGCAGGTGAAACTGCTTGCCTCATGTTGTAACAATGGAGTATTTTGAGTAGCCATATTGATTTGGGTTTCCTTGATTACCTAACTTGGAGGTTATAGGGTAAACGTAATAAGGACTTTCCTTGGTATAATTAAGGCGTATTCTGAAAAAAATGTATCTGTACTTTTTTGAAGTTAATAAATCTTGTGTTATTTTTGCTCAGTATCACCGAGCTCCACCAATTTATAAAGGTGTCCCTTTAAACTGTCAGTTTCTTGACGAAGTTCATCATACTTGATCTATGGACCGTTACAAAACTGACTAATAGATTTGATGCATAAAATTAAGGCGAAACGGGTACATTAAGTATTTTCTGAAAACCTCGAATAATTAAAAATATTTCGTGTCACAATAATTCCTTGACTGTATATGTACTTTTAGGGCGCTTGTGCACTACCATGAATTTTCCGGTCCGGCCGTCCGGTTTTTCAAGGTCTCTCGCGCCGTCCCGCTCACGTCAATACAATTTCATGGAAGAGCAAGCGAGACGAGACCTCAATGAAAAAGCCGGACCGTAAAATTCATGGTAGTGCACAAACGCCCTTAGGGCTAACAAGTTCTATAACATGATCATAATTATAACATCGTAATGCGGGCAGTTGGTGCCCTGGAAGATATAAATATTGGACAGTCACGGGAAGAATAATGTCCCCTACATGACTCGCCTACCCCGCGTTGGCATAATAAAATATCAAAACCCCCAAACACGTAAATGAAATAAATAATATAAAATGTGCCAGTACTAAATCACCCGCGGTCTACCAGGGTCGCAGCGCGCGCAGGATGTTTTCATCTCGCCGAATGTTTGTGTCAACACCGATACGCCGTAACGGAGGAAATCGGCTGAGAAAGGAGCAAAAGCATTTTCCGCTACGGCCTGTATTTGATTTGTTCGGAATCGAGGGTCCCTGCCAATTGATGGGGCCCTGGTACATCTAAACAACTATTTACTACGTGTCTGATAGGATTGAGTTGTCTCTGCATCTTTTTAGGGTTCCGTGCCCAAAGGGTAAAAACGGGACCCTATTACTGAGACTTTGCTGTCTGTCCGTCTGTCCGTCTGTCACCAGGATGTATCTCACGAACCGTGACAGCTAGAGAGTTGAAATTTTCACAGATGATGTCAGTTGCCGCTATAACAACAAATACTAATAATTTTAAACAGAAAAAACCGACTTCAAATTAGCAATATTTTGAAAGTATTCCGTTTACTGAATGTAAAATCTTGCCTTCATCAACAAATTACCGAAAACGCCGTACATCTCCATATAAAATTTGAAGAGTTCCCTCGATTTCTCCAAGATTCCATCATCAGATCCTGGTTTCGTGCCAAAGGGACCAATTTCGAGTTATACCCTTTCGATTAAAAAAAAATTTTGAAAATCGGTCCACGGGTTTTCGAGATATCGAGTAACATACACACAAAAAAAAATCGAATTGAGAACCTCCTCCTTTTTGAAGTCGGTTAAAAACAGAATAAAATAAAAAAGTAACGCGGGCTCCTATACAACAAAGATGATTTTTTGCTGTTTTTGGTACGGAACCCTTCGTGCGCGAGTCCGACTCGCACTTGGCCGTTTTTTTATACCTTCGTCTTAGATACGTTTAATTTAAATATCTCTCTAATTAATATTGCTTTTGTTTTATCATTCTTTGTTTCCATTTATTAGCCGGGCTGTTCTAACAAAGACTTTGGATTTACCGTCTTGAGAGTAACAATACAAAAAGAATACAAAACAACAATGCTACTTCAAAGTGCATTGTCGAGTGCTATACAAGGAAACAACCACTTAGCTGACTAATCCTTCACAGGTAACCTAGAAAGGTAATACTTTAACAGAAATTCTAACTGATTTTCCTTGGTTTCGCTAAATAATTTTAACACTCGAGGAACACTAATTCCATTTAATTTTCACCAGGTGTGCCTGAATTACACACCTAAACAAGAAAATGAGAAAATTACACGAATTCACGTAATTATACAGTTTAACTGCGGGTGGCAACTGTGAAGGAAGCAAAGATGGAAGGAATGATAAGTAATTAAATTATTTGTGGAAATATAAACTAAAATCTATTATTAGGCATTATTTTATCCACTGTCGTGTAGTTTGTGGTTTGGAATGAGACCTCACCATCCAGGATAGGTTAAGGCTCAATTCACACCAGAAGAGCGGCGAAGGGCGGCGAAGCGGAGCGCACTTTCAGTGTCATGAGCATGAGAATTTTAACTTTATTCTCATTACAATAAGACTTATTATCGCATGAGAAACTTCAACGAGACGCGCGGAAGCTTGCGGATCCGAGGGAATTCCGGCGAATTCCATAAACGAAGCCGTGCGACTGCGCGAGAAGTCGCGGGAATGCCCAAAGATGCTCGAGCAGTCGCGAGCGGCCGCTGGCAATATCCCGCCCAGAGACCTTGGACTTCCCGCGCATTCCAGCGACTTCTCGAGCAGTCGCGGGAATCCTCGCGCCTTCTCTACCGAGCGGGTCGCTGCGCTTCGTCGCCCTTCGCCGCTCTTCTGGTGTGAATTGAGCCTTAGGTTAGCAAACTGTGACTAAAGTACCTCTGAGGTTAAAACGAAATGTGTGTAGTATGATTTGATTTGTCTATTTAGCGTTTCGTATACGCTGTAATCCATTATGTAAGATTTAAAACACGCATTATGTTTATAATTAAAAATAATTTAGGTAAGCAAACAAGAGATTCAAATAAGAACATCTTTAAACCTCAGATATTACAAACCAATGAATATGAGTAGACAGATAAAATATCAAATATCCAATGGTCCTAGAAGCCTTAAAACTCCCGACCCTACCAGGGTCGCATGAAACCGAGACGTCATCTCAACAGCTTCCCTCTATTAATTGTTCCTAGTTTGTTCTCAATTACTCTTCACCCCGTCTGTTTATTGTTTGTCCCCATTGTCCGGAGAGCTCGGGTGAGATGTCATTATGTCGATTGGAAATCGTTTTAAAGGTCCCTTGCGGCACAATAGTCTTTCACGCGGTCGGGCTGCTATACACCTTTTTCGAGGAGGCGCTTTGTGTAGATACGTGACTGTTACGTTTTCATGTTGCTGAAGTGTTTTGTAGTTGGTTTTGGATCGATCAAGCACCATCCTAATGGGAACGTGAGAGAACACCATTTAGAAACTTGTTTGTGTTTTGTTTTTAGGCACAGACTCGTAAAAAGGTCATTGGTATCATGAATGATTCTCTATGAAGATCGTGTTTTTGTGTCACATTACGAGCTCATGGTGTCTTCAGGGTTTTCTAAAGAAAATAGGAATCTTTATACGAACACTTAGTAGTCTGCCTGTTTGTTTGTCGAAACTGTTTTAGATAGGGACGCGTGGAGATAAGGTTGAAATTTATACCGTATACCAAGGCCGTTGAAGGTGTCAAAAAATCAGGCATTTAAAAATCTACACAATCAAAAAATACGGTCGTTCATGTCGCATTTGCCATTTATCCTTACTTCCTTACTAATATTATAAGTCAAAAAGTGAGTTTGTTTGTTTGTTTGTTCCGCTTTCACGCCGTAACTACTGAACCAATTGCTTTGAAATTTTGCAGACGTAAAGATAGAAGTTCGGATTAAATAATAGGCTTCTTTTTATCCCGGAAAAAATTGATGTTCCTGAGGGAAAACAAAAATATAGTTTGCTTAATAGATCGATCTCGATCGATGATAGATCGATATCAATCGATGACCGATCGATAGATGATAGATCGATGGCACTGTGTGTCGTTTGAAACGAGAAGTTTTTTTATAGTTGTGCTTTATACCGCAATTTAATAGAGTTCCACGCGGGCGAAGCTGCGGGCGGAAAGCTAGTTAGTTGATAAAGACTAATGTTAATAACAC
Organism: Adoxophyes honmai; assembly: GCA_005406045.1. Classification (NCBI taxonomy): domain Eukaryota; kingdom Metazoa; phylum Arthropoda; class Insecta; order Lepidoptera; family Tortricidae; genus Adoxophyes; species Adoxophyes honmai. The sequence goes on from BHDV01021199.1 coordinate 11,707, forward strand.
AGCCTTAACAATTGTGCCTAAAATTGCTACTCTTAAGTCTGGCACTAGAAAATACCTGGACCAATTTTAGTCACACTAAAATATCGATTTCAGACATTGCTGCAAGTAATTAATGTGCAAGTAAATCAACCAGTAACTGTTTCTCGTAAAACTTTAACTGAACAGTCCACCTATGCTCTTTGTATTTTATTGTTTGTGCTCTCTGTTGTATTGTTTGCACTTTGACTGTGTTTGTATGTACAGATACTCTTAAAGTTTAACTACTTACTACAGACATTGGGATAAAGTCTTACTTAATCAACTTAAAAGGTTGGTACGTCCTCGACATTTTGGGTGGATATTCAAATAATTTTTAATCCTACTTTAGTTAGGTAAGAACGAACTTACTAACATACTGACTACATAGAATATACACTCACGCCTCTGTTCCCAAACGGGGTAGGTAGAACACACGAAACGTGACATAAATAAAACCAAGTTTATGCCTATTTCATGCTTCGTAGCCACTTCTAGCAAAATTTTAGGTTTAAGAACAGATGGAAGAGGTAATATGATAGAGACAGTTTGCTAGCCTGTCGTCTAAGCATACCTAACCGTATTTCCCTCTCGCCTCTTACGACATCCACGGAGGAAATGGAGAAGTATTACGCTATCTCTTGTTTGTGGAATATCACGTTTTATTTTATAGCCCATTTCGTCTTCTGAATCTGAACTTCAAACACCTCAAAATCCATAGTATCCAAGCTCACACGTATTTACGGTACCCTTACGAACCCCTGGGTCCTCAGATATGGGAGAAAAACCATCGCGGGGACTGTGTAATGGGCACTCGGCGTTAATGGTACATTATCTTAACGGACCGTCAGTCCTCTTTACGGTCATATCTGACAGATCAGGACGTAGGGATATTTATCTGTTGCCTTCCCATTGGTTGGAATTAAGAGACGTCGCGGTAGTTGTTTATGGACACTTAAGGCGCTGTGGGGAAATTAAATGCGGCTAGGAGTTAGAAAATAGTGGGTAGAGTTTTGGAGATACTTACATACGTATCACGCTTATATTTCCAATTGGGGTAAGCTGAGAGGACGAAACGTGACAGACGAAACCATTTTTCACGCTTCGCAGCCACTTCTGGCATAATTTTAGTTTTGAAAACAGATGGAAGAGGCATAATAGTGACATGTTGCTAGCCCACTAAAGTGTACCGTGTACCTAAACCTATTTCCTCAGTCGCCTCTCACGACATCGACATTCGGAAGAAATGGAGAGGTGTTATTCTATTCAGACATCTCACAGGACACAAGGGTTTTGGAGATAAAAGAAAAAAAGGTTTCGCGTTTGACGTGTTTTTGTGTCTATCTGTTAGGATAGTAGCCTCAGATAGAGAGATGTAGCCACAATGTTGTAATGATTTAGCAGAACTTTGGTGTTCCGAAACCTTTATTCGCTAAAAGGTTGCCAACCACAACCACTGCCTTAAAATGTCTGCTACTAAACAGTAGCTATACTTATTGCTCTATTCCTCGTCTCTTCTGCTATCCTAGTATCCCAATAATTTTCAAGGAACGTTTGTTTTTAACAAAAGAAGTTGTAATGTCGCCTTGCAATTCCAAGCTTAGAATTCTCTAAGAATTGAAAAATCTCTAAGAAACAATCAAGTTCTCACTTTATATCTTAAGCAATATTTATTAAAATGGATGAAAACATCGGCCAGCACAAATTTGCGCAAACTTATCAAGTTTCCCCTCAAATCTTAATTGCACCAACGTTGCAACTCCATTCTGAATTATGCATTTCTCGAAGTTCGAATGCAACTTGTTGAATACTTGCACAGCGGAGTCCGGTCTCGTAGTTTTACTAGTAGGAAGTTTCTAGATTGTTAGATATGTTTCAAAACTTGCACATAAATACGAGTATACACATCATTCGTGATGATGATGAAATATATAATTGTCTCTTTCCACATGAAACTTTGGTTGGCAAAGTACAACAGAATAACCTGCCACATTATTTTAAACATAAATATATACAGTCGCGCCTATCTTCCTAAATGGGGTAGGCTGAGGATACTAAACACTACGTAGACAAAATCGTGACTGATTCACGTTTCGTGGCCACTCCTAGCATGTGATTTTAAGTTGGCAAGTGTATTAGTGACAGGTTATTAAGGTTATGTTAAAACTTGTTTGAAAATCATGTTAAACGATGTCACACGAGGTCTAAACCAGTTTATCTAATATCTTTACATTCATGTCAACAAAATGGGTTTTCAGGAGGCAAGCACATTATTCACCGACGAACTACCTACTATGAAAGTGAACGGCAATGGATCATGGCCCGATATTGCGGGGACGTGACGACGCGAATTTGGGCTTATACGCTTTTTCGTGGCCCCTGCGCAGGGTAGAACTATACAGTAGGAACATGAGTAAAGCTGCCTATATAAAGAAACCGGTTACTGGCTCAGAAAAATCTGTGGGGATCGGTACCGCCGGTGCAGGTATAATATTTGTATGTTCCCTTTTGCGCTCATTTATAAAGAAACAGGTTTCAGATTTACCTGCTTCTTTATGTAAGGCCTAAGGACTACTTTTGCCGTGTGGTGTCGGGTTTAGAATGGCGCCTCTCCATTGCTTCAGAGGATGTCGTAAGAGACGACTAAGGATTTAGGGTAAGGTATCTTTTAGGCGACAGGCTAGCAACTTGTCACTGTGGTACTTATAACTTAAAGCCTAAAAAAATTCTCCATTTGTCATTCCCTAAATTGCTGGTCCTCTCCAGTACTCAGAGGTTGATTCGCAGAGATCCCTTTTGGGATATTATTATGTCCGCCTTTGTACTTTTTGCGACTTATCTGTATTCTTTTTGTACAATAAAGAGTTTTTACTTAGTTACTTAAAACTCTAGAAGTGGCTACGGGAAGTAGTCACGGATTTGTCTATGTGGCGTTTTGTGTGCTCTACTTATCCTTAGAATACAGGTATGTATGTAATGCTTCCAAATTTTTTTTTAATCGATTTTAAGTGTATCCACCATGCCTGTTTCCTCAAAGAGAGGAAGCTGAACTTACGACACGTTTTAGTCCTGGACATCTAACTTGCCAAGATTTTATGTAGTGGGAGTAAATTCACATACATACATACATATTGTCACGCCTGTATTCCCAAGAAAGGAATTAATAAATTATAAAGAGGGGAGTAAATTCAAGCACAACATTTTCCATGGAAAAGCAATGCGCTAACTTTTCCCACTACTTAAAACCTTCAAGTTAAATGCCGAAGACTACAACTTTCTTAAAACTACTTACAAACTTGGCAGGTGAACCTGTAGTCCCGTCCCATAACATATTCCAAAACCCCTACTGCGTCTATCTCCTCTATGGAAATGAAAGGACCTTTAACTTTTTGTACCTAAGCCTGTGTTAATACGCGGCATTTTTATTGGGCGCCCCAAACTTTGCGCTATACAAATTGAATCAGGCCCTTCATTGATATAAATGTAGTGAAATCCGCTTTCTTTCAGCGAACAAACAGTTGAAGGACGGTGTTTTGTTACGGTCCTATTTTTATTCAAATGTGTTAGTTCTTTGAGATTCTGGGTGAAGTACATTGGACAATTCACACACATAGTTACGTACCATCGCGAACAGGGATTGTTGAGCCATGTTTGTAACTTGGTCGTGTAATACTAATCCAATAGCTGACATCTAGTCAGTCACATCGGTCATTGATTACACGTCTAAATT
>BHDV01021232.1:0-10707 GCA_005406045.1 Adoxophyes honmai
ATCGAGTCTGCTTGCCCGAACAATTTTGCCTAGGAACGCCACTCACTCACTCAAAAGTAGAAGCTTTCTAGTTAGATATTTACAAACAAGCTTCTATTTACATCTACTTTAATATTTCCATACTCTTAGTCGAACGCTGTAACAGAACAATGACACTTAACACTCAAAAGTCACACACCAAAATCCACGAACCGCCAGCCCTGCGGCCAAATCCGTAAAAGGTCAACTAAGACAGATAGCGGACGGCCGAATTGTGAACAAATAAAGCCCTCCCAAAGAAAAACAGCCGTGGAATAAGGCTCAAGAGGGCCTAAATATCCTTGTGCGGTCTGCCCGGGGACCCTGATCTATTCCCGGTATACCCGGCCCCGTACAGGCCAATTTGTCCCCAATTATTTCAAGACCAGACACTGTTTGATCTAATCAGAGATTAATTAAAATCGAATTCGCTTTCACGGCACAATTAATAACGCCCCGGAATGATAAGAATTCATCAAGTTTCACGGGCGAAATTGAGACCTGATTTCGGGAGAATTTTATTTATTGCGATTCAAATCATTATTTGCCGTGTGGTGTCGGGATTTGAATATCGTCAAGGAAATTGACAACTTTTTATAAAAATGACCTAATCGTCCTATTACAGCGTCAAAATCTTGACGTTTACTTCACCTACGATGAAAAACCAAAAATAAAAGACCATTCAAATAATGCCTTCTTTAACAAACATTTCTGTCACCCAAATATCCGAAAATGTTATCTTAAAGACAGTCCTTCTCTAATACATTTCAAAGTGTAACTCTTGAAATAATTGCAACATCCTTCAACCCTGCGTCTGCAGAAGCAGTCGTAGTGGACATCTTTAACTCGATCCTAACTGGCCAAGTACTCAAACATTCAGGGGCACTCGTTACCCGAAGTTAGAGCGGCGCTCGACTCTAGAGATGTCGACAATGTAATCCATTAGACAGTTGCATCTGACCACGAACTCGCTTCGTGGCTTACAGTAACCATTACCACGAGTTCACAGTGACTATTCGCTAGTGACGGTGTAAGAGATTTGTATGGAGAATTTACAAATTCACAAATACAGCATATACCTTAGGAAAAAAAATCTTCACTTTTAATGTTAATACCTCGTGATTCTTAGTAAAAACAGGGTTATTTTATGAAAAGTTGTTCATTTCTTTTTTAACCGACTTCAAAAAAAGGAGGAGGTTCTCAATTCGTCGGGATATTTTTTTTTATCATTATTATTATTTTTTTGTTTATCATCATTATTTTTTTTTATGTGTGTTCGCTGATTACTCGAAGACGCCTGGACCGATTTGGAAAATTCTTTTTTTGTTTGAAAGGGTATAGTTTCCAGGTGGTCCCATTGCCAGCATATCTTGATCTGATGATGGAATATGAGGGAAATCGAGGGCAACCCTCAAATTTTATTGGCACAGGTAATGTTTTTAGTACATTTTTCAAAGCTACACCAGTATTTACGTCTGGCAGTAAAAAAAATATGACTGAGCTGATGATGGAAGGTCAACTCCTTAATGCTTAGGAGTTAAAGGATAATTCTTTCAATACTGAATGCACCTGCAGACTGGAAATTATAATTTCAGTAATTAGTGAGGCCTGCTGGTGATGGAAGGTCACCCTCATTATTAGACAAATGCTTTCAGTATAGCCCAAATTTGAAGTCGGTTTTTTTTGTTTAAAATTATTTGTATAAAAATTGGTCCAAATTCATAATCACGGCGGTTTCGATACAAGTTGCAAAATAAAATGTCCTCAATTTGTCATAGTAATTTTACGATTCCATTCCGTGACCGTCATACTACTAAGTGTATGAAAAAGTAACGGAATGAAAAAATATATGTCACATTTTTTCTATTAAATTACTTTTTTGTTGATCTATTTAAAGAAAAGGAAATGTACAACTTTTTACAACATTAAAAGACAGAAAACATCACAAAACACGTAGTGTTAACGGCTAAGATTTCGAGCAACGCTCACCTACCCTAATCCGAACTACACAATGTGTAAAAACTTGCAGTGATTAACGAGCGGGGTAATTTGCGGCTCGGGCGCGCGGACACGCGGACATTAGGCCGGACGTGAGGTGGCTCCGCTGAGGTTACCATACCCGGGATTCGTGCTGTGAACGGGTTAACCCTTTATAAGGCAGAGAGAATTTCCCATCATAATAATAAAATATCACTTTCATTGTGGAAAGTAAAAAAAAAACTTGTAATGGTAATTTCAGCTCGGACAGAATCGAGAAGAAGAGCTCAATCCATACATTCCGTTACTTTTTCCATGCATTTAGTATCTGGGTAGTAACGGAATGCAATTGTAAAATTTGAATGAAAAATTTTAACTTTTTTTTTCATTTGTATTGAAAGCGCCCATGACATGTAAAACAATTTTTAAATAACATAACAAAATACATTCACTTCGATCCATGAAACATTTTTCAATATGTTACAGTTATTGAATATTGAAATCATAAATAAAAAGTTTTCTATTAGGTACACAAATTAATTAGAAATTGATCAAAAATCAGAGATAACTTCGTTTTTTTCTAAACATTAGCATTTCTATACAATTTTAGCTAAATAAAAATTAACTTCTCGACTTTCGTTTCGGTACTAGGTACTAAAGAGGATGAATATCGTTAAAGGTAGCCCTTTAATACGAAACAAGCTCGGTTGCTCGTGACGATCGCACAGCATCGTCTCATGTCGAAATCACGGCGCTTAAGTAAATCAACATGGTGTACCCTTATTTGATCTCCCAAATTTCGGGGCCCTTCAAATTGGCTCGAAACATTATTAGATTGGTTCACGCGACGCGAGCGGTAAAACGAAGCAACGCAAATAACTTATTAGCCTTTGAAGTTGCGATTCAATCCACCAATCGGTGGGTCGGGATCACTTCGGCCTCGGTTCCATTTCGTCACCTTAAGTCGTTCTCATTCGCATTTGGTCTACTGTTACGATTCGCCAGCATTCCTATATCGTCACTTCCTGTCTCATCTGCTTTCTTAAGGTCCGACCACACCGCAGCTTAAAATCCGGTCTCGCTTCGGAATCGCAGAGTCGCGTCGTTTTCGCACCGTTTTCGCCGCGTGCTCCCCAAACCGCAGCTTAAAAAACGGTGGCGGTACGGATTCGCAATGACGTGCGTCACGATAATCTTTTTGTCGCAAACCTTCCAAACCGGTGCTTAAAATTCGCTGCGTCAAAATCATGCTTCAAATACCTATATGACATAAGTAAAGATCAACTGCACCCATCACAGCAACAAAACAAAAGAACGTGACTCAGTTGTCTCGTTCCTTTTTTAAATTTTAGACATAGAATCTGATAATCTCTATGTGAAAAACGAAGTGTTACCGACAATAACCGAGAAACTCCGATTCGTAAATCTTTGCGTAAAAAACGCTGCATCTACAAGACAGCTGCGTCTTTTACGTCACCGGTGTGGTGTCTGCCATAAGATCTCCGTGTAATATTTTTTACGATTTTTACGCAGATCAATTTACGGTGCGACAGCGTATTTTAAGCTGCGGTGTGGGAGCATGTGGCGAAACCGGTGCGAAAACGACGCGACACTGCGATTCCGCAGCGACACCGGATTTTAAGCTGCGGTGTGGTCGGACCTTTAGTTGGGCCACTGTACCGTTTACATTCCTATTGTGACCATAGTACCAATTCGTAATCATTCGTAACTAGACTACATTGCCATTAGTCTATGGTGTCGACTGAAGTTCGTAAAAGGACGTAGACGGGTGTTCACTTCGGTCGAAAAAGGAATGTAGCCAAAAATGGGATATTGATGATATCGGAAATTAGACAAAATGGCACTGTGTTCTACAAAATGAAATATTGACGATATCAGAAAAGGAACGATGTAGGAACGTGACGATTTAGGAATTGCAGACAATGTAGATTAACGACATGGCACTGTGGACGATTTAAAAGGTGACGAAATGGAACCGAGGCCGAAGTGACACAGCCCAATCGGTGTTGCCACCCGGAAATTCCCCTAAATTTACGTAAACGCCACAAACAAACCGCCAAAAGGCTCTGGCCTATTCAAATAGCGCAACTATTTAGCAACACAAAACAAATGCGGGACGTTCATTTGGACAAAAACTTTCCCCGTGAATACATTAATTAGGGGCAGAGAACAAAAATCCACGCTTTTGTATACAGAGGAAGACTTTGCGCACAGATTTATATCGAAATAGACGACTCAAATGCATGAACTTCGCTTGGCAAAAAGGAGCCAAAAGGGAGAGCAATGCTCTTCCTTTGTCGCGATTTTATTTAGTCTGTGTAGATTAGGTTTAACTGCCTAGAGACAAGAAAACTTGAATAAGGCGGCGTCACCTTTGAATCGGTTTCACTCGGACTGTCTATTCCCATCACTAAAGCGCTCATGCGACGTCACAGTAGGTTGAGAAAAACTGGCACTTTTCATACAAATGCAGGAACTCGCGGTATCTATTTCGATATAGGTCTGTCTGTGTTATAATTTTTGAGGAAAACAGAAGTCATTTTGTTTTGGGCGTCCCCTGGCGAAGCCGTTGTGAATAAATCACTTACACCGCTGCCGCGGAGCACCTATATAAAGTAATAACTACATGATTAATAAAATAAAGCCGCTTAAGCGCCGCATTACTGGTGAAACGTTACGTTTAATGGCTTCACGGCTTAATTTCAAGAGGAAATGTAGCAATTACAAACAAACACTTTCAGGAGGAAGCGAGCGCTTGTCAAGCTATTATGCCTTTTGTACTTCGTTAGCTCCTTTCGTGTTCATACAATTGAAATAATTAATTAGAATTAACAAATGAAAACGATTATACTCGTCTTAAGCATCTAATTTAACACGGGCGAAGACTTCCTGGAGATAAAATAGAAGATTATGATAAAATAGTTATCTTTATCCGTCGTAAATTAACATATTTTTTAATGTCCTGCAAACTCTTGATCTACTTCCTACATATTTTTTGTGTTTTATTTTATGTGCACTCTGAATGTTTCTCAGAGCTTTACCATTGCAATACATTCAACATAGTACAACAGTCATATACTGATTGAAAATCTAGGTCTGATTGCATCAGATGGTACCATTTTCAAGACAACCAAATTTGCGTCCACTTCAGACGCTCAAAAGATACCTAATAAATTCCGAAGCCTCCATTCTACCATTCAAACGCCTCTGCATCTACAAAAGGGTTACGGCACTTGGCCGTAGCAAAATGGCAGCATTACCATGTAACCTATGCAGGACAGCAATTACATTAACATAGAGCCCAGGGCATAAGGGGCGAACTTTGAGGGTCGGATTAAAAAGGCGAAGGCGCGACAAATATTGGCCCAGCCAACTTTGGGGGCCTCCGCAAACAGTGGGTTTAGGAGATCAGTACACATGCGATATGCGTGATAGTATTGCGTGCTGCGTACACACGAGGTCCCAATTTAGGTTCGGTGATATACCTATACGGCGTGTGCACGACGGCTTAGAGAAAATTGTGTACGACCCTAAGTCTTTCCAAATTCTTTTTTTTCGTATTCTTTGCTGAATAATAAGTTGAAATGAAACTGAAGTTGTAAGCGTCGTAGCTTACGGATTTAGTAACAGCTTATTCACTCAACTTTTGTACATACATCACGCCTGTATTTCCAAATGGGGCAGAGCATAAGACACGCTACGTAGAGAAAACCGTCGTTCACGTTTCGTGGTCACTTCTGTCATTTTTTTGGTTTTAAGTCAACAGGTATAAAGGCTGCGTTTCAACCAAAGATGTGCAAGGTAGATGAGCGGTGCTAGGATGCGTAGCGTAGGTGTGCCTACCTGTCCTAGCTTAGCTTGGCTTTGGTGGAAACAGTTCAGCAGAGCGAGATTTTGTGTTGGCCGTCGGACGCGAGCGTAGTGACAGGGCAGTCGTAAGTTTCGACTGGACGGCGGCCGAAACTAAAACTAAGCCGAAACTCGTTTTTTTAGTCGAAACTATTTTCTAGCCAAAACTCTTTTTAGCTAAAACACGTCTTCAGCTGAAATTCGTTTTTCATCCGAAACTAGCCGAAACCGAAGATACCGACCGAAACAGGTCGGACGATAATAATATACAATCTCGCAACACTGAAACAAGCCCGGGAACAACTCCAGAACAACTTATTTTCATCACGAAATTAAAGTTGGCAAAACGTAACTCAATTCATCTTACATATTCATCCATTCTTTAACAAGTTGAAACTTGTCCATTAAGAATATTAACTGGAAAGTTATGTTTATAAACTAGTCGGGCGTCGGGAGATTTTCAATTTATCGAAGTACTTTGCTAATTGATTTGTGAACTGAGTTTACCGTGGTAATTAGGGGTGGGAGGCTGGCAAAACATCCACTTTGCGACTTTGTTTTGGTATCTCTACATTACCTCCACAGAGCTGTACTATGCTTCAAGAGAGTGTTACATCAGGGCTTTTATTATTCCGAGCTTTTAAGGCAAAGCAAGTGTGGTTTTTATCAATTTAAATAGGTTTTTATTATTAAACATAATGTTCAAGGTAGTGAAATTAAAGTTTCAAGGGTTAAAGGTTTCAAAGTTTTGTGTTTATTTTTGTTCAAGGTGCTAGATTTTTTTACTGACTGAACTATCAGATATGACTTACACGGACAAATTATATACCTGTGACGATAATGAATACTATTATAATAGGTACCTGAGTCACCCAATTCGTAATTTTTATTTAGTCCACTGTAAGTTAGCGATGTCAGTGGCGCATCTCCTGAGCGCAAAACAGAAAGTAAGTACCTATACTAAAAAACCTGACTTACGAGACAAAATAACAACACAAAAAAGTTGATTGACCCATGTTGTAAAGATAAAAGTACATACGGTGATACGGTATGTACCATCGAACCAATTGATTCCTGACCCACCATAGAACCTATTCACAGTGAACGTCATAGTGACATTGCATTGCTTGACAAAGGAAATTTTTATTATGTTTATTGTGACAACGTTCCGCGGTGGGTCAGGAATCAGTTGGTTCGATAGTACTTTTATCTTTAGGTCAATGTATGTAACATACCTCACATTCCTGAAATGAGCTTGGAAGGCCCTCGTGCGCCGACGACGGATTAAGCGCATTTTGGAGTAGAGACCACGGCTGGGCAAGTGGAATCTGGTCAGACCACCTCCCCGATTGTCTGATGGCATTCTGGAGACAGCAGGAGCAGTCTGAAAGGCAGACAGTCAATCGGGATGGAAAAAGATTGGAGAGACGTATGCCCAACGTTGGGCAAAAATACGTGAAGTTCTTTTCCCGGAATTCGCATGTAAAAAAAAATACGAAAATCTGAAAATATTGCCCAATCTTTTGTAATCCGGCTCTTAGTCAATCGCATACATACATACATACATACATATTCTCACGCCTGTATTCCCAAGTGGGGTAGGCAGAGCACATGAATTGAAAAATCCAGTGCCACGTTTAGCAATTTCAGGGCAACCAGATGGTTAAATGTGATATTGCAGTGACAGGTTGCTAGCCCATCGCCCACAATACACTAACCCTTTCCCAGAGTCGACTCGTACGACACCCACGGGAAGAAAGGGGGAGGTGCTATTCTAACCCGGCACCACATGGGGAAAATAGTCAATCGCGTAGCATCAAAATGACGAACGATTGTAGATGCGTACGCGCCGACTAACGGGGCTTGCGTATTCACGTGAGGTAGGTAAAACAAGATCAGTAATGAAGTTTTCAGGAAGTATTTTACAGGATTTTCAAACACGTACACCCAACCTCTGGTTAAAATATATACAGTCAATTTCTTGCCACCCTGTATACGTACAAACGCTTCAAGTTTAACCAAAGCTTTTAATAAAAACGCGATAACAGATACATTCTGTTGAATCACAACCATTGAATGAACTCTAATCCACAGCAAAACACACGTAAAAATATCCGCAGAAGCCCGGAATACACGCGACCAGATCAATCTATAAAAACCGTAATACAAAAAAGAAACAAATCAGCAACTCGCATCATGAAAATTAAATATCCATAATCCGCCACCCATTCGTGGATGAGTGACACGCAGATCCCAAAAATAATGTCATCCCATTTCCGGATCCGTTCGATTATCGGTATCGTTATGGGGGGATTCAATAAAAAATCATTGTTGCCAACCTTAGGGACCTTTTTCTGATTCCGCGCCGATACGGCCTGTTCGGGATATTAATAAATGATAAAAATATCTGTGATCAATTTGAAAAAGGTTGGCCGCTTTACGGACAATATCCATTTGCTACTTCTGAACCGTTATTTACTGCACAATTCTTTATTTTTCTAAATAAAACTTGCCTTCAATGAAGACAATCCAGTAAACAGAGGACCTAGTGGTTTGCTATCGTCATGCCCCATCAACATCTGTTACGTTTGTTACATTTTGATTTAGAACTACATACATTATTTAACCTTACGTCCATCCACCCTTTTGTGCGGAAGCAACAAACCACCTAAAGATCACACAACAGACTGTCTGTTCAGTATTAACGAATATTCACCAACAAATTCATAGCAGAACTTAAATTTTTCGGATTTTTAAAGCACTCGATAATTATGTCGCGACGCGATCGCAGTTTTTTTTATAAATGACAAAGACTTGATGATTAAGCAATAAACGATGCTGATTCTGTGACAGTGTTCTGCGGTGGATCAAAAATGAATTGGTTCTGCTGTAGAAATAGTCGAAATCCGCTAATTCAGTGGGCTACATCGGTGACTTTTACTTGAATATATTGTGTCCACATTTTGTACATACCTACAGTATGTTTCCTTTAGATACTATTTTTAATTTTTTTGTAACACGTTTTTACTTTGTAAATAACAAATGACTTTCTGCCAAATTTCTTGCGGCGCATTCTTCCTGGCAATGATGGCCTTTCCGAAGCGCTGGTAGACTCGAAAATGACACGTAAAGTGTTCATTGGAGCCTATTTGCATAAACAAAGTTTTGAATTTTGAACTCTAGGTCGTAGGTCGTCTTCGAATTTCCTCATTTCTGATCATATTTGATTACCTTAGTTAATGTCAAATCGTCTTCGGTCCCTCGATAGCGACATATTATTATGTTTACGTACATCTAATCTTCGACAACCCAACCTCCCTCTAATTACACATTTAACTGCTCTTCCTACCCTCCAGTCCACATTGTAAGCCTCCGATTGCACTGTTGCATGTCTGAAGCCCCCTAAACCCGAACGACTTTCCAAGAAGTCCGACTTTGTCTGAGTGGTACTTTTTACAGCCGAGTGACAAAGTGGCCTTAGGTATTCAGCATGCTTTACTTGTTTTGCAGTGGCACAGCAGATATGTCTTCACAGTGGACTTGAAATAAAGTTAACTGTCCATCAAAGGTCACATGATACTGATTTTTTGTACCCTTAACGTTTAACGTATTCCGTGTGGTGCCGGGTTAGAATAGCACCTCCCCCTTTCTTCCCGTGGGTGTCGTAAGATTTGACTCTGGGAAAGGGTTGGTGTATTTAGGGCGATGGGCTAGCAACTTGTCACCACAATATCACGTTTGACCATCTGGTTACCCTGAATTTGCTAAGCGTGGCACTGGATTTTTGAATTCATGTGCTCTGCCTACCCCTCTATGGAATGCAGGCGTGAGAATATGTATGTATGTATGTATCAACGTTTAATAAAATATTTTCTTGTTGGATGATTTATTTTATTTATTTCAGTTCGTTTAAACCATGACTATGTCACGTTTCGTGTTCACTTCTATTATATTTTTCAGGTTTTAAGTTGGCAGGTTTTATACCTGCCTACTTAATTTAAAAAATATATCAACTTAACATACATACATACATATTCTCACGTCTGTATTCCCATGAGGGGTAAGCAGAGCACATGAATTCAAAAAATCCAGTGCCACGTTTAGCTAATTCAGGGTAACCAGATGGTTAAACGTGATATTGCAATAACAGGTTGCTAGCCCATCGCCCACAATACCCTTTCCCAGAGTCGACTCTTACGACACCCACGGGAAGAAAGGGGGAGGTGCTATTCAAACCCGGCACCACACTTCAACTTCACATCAACTTTATATTTAAGTATTATGACACCATGGTAATTTCAAGATGCGGTGTATTCGTAAGATGTTGTGAAATTGAGCGAATTCAAGCCCAAAACAAAATGGTTGGAATCACGACCCCAGAATCACCCTGTATATTGCTCATCCCGACCTATGTCTCGACATTAATGGATGATAAAAGCAAACGAGGAAAACGGAACTTAGCATCAGGGTCCTGATGAGAACCATGTCAAATTAATCGGTTTGACCTCGCTCCATATACTGACTTTACGAGCATACGTCATATCTTATTACCTTATTTTGACAAAGTCGTTATTGTGGAAACCAATTATTGGGGTCTTGACCCACGCTCTGGGTCATTCCTGTTGCAAAGGTTGTCCATCGCAGTTCAACGCGGTAACGCGGCTAGCGTTTTGGGCACCTTTGCGCCAGGGATGACGCGGGGCGGTTTATTTGACTGAGGATATATTATGTATTGTTGTAATTGTTTTTGTGTTGTGTTGATTTTTGTGTATTTTTTGACATGGTGACTTTATTATGAGAATAAATATTCAGTGATCTGATTCTATCGAAAAAAAAAAAAAA
>BHDV01021232.1:10731-91165 GCA_005406045.1 Adoxophyes honmai
AAAAAAAAAAAAATATTGGGTCGAGACTTGTGAAATTGGTGGTTTTTAGGGCTTCGTACCCAAAGGGTAAAAACGGGACCCTATTACTCGAGTCGTCGCCAGGCACGTAGTAACTATTTAGTAATCTGTGGCCAGGCTGTATCTCACATGCTAGCTAGACTGTTGAAAATTGCACAGATTATGTATTTCTATTGCCGCTATAACAACAATCACGTACATTAAAATAAAAGAAGTATTAAAGGGGGAATCCCGTACTATGATCGTGATTGTTTTGGTTTGTTTGGGTTGATATAAATAACGGTAACAGGTTCAAAATATGTAATTAAATAAAAATGAAATAAGTACCTATTTAAGAGCTCCCATACAAAAACGTATTTTTTGCAGTTTTTTTTAAAGAATTTTGAGCTTTTCAACGATAGGTAGGTTAGACGATGGATATTGTCAGAATTTTATATTCACATCCTAAATGTTTAACTCAAACTTCTGGCCTACTTTATTTGTCCCACACTGCTATAGTTCAACGTCGTTTTACGGCGTTTTCATGACCCAGGCAACTGCTGTGAAAGTTAATTTTGGTTAAGGCCACTTCAAGCGAGTGCCTGTTTCTGCTGCCTGCTGCCAGCTTTTCATTATCAAGTAATTTAATTAGTGGCAGTGGTTCAGTGGTGACGTAAAGGGGTTTATAATATACAGTCACGAACCGGAGTTGTTGAGCCACTTGCCACTGTTCGCAATTTAGACGTGTAATAATGACCGATGTGACCGACTAGATGTCAGCTGTTGGATTAGTATTACCCGACCAAGTTACAATCTTAGGTAAGTGGCTCAACAATCTGATTCTGCACCCAAAGTGTCGTCATTACGATCAAAACGCGAGTCCCTCTCGTCTGCGTTAATACGCATCAGTTTTTATATGTACGTACATACGCCTGTATACCCAAATGGGGTAGGCAGAGCACACAAAATGTTACATAGATAAAACGATGACTATTTCATGTTTTCTTCTAGCATATATTTTTCAGGTTTTGAGGTGGCAGGTACAATAGTGACAGGCAGGTTTTTATTTGCTGGTAGCTTAAAGCTAGGATTAACACATTGGCTACTTCTCATCGCGGAAAAGTACATAGATCCCGTGGGATTACAATAAAACACCTCTACGCAGTCGGTAGTGGACAACGCTTGTATTATTTAACCGACTTCAAAAAAAGGAGGAGGTTCTCAATTCGTCGGGATATTTTTTTTTTATCATAATTTTCGCTGATTACTCGAAGGCGCCTGGACCGATTTGAAAAATTGTTTTTTTGTTTGAAAGGGTATAGTTTCCAGGTGGTCTCATTGCCAGCATATCTTGATCTGATGATGGAATATGAGGGAAATCGAGGGCAACCCTCAAATTTTATTGGCACAGATAATGTTTTTAGTACATTTTTCAAAGCTACACCAGTATTTACGTCTGGCAGCAAAAAAAATATGACTGAGCTGATGATGGAAGGTCAACTCCTTAATGCTTAGGAGTTAAAGGATAATTCTTTCAATACTGAATGCACCTGGAGACTGGAAATTATAATTTCAGTAATTAGTGAGGCCTGCTGGTGATGGAAGGTCACCCTCATTATTAGACAAATGCTTTCAGTATAGCCCAAATTTGAAGTCGGTTTTTTTTTGTTTAAAATTATTTAAAAAATTGTTTTGAATGATAACTTATCTCTAAAAACCTACACAAATTTTAACTTGTCGTCAACTTTCGGTTGTAGAGTCACAACACTATTTTTGAATTGCAAAACACAGGCATCACCGGCGTAATTTTAGTATTTGAGATAAAAAATAAAAGAAAAACAGAGTATAGGGGCAGTAAAAAGCGTTTGATATTTTCGCTCGCTCCGCTGTGGCAGATATTAATGCTGGCGACTGTACGTAGGTATTTTAGCGAAGGAACAATATTTATTTAGGCACCGGTGTGGTTCGTAATGTTACAAAGCTTTTCTAAATGCGAGTTAAATTCTTAATTACTTGGCTAAGTAAAAAAATATTCATTGTTTCTGATATTAACCATGATAGCCCAGCGGTTGTACCTATTACCTCTCATGCAGAGGGTCGTTAGTTCGAATCCCAGGCTCACACGTTTGTTTTTTTGGATTTACATGGAAAATCGAATTTGATCGACATGCTATTTGGTAAAGGGAAACATCGTGAGCAAACCTGCATACGGTGACTGCAAAAGTTCTTGCAAGCCACGCCAAACAACCTGTTTACACGCTTGCGTTTGTGGATGCTTGTGTAGACTTGCCAAGCGTGTAAATGTAGCATAAAGAACACGGTAAACGGCCGCATACGGCGAGCGACAGCTGACATAGCCCGAGTACCATCGCGAACAGGGATTGTTGAGCCACTTACCTATGTTTGTTACTTGGTCGTGTACTACTAATCCAAACATCTAGTCGGTCACATCAGTCATTGATTACACGTCTAAATTGCGAACAGTGGCAAGTGGCTCAACAATCCCTGTTCGCGACTGACAATCTAGTGTTAAGACGGCGTTCGTTGTCAGAAGTAGTTTGTAACGCGTACGGTACCCGCAATAGGTGAACGGCTAAGTGTGATTGCCGCTTCAAGTTCACAAACCGCATTACAAGCTAGAAATTTGCAGCTTAAATTTTCTCATATTGGGACGAGGTCTGTCTCCAGCTGTGGGACGTTGTTAAGGCCCTGCGCAGACGACAGACTATCCGCGACGGACTTTTTAGTTTGTGAATATAGAACCTATGGAATTATATGCAGTAACGCACACGAAGCGCCAAAAAGTCCAGCGCACAATGCATACAATCCACGCAGACTTTTTGTGTGCCCAAAAAGTCTGTCATCTGCGCTGCTAAGACTGAAGTATTATAATTAGTTCCGATATAATTATAAAAGAAGTAAGAATATGAATTTATTCAAGATCAACACTGGAGCCGTACCTTTGCAATTTGCATCGTTATTTTTAATAACATGTCAAGCTTATCTTCCAAGACAAGAACGCCACATAGCTTAAGAAAGTACCTAACGCAATTCCTTCATAATTTTCAGTATAATTTGTTGTGGATTTCTAAAAAACTTACTTGACACTTTTGAATATAAGCACGCCTGTATTCCCAAATAGGGTAGGCAGAGCACACGGACGCTACATAGACAAAACTATGTCAATTTCACGTTTCGTAAGCACCTAGCCGTACAGGCGTGGTTGTCGTATGCATTTACAATTGTAACAATCTCTTAGATATTGCAGACTGCATCCCAATCCCAATTTTACTTGGCGACCAAGAGACGTAACCATGACAACCACGGATATAAAATAATGATATGAGTATGACCCACACAATGAACACCTAAGACTCTAGAAAAATCAATCGTATTGACCGGGATACCAACCCGGGACTTCACAGTGAGGTTCCCTAATCACTGGACTGTGCGGCCGTTCCAAAACTCAAAAACAAATGAAGTCAGTTCAAAACAAACTGAATTTTTTGGGCGTTTTTCTTCAAATTGAGAAATAAAAGAGACGTACAACTTCTTATAACTAAATACTAATCCACGTAATAAATCACTCACCCATATTCTTCAGCAGATAGTGTGTAGAAGTGTGTGAAGCGGGTAAAGAACAAGATAAAGACCAAGCAGTATGGCACTCCTTAGAAGATGTCTTGATATATCCAACTACAAACTGACACGCTGTAGAAGCTCAAAATCACACAAATTCACAGTCAAACACATTTTACTGTTCTAATTTAAATACATTTCATCGGTCGGTATAATTTCGGAGTGTCAAACAAAAATCAAACTATACAACAGATGATCGATTATCGCTTTCGCGTGCTTTGATGAACGAGTAATTTCCATTTTGTTTGTAATTAAAGTTATTTTGAGCCTCAAAATTATTTTGCCGAATTTTGCAAAGACATCTGACAGTGACAGGAGCCTTTAATTGAGTTATCCTTTTTAATTTTAAGGCATTTCCCGCTTTTGGCGGGAGGTTGACTTTTTTAATTGCTTTTGTCTCTGGTATCCTCTCTGGCCAATTTGTTGCTTTTTGATTTATCGGGGATTTTCGCGGCGCAACCCTTTGCCCGCGAAAAACTCGTTTTGGGAAAAAACCAATCGGTATGAACACTAGCCTGATCAATGGGTAGTTTTGCCTGGAATGATTTCCGGGAGTTTTGAAAATTGGTAATATTATAGATTTTGAGGTGCTCTATCTGAATTTCTACTTTGCCACCTCGTATCTATGCCGCTAACGCCGCCATATTGGAAAAATGGCGCGTAAAATCAGTTTTTTGACAATATCTCCTGTCTGACTCAATTTACAATAAAACTGGATAGTACAAAATAAAACTAGAGACAATTTCCTACAATTTATGTCTCAGTGTTTATTTCATAAAGTCAATAGTTTTGGTGTACGAGCGCCACAATGTGTACTCCAACACTACTCAACGAAAAACTCAGCTTGTCTTTTGTCATTCAATAGAGGTTTCGCCAGCTGTATCTTATGGAGTTATAAATATCTAAGGGCTAATTCCTTAACTATATGTAAGAAACTATCGCTTTACCGACTTCAGTGCTCGTATAATGAACGAAATAGGTACTACTATTTTGCTCGCAAAAAAGCGTGAGACGTATGAAATTTTGCGGCGCTTGCGTCTTTTTTGAGCTAAAGTAGAGACCATTTTACCAAAAACGCGTAAGATGTCTGAAATCCTACGGTGCTTGCTGTTTTTTCGAGTCGATAAAGTTTGTATAGGGTAACAATATTTTTGATATTTTTAATACTTTATCACCGTATAAAAATTCCTTGAACTTCAACAAACATTTAAAAAAAGAATTGGCCAAATTGGTCCAGGCGTTGTTGAGTTATGCGCTTACCAACACAATATGCGAAGTGTACTTTGTGGCGCTCGTACGCCAAAACTATGGACTTTATTGAATAAACACTAAGACATAAATTGTAGACAATTGCCTCTAGTTTTATTTTGTAATACACTGTTTTATCGTAAAATTAGTCAGACAGGAGATATTGTCAAAAAACTGCTTTTACGCGCCATTTTTCCAATATGGCGGCGTTAGCGGCAAAGATACGAGGTGGCAAAGTTGAAATTCGGAAAGAGCACATCAAAATCTATAAATTCACCAATTTTCAAAACTCCCGGAAATCTTTCCAGGTAACCCCTTTAATTCGTTTCTATTGACTGGATCACACTGCTGACTTTCGAGAATAATTTGTACCAAGTGGCAGTTGCGAAATCCTAATAGATTGACAGTAATTTTAGTTTGTTTTTAAAGTAGCTATGCGGTTACTCGAGCACAACCAATAGATAGAAGAATAGTAAAATGCAGAAGAAAATGCTGAAAAATGTTTCTGTTTTTGACGTGACAACGTCTTAAATTAGGTTGAGCTGGGAGTCCCTTATGAAAAAGTGTAACGTTCGGTAACGTTACGATGACGTCATACTATTTTATGCGTCCCATTCCCAGCAAACCAATTACGTTGCAGAAAGTTTATCAGAATTTCAACTTCATTTCTAAGCCTTCGATAGCTCAGTTGGTATAGCGGTCGCCTCTGAACCCATAGTTCGCTAGTTCAAATCCGGTTCGAAAGAGTTCTTTTTGTATTTTATTTTTTAGTGCATTAAGTGCTATAAAATATGTTAATTATATTAAAATATTGAATGAATATACTGTAGTAATTCATTAAAAATAAAATTAAATAAAATTAAAAAAAACTTTTGAAAAATGGAAGCATTCCATCAGTATTTTCTTATGACGTACGGTAAGTCTTTAAGTTAAGATGTCAAATCGTATAGGACATAAGGTAGCCTAGGCCAGCCTGGGTTGTGTGAGTTCACGGGTTTGCCGCTAGATGGCGTTGAAATTAATTTAAAATAATTGGTATACGAGCTTAAATGATTTAATTAAAAGAAAAAGTATAAAAATATACCTCTAAATTGCGACGACACGTTTGAATATGCTGTAGTAATTTATTTATTAAATTAAACGTTTAATATATGTAAGGGTAGACCCGTCCCTTATGATGTTGTTACTAATAGATATATGTCTGAAATAAAATTCAATTTGGATAGCTTCACAATTGTATTTAGAAAAATATGTACAAAACAAAAACAATTAAAATTATAAACAACTAACTTAAAAAATAAACTTAAATCTTCTGTTTTACGGTTTTGTAATTTGTTCTTCCCTACCTTGGCAAAAGAAATAGTTGAGTAATGGCTTCAATTACGTTTAAAACATCGTCTCTAAACATCTAATCTATGCACCCCCGAGGTATGGTTTCGTTTCCTCGCTGTATCGCAATGCTGATGCGTTGAGCGAGGTGGCTGCCAGCTCTTCGGCCTCCGGTTGCATCAACCAGCCGCTTGGAGAGCTCTTTCATTAAGTTGGTGGCGCTGGAACCCCAAGGAACTAAGGTCTCGACTCGGAATGATAAAAAAAGGTATTCTGGGCCGAATATTCCTTCTTCCTACTATACGAATGAATATTCACTTTAAAATTATTTTACCACTCAAAGTCGTTGTCACGTAAAACTTTCGCCCGTATACCGACTTTACAGGCAACCAGTTTTTTTTTTTCAAACTCAATTTACTTAATTTAAGTTTACGAACTCGTTTGGTGCCGGGTTAGACTAGCACCTTCCTCTTTCTTACCGTAGGTGTCGTAAGAGGTCGACTCTGGGGTCTCTGGGAAAGGGTTAGTGTATTGTGGGCGATGGACTAGCAACCTGTCACTGCAATATCACGTTTAACCATCTGGTTACCCTGAAATTGCTAAACGTGGGACTCGATTTTTGAATTCATGTTCTCAGCCTACCCCTCTTGGTAATACAGGCGTGAGTATAATATGTATGTATGAATGTAAGTTTAGGGAGCGGCCGGAAGCTTTCAAGATGAGGTGCTGAAGGAGAATGGAAACGATTAGCTGGACCGTAATGAAATCTAATGAAGAGGTTCTTCACATGGTCAAAGAAAAAAGATCATAAAATTGTAGAAGTGGTCATTATGATGAGCAGTCTTAGCACACTTGATACGATACGACAATGTCTTTTTACACCTGCTGGAATGAAGAGTGGAAGAGAGAAGAGAGACAGAGGAAGCACAAGATTGACATATCGATATAGATTGATATCGATACCGATTTGCAGTCGACTGTATCACCTAAGGCTGTGTTGCCAAAGCTAGTTTACTTCAAAGCTTTGCCCAAAGCACAGAGGCAGGACAAATATTCAGAATATCAATATTGTGAACATCAAACTCACGACTAGGTATCCGGGAAAGGGAATATTGAATATAGATTACTCCAGCTAACAACGAACAGTGTCCAATGTTCCATTTCAAACTTACATCAAAACTATACCCTGTTACATTGAGATAAAGCCCAGCTTCAAATGCGGTTGTAGAAAACTTTAGAACCATGTAAAATTGTGATTTGATGTGTCGTGAGAAGTATTGGAAATGTATTCATCCGTTGGATTTTACGAGATCGCCTCTATTCACGTTTCTACTTTAACACTAGCTCTTACATTAGCTTTTAGGATATTCAAAAATATGTAACGTGGGATTTACTAGGCCATCTACTCTTCTAGTATTTTATAGCGACCGTCGCGCCACTAAATCGATGTGACGTCATGGTCTAGTTTTAATCTCTAAAATTGACAAGTATTATGATTATCGCAATCAACAAAGTTTCAACGTTTATTAGATTATTTTGTGAGACAACTTACCTACGTACAAAAATCGAATGTAGCTAGTTTACCGACGCAGACAAATCCACATCAACCTAAAGCCTTCCTCGATAAATGGTCTATCCAATATTTTTTCAATTCAAACCAGTAGTTCCTAAGATTAGCGCGTTCAAACAAACAAACAAACTCTTCACCCTTATAATATCTTAAAACATCTCAACCCTTTTGTCACCCCACGCACCACGCACCACACATAGGTACGACACCGACTTTCTCATTTATGATTATAAACTTTTGTTTTTTTTAACCGTAAAATATTCTGAGGTTGTGGTTTAAACTATCTCCACCGGAGTCTGGGGTTAACGGTTTAATTCCAAGTTTCGATGGTAAAGCCTTCTTTTAAACTTTTAAGAAGGTTATCGAATAACCCGGGGCGTCTAACTGAAAACAAAGTTTCCGAGGTTCACGAGGCTCACAGTTGGTTAATGATTAACGTTTAAAAACCCTTCGGTTTTCGCGAAATAGGACTCGATAGCTGTAGCTCGTGACTTTGCGAGGAATTTGGATGCGATTCGCCTGAGTAAACATACATATATATATAAAAATTATAGTTTGAAAAATGTTTCTTATCCGGGTTTGGGTGTTGGTTTTCTCTCTACTCACCCCGTTTTAAGGCGGTAGATCAGCAAAAAGCATTCAATACGATGGAAGTATCAAAAATCAGTAATTTATGATATTTTGGCTTTAAATGTACAAAATCTGTGTGGTGTCGGTTTTAGAATAACACCTAAGTATTTTGTAAGAGGTGACTAAGGAAATAGGTTTAGTAGGTATCGTAAACAAAAAACTTAAAAAGTTTTTTCTTAAACCTTATTTTTGTTCTCTATAATTCACAAGCTTTTCACAAGCAAATAACGCAGCAAAACCTAACAAACTAACCTCATTTCAAATTCAAACTCATTCGTTACAAACTTCATTTTCAGTTCCTGTCCACTCGCTTTATATCCATGAACGGGCGTACCAGCGGACAGGTGAACAAATGGCCCAGTGTTCCTAACATTTATCTAGATACCTGGGTAAGTGAACTTTAGTATCTGCCAACCGCAAACTTATTCGTAGACTCCGCTATTTATAAACCGAGTTAGTGTGGTGTCGAGCTTAAAATAAGAGCTCTCGATGTCTTCTGTGGAAGTTGTAGAGTGTAGACTAAAGCATAGGTAGACGACATGCTAACAACTTGTCACTGTGCATGCATACCTACTTATGTCACGCCTGTATTCTCTAAAGGGGTAGGCAGAGCATATAAAAGCTACATAGACAAAACCATGACTACCTCCTGTTTTGTGGGTGCTTCTAGCATATTTTATCAAGTTTTGAGTTGGCAGGTTATAGCAGTGACAGGTTGCTAGCCTGTCGCTTAAAATATACCTTAACCCTTAACCTAATTCCTTAGTCGCCACTTACGACATCCACGGAAGAAATCGAGAGATATTATTCTGAACCCGACACCACATACATACGTATATAGGATTAGGATTAGTAAAATAAATGTACTTAATACAATTTTAATCGGATGTGACCACAGATAAAAAGAACGTTTGTGACATTCCAATATTTTCAAATTCCGAATTTCGATTGCAACCGGCCAGCTATGAAAGCGAGCCGACCTCCACGATCGGGAATTTAGCTGCACGGTGACTGCGGTCAGTGCTGGCAGCTAACGACTTCACGCTCGCCGAACCTCGCTTCAATTAACAGCTTGTGTCTACGGTTGACTGCTCTGTGGTCCTTGTTACAGCTAGGAAGAAATGGCGGTAAAATATGAGTTGTTAGTGTTCAATAATATTTTGAACACAGCTTGCTTGCAGAGAACAGGCTCAAGTTAGATTGAACGCCCGAAATGTAAGTCAAGAAATTTTCTAATTATCAGTTTAAAAAAAAACTTTTCAAGATATTTTCTCTATGGAAACGGACACTACTCGTATGGATGGATATCGTCAGAAGTGACTAAGGCAATAGGTTTAAGTATTTACTTAGTTATGTTTTAGGCGACAGGCTAGCAACCTGTCACCATTCTACTTCTTTTTATCTGTGTAGAAACCTAAAATTTTGCTAAATGTGGCTACGAAACGTGAAATAATCATGGATCTGACTATGTGATGTTTTGTGTGCTCTGCCTACCACACAGGCGTGATGTATGTATGTGAAACGGACATGTACCATTACCAAGAGACCGTTCTCGGTAGCGACTGAATACCTAAACAACATACTTATTTATAAAGAATTTTACTACCACAAATAACCGCTAGGGGCGCTATTAAAATTGCACTAGCGAGCTGGCGAGAACGTAGTAGCTCAAATAAAGTTCCTATAAACGTCTTAAAACATTCTCATCTATTAATATTGCCGAAGTCAAAGACCTCTCACCCTCCAAAACATTCAACAAACTATGCAAGCGAACAATACGTCGCACTAAAAGTATAAAGTGGTCGACACACGGTGTCACGTAGCACTGGGTACGTGCCACGAAACACGAGCGTTCATCATTTGCTTCGACAACAACAATGTGGTACGCTCTTTGTGGCCATTTTATTTATTTAGTGCACCGTTGTAATGGAACGGAATTATCGGTAGAATGAAGCATGAGATGATTACGTGGAAATAGGAAAATAGGTGATATTTATTAAGTATTTTACAAAAATATTATGAAATGTAATAGTAAAGAACCACAGCACAACTTATAACGTAAAAAAAAGTATCGTGACTTGTTTTTTTTACATTTTTTTAAGAATATTTCAGCCAAGCAAAGGCCTCACTACCACGCTACTCGCCCCTAGGTAGAGTAAGCTCTAAATATCTAAATATACTTAGTTTGAGTTTTTTTACCAATGCGGCCTTTATAATAATCTATTTTTATCAAAAAAAAAAAAATGTAAATGACTCGTAGAAACTAGTTATGTTTACCACGTTTCTTTTTTCTTCTTCAGATTTTGTGGTGTCTGATCTAGAATAGCACCTCTCCATTTCTTCCGTGGATGTCGTAAGAGGTGACCAAGGAAATGGGTTTAGGTATTCTTTAGGCGACAAGCTAGCAATCTGTCACTATTATACTATCACTTGCATCTGTTTTCAAACCCAAAATGATGCTAGAAGTGGCTGCGAAGCGTGAAGTAGCACATGTAGCTATCGTTTCTGAGTGCGACGTTAAACTCTGTCTCACTATTTCATTTTAAACTCTGTGTTTAGCCGCGATGAAAGCTCGACGCCGCGGTCGCTCGAGCCAGACTAATGTGTGCCCCTGTTTGTGTTTCTACCCTCTATAAGAACCTTATTTGGACGAAGGTATGTAGAGAGTAAGTAACAAGTTATTTATAAGTTATTTAACCGTTTATTCTTGTTTGCATACATCACGTCTGTATTCCCAAATGGGGTAGGCAGAGCACGTGAAACGATAAATAGACAAAACCATGACTATCTCACGTTTCGTGGCCACTTCTATCGTATGTTTTAGGTTTTAAGTTGACAGGTTTAATAGTATAGCTAGCTTGTCGCCTAAGATATACTTTAACCTATTTCCTCAGTCACCTTTTGAGACATCCAGGAAAGAGGACAGGTCTTATTCTAACCTGACACCACACAGGACATTATTATTATTAAGGCAGAGTTTAATATGTATTTACATTAGAAACCTACCAATGTTACTTTTTTCGTCGAAGTTGAAAATGGCCGACGTCTCAGCAGAATAAAAGTCGCCCGTTTTCCCAGAATCGAGTAAAATCTCAAATCCAAATATTGGTACGTAACTACATTTAGGTCTTTTTGTCAATAATCCTGCCCGTATTATTAGCATCCGTACAAAAAGGTACAGAGCTCACGCCCTTGGGAAATTAGACTTGACTTCGAAAGATGATGGAAATGAAACATTACAGTGTTTTATTGAAACGACTTTTCCCACTTGAGCTCTTAACCCATGATCAAATTAGGCAGCTGCAAAACATTGATACTTACTGTTAAAAGTTACTTAGTTGGAGCAAAATCTACTGAAAGTCTAATAATAACTATCACTGGACAATTCTTACACCAATCACCTAGTCCCAAAGTAGGCAATTTAGTGCCTGTGTTATGGGTACTAGACAACGGATAAACTTACTTATTATATAGATATAAACATCCAAGACTCGAAAGCAAACATTCGTATTCATCATACAAACATCTGCCCCGACCGGGGATCGAACCCGGGACCTTAAGCTTCACAGACAGGTTCTCTAATCGCTGGGCTATCCGGCCGTCTAAGTTAAACTAAGAATTATTTATGCGTAGCTATTTGATTTAGAATAACACCTCTCTATTTCATCCACGGGTGTCGGTAAAAGGCGACTAAGGAAATAGGGTAAGGTGCATTTTTGCATTTTAGCCTAGCAACCTACCACTATTAAGTATACCTTCCAAGTCAAAACAATAAAATGTTCATACTTTTGTCCATTTGTTGCGTTTTGCGTGATCTGCCTACATGTATGTACTAGTCTTTATAAAGCAAAAACATAGATAAATTCATAGTCAAAATAAGATAATTTTAAACAAAAAAAAACCGACTTCAAATCTATACTAATATAATAAAGCTGAAGAGTTTGTTTGTTTGTTTGAACGCGCTAATCTCAGAAACTACTGGTGCGAATTGAAAAATATTTTTTGTGTTGGATAGACCATTTATCAAGGAAGGCTTTATGCTATATAACATCACGCTGCGACCAATAGGACCGAAGAAACAGTGGAAAATGTAGGAAAAACGGGGGAAATTTGTCACTATTCCACGCGGACGGAGTCGCGGGCACAGCTAGTTAGCAATATTTTGAAAGTATTCTGTTTACTGAATGTAAAATCTTGACTTCATCAACAAATTACCGAAAACGCCGTACATCTCCATATAAAATTTGAAGAGTTCCCTCGATTTCTCCAAGATTCCATCATCAGATCCTGGTGTCGTGCAAATGGGACCAATTTCGAGTTATACCCTTTCGATTAAAAAAAAAATTTTGAAAATCGGTCCACGGGTTTTCGAGTTATCGAGTAACATACACACAAAAAAAAAAAAAAAAAAAAAAAAAAAAAAAAAAAAAAAAAAAAAACAAATTAGGTCGAATTGAGAACCTCCTCCTTTTTGAAGTCGGTTAATTAGGCAAACTCTTCTGGACAGACGGACCTTACACGTACAGTCAAGGAAATTGATTACTGTGCCACTTTGTACCTTTTCACAAGAAATGTCACTGTGACATACCATACGTTCTACTAAGCAAAGCAATATGAAACTCGCTATGAAAAGGTTCAAAGTGGCACAGGTATCAATTTCCTTGACTGTACCTACGCAGCCTAAAAAGTACATAGAGTATAATCAAAGTTATGTACAGGAGAAAGGGAATAATCGCCCTTTATTTTATTAAGGTTAGCTGAGTTTTATTTACTTTATCTGATTGCAGGAGACAATACCCACATCCTTTTGCAGCAGCATAGAATTGATTGCACAGTAGTTGTAAAAGAAATGTTCACCAGAAACCGAAGAAATTTATAACCAGACCTATTTATCAGTGGTGAAAAGGTATTTAAAACGTTGACTCTGCAAACCATGCAAAGTCATGTTTTTAACATATAAAGCGTGGTTTTCAATGTATTTTCTCTAGTAATAACGGGGTCTGTTTTTGATTAATAAAAATAATAACCATAACAATATCTTTAACTGTCATAACTTTCCTAATGTAACAGACATATCATTACAATATGTAATCTGCAATTTTGACTGTCATAATAAATCTAGATCATTTTCTTTTCAGAATTTTTCATGTAGAAAATCTCTAGAAAATGGATTGCATGTCTATACATGTATGTCTATATAATAAAGTCGTTTATATATAAACAAGGTATAAGATAAGACTCAACAATGTCCCTTGTGGTACACATAGGAGTATTAACCCAAATCTTATTATATTAGCACCAACCATCAGTAGCCTGAAGGTCCCACGTGGGATGGGTACTAAAACTGACAAGACAATCATTATAAATTACAGCTAAAAAGCAAAAAGCCTAGTGTTCTGTAGTTTCTAATCTGTGCAGAAGCCTCCCATAAATCAAATTGTCGAGGGCGGTGGCGTTAACGAGCGATACATCTCAGATACACCGCCGCTCGCCGCGTTTATATCGCAATAATTCCGTATTAAGCACATTTCGGTCAATATGGAATGTGAGGCTTGATTTTTGAAATAATATTTCGGAATTTTATGAAGGAAAAGAATGTGTAGGGTTTAGTTTTATCTAGTTTAGCTTCAGTTAATACGTGCCAGTAAGTTAACCTTTTAGCATCTATTTCTTTTAATTAAAAGAAACGGGGATTTTAAGTAAGTATTTAAAAGTCGCCTGCAAAAAGGACAAAGTCCAAAGGTGAAAAAGGTAACCTTTCAGTACTAGAGAGGAGAGGTAGTAATTGAAACATAGAGGATAGAACCTATAGAGAAACAATGTTCGCAACCCCGGTCCGCAAATAGTTTGTTGATTTCAACATACTAAATGTCACCGTCACTGTCACAGAAACTGTACAGAGCCAATAACCGTAGAGAAAAAGGTACTAGCGTTACGCGCGATCTTGGACCGGCCAATAAGAGCACAGCGATCACTTCAATTGTTTTGCGGAATAATTTCCGAACAACAAAGATGACATTAGTACTCTATAGGTTCTATCCTCAATGAATTGAAATGAAGACAGCAATTCTTTTACAATATCCTATCTCAAAAACGCTACAATTATGTACTTATAGTCAAATGAAGTGGATACACTCACGTCTATAGTATATCGAGATTAACTCGAAGGGTTTCGAAGCAATTTTAGCCATCACGTGATGGAGAAAATGTGGGTAGGTTTAGGTGTCAGCCGGTATCAGTTGTGTCAAACGATAGTGATAATAAGTTTAAACAAAAAAAAGCCGACTTCTAATTAGCAATATTTTCAAAGTATTATGTTTATGTTTACTAAATGTAAAATCTTGACTTCATCAACAAATTACCGAAAACGCCGTACATCTCCATATAAAATTTGAAGAGTTCCCTCAATTTCTCCAAGATTCCATTATCAGATCCTGGTTTCGTGCCATGGGACCAATTTCGAGTTATACCATTCCGATTAAAAAAAAAATTTGACAATCGGTCCACGGGTCTCCGAGATATCGAGTAACAAACACAAAAAAAAAATTTGGTCGAATTGAGAACCTCCTCCATTTTTTTGAAGTCGGTTAAAAAAAAGCAGTGGCTGTGCGCGTCTAACCGCAGCCGCCGTTACACGTTACTCCCAACGATGCTAACAAACGAAACACATAGTGTATCCTTTGTATTTCACTATGAGTTAGTTTCACGTAGACATGAGCGCCGATGGCTGAATGGCTGGCGGCGGCGCGCCGGTATAAATCGGTCGGCGGCGGCGGCGAATCGGCGGCGCGACCTTGAATACTTGCATGTAGAGAAAATAAAAGAAAAAAAATCTTTAAATCGGTAGAAAGTTATCTTCACATCATAAAGAAACGATGTTTTAAAATTTCGTAATTCTCACTCTTATATATTACTACGTTACCTACACTGCAAGCTACGCATACGCAATCGATCTGGGTATTTAGCCACGTGCTCCGTAAGGAGCACGGGGGTGCTTGTCGAGGCTTAGCCTCCTTCAGCAGGGCCTTCCGCTGGCCACAGCCGTGGCCAGGTGACTGGGGTGAGCCCATTGGGTCTCGTCGGTGTTCTTCTTTGCTGCGACATCCTTATGGCTCCACCTTCCAGTGACACAGCAACCCGGTTTTGAAGGCGCAAAAAGTCGGCCGTGTTCCAGCGGGCGTCCTGGGGCAGCTCAGCGCGCGCAGAGTGGCTAACTGTCCCAAGAGAAATGCCACTGGGTTCCAACCGGTCTCTATGACCTTCAGGAACTCCTGAATTAACAGGATCAGCTCCTGCTTTGATACTCTCCCGCCGTCTGTGTCTTCCGAGTTCGGCTTCGCCTTCTTCTCCTTTACGGGGGACGGCGACCGCTCGGCTCGGGCCAGCGATAGGTGCGGGCTGGTCCTCGGCGGAGGCTGCCGTCTTGGCTTTCTTGCCTCCGCGCTTGCGCCTTCTCTTCTGAGAAGGACGGCTCCCACTGTTGGCTTCTGCCATGAGAGAGTTCTAGGCGTTCCCGGTCTCTACGCTCTGTGTGTTTGAGCCGGGAAGGGTGGTGCCGGGACGGGCGCGCACGACCCAGTGTGGCGCGGCCCCAGCCTTCTTACCGCGGGCATCCCTTCGGAAGGCCGGGCAGAAGGCGTTGTTGGCAGTGCGTGTGCGGACCCCAACAGTTCGCACACGTCAGCGGGTCCTCTCTCGGGCGGGGGCAGTCACGGGCGGAATGCTCCTCGCCGCATCTGACGCAGGCCTGGGTGCGGTAGCAGTTCTTGGAGCTGTGTCCAAACGCTTGGCACCTGAGGCACTGAGCCGGTTCTTTTCGACCTCTCCAGGCCTCAATCTTAACTCCCTGCGTTCCGAAGGTCTCAGTGCAAGCATAGATCGTTGGAATCGTGGAGGCAGTCCTGTCTAGTCTAGCTGCACATGAAATATGCAGCCGGATCTGCCTTTCCTCGCCTGGATGGAGCGGGTGAAAACCGGGCTGAAGCCATTCTCCTCCAGGTCTTGGATGATGTCCGTGGGGTCTGTGTTCGCCGGAAGTCCTCGCACCGCAATCTAGCCACGCATGCAACGCGGTCCTCACGTAGCTCTAGGTATGTACGCACTCCGCCAGTCACATCGGATCCGAGCAACTCGCTCTCCGACAATCACGGTGGATCATCAACGCGGCTCGAGCTTACAACTGGCCCTTACAATCTCCCACTGCACTGCGATGTCTCACCGATCTCCGGTCTAAAAGGGGGGCTGATGTAGCGCTCCAGCGCCACATGCATCGAATAGCCGAACTAAACGATCCTACATCGCGCTAACGAAATTTCGACGTATGGTTGCATAAATACAACTTCCAACTTCCTCTCTGTGGACATCGGTCCCCAGGCATAACATCTGCCTGGAGAGAGATCTCTCTATTGGAGTCTTTCCCACAGGCACTTTTGTTATATTCATCTACATCACCTATAGCATGAAAACGCCAGTCCATTTAGGCGGCACTAATAATCAGGTCAGCTAACGGAAACGTATGATCTAGTTTCAGTATTCTGGATTCATCATCGTCTACCATTCATTCCTTGAGTCTTGTTCGTTTACACCCTCTTCAATGCACTGACCAAGATCTTCAATATCTACTAACATTCGTAGAACAGCGGCGTGTTGTAACGGATATGAAAAAATAACCGGCACGGGCTGCATGACAAGAGTAGGGACGCAAGGTTAGGGATACCGTCCCACGCCGATGTCGCGCCGATGGCGCCACATCGGCGGCGGCGGCGCGAACTTTTCATCGGCGGCGACGGCGCGCCGGCGCGGCGCTCATATCTAGTTTCACGACAGTTTTAGGCTCAATTATCTACTTACGTTTATTAATCTAGTTGACTTCGAAAAGTTGGCCACTCAAAAATTCTCTTTCACTTTTCGTTCTATCCCAATGACAGCCATATCCCAAAATTAGGCAGCACTAGTCAAACGTGACAAGACAAGTGCCTCAATTTTATACGGAAGGTCGCCAACTTAGCCGATATCAAGGAAAACACGCGAAACTTTCTTCATTTTGGATTCTTTATAAAATGATTGAAGAACTTTTTGGATAATAAATTACCTGGGAATTGTCGGCTCAGACTGCTTTAGGGTCTTCATTATCTAAGTTCCTTTTGTTACCGTGACCGGAGTGGCTTTCGAGATGGTTATCCTGGAAACTTTGGTGCTAGAAGTGAGGATTGTGGAAATCGGTGTACTGAGTTATCACCATTGGTAACTTAAAATGTCGAAAAATAAAGTAAATTTCTTCGAATGTTTACTATAGTGCAGTTCCTTCGCATCAACAATACAGTGACTCATGAAAATTCGAGTGTCATGATTGGTCGGATTCTTTCTGACGTCTATTATTGGTCAATCACTTCCTATATTATGGGTAAACCCTAAAATTTCCTAATCACAGTAATGCGACGACTGCACCGAATCGTTCACCTAATGCGGTTGCCGCTTGTTCTAACTAGGTACATCGGTCACTAATGCCTTCATTACACGTACCGAGTAGAGTGGCGAGAGACTAGAGAGAGAGTTCTGGGCCGAGTACTCGGTTCGTGTGTACTATTGTTTTCATAGAACACACGAACCGAGTACTCGGCCGAGAACACTCTCTCGCCACTCTACTTGGTAGGTACGTGTGATCAAGGCATAAACGTCGCCTTTTCACTAGACTCTCTGCCGATCGCCGCGCCGTCGGCTAGTCCGTGACAGCTGTCGCTTGACGCACGCTAACAACTCAATGTACTTGCCTCTTAAGAGGATAGGTTTCGCACCACTTCTCCATACAAACGTAGTCCCCTGTTTTCTCCGATTTTCTTTTATCGATTTTCAAAATAAATAAAAAATAAAAAAAATAAAATCGATAAAGCTAATCGTAGGGGCATAGCTACAACAGATACAAATTTAATAAATAAAAAAAATATTTGCTCTAATGTCATTATTCACGGAGAAAACTGGGGACTACGTTTGTATGGAGAAGTGATGCGACTCCTATCCTCTTAATACGTCAAACCTCTGTTTCATCTCACGAGTATTTTAAAGTACAATAAACTTTGGTACGTGAGTATTTGATACCATAAGTTTGTATAAAGTTCGATCGCGGTAATCGAATATTAAATTTCACCCACTTAAATTCTTTACAAATTATGGAATCTAATCTAAATTCGATTTCAATTAACCAGTTGGCTTTCCCGATAAACTCTACCCTTTGTGAGTTACGAAGCTGTAAATTATTTTCGAAATGCCAGCCGCCCCCAATCTCGGTATGTATTGAATAAGCGAATAACCGATCACAAGTCATAGCTCGGCGAGATTACAGCGACGATGTACAGCGAAGTCATTGTGATTGGTAAACTTAGTTTTCACTTCTCATGCTCTTAAAGTGTTTCTTTAGTCTCTACATAGCGGGACTAAAACTTATTTTTAAGCTAAAGCTAAGCTAGGGGCTAAAGTATTTTTTTTTTAATTTGCCTTAGAAACGCCTTTCACCGTGTTTGTGAATGTAGGATTATCGCCATTTTTATAGACGTAGAAATAACCTCAAAATGACAATGAGGCTATTTTTACGTCTTTAAAAAATGGCGGCAATTGTCACTGTGCCAAAAAAACTTAAAAAGTTATTAAATTTCGCAAAACACGATTATTGATTACGAATATTAATTTATTTAATTATAATAAGTATTAATACATTTTATTATGCATAGTGTAATAATAATAAGCTTAAATAAATTAATTGTAAATTAAGCTTAAAAATTGTCTTCAAGTTAAAATCTGTTGGCTTAATATGCAAGCATTCAAAGCGTCACTTTACAAAAAAAAACCGCGATTTTTTTTTTTTAATTTTTCTTAGGTTAGATTAAAACATATTTGTATACCTATAGGAAGCTTTGTTATAATAAATATTGTATTTTTTATATAACAGAACGTCGTTATTTTCCTCGCATTCAAAGTGAAAAGTAGAGTGTTTAACGCGAGACTAAACAACCATAATGACTTGTTTTAGTCCCTTGTTGAACAATCTACTATTAATAGCTGAGTATGCTAAGGAATGTTAATGTGAGAAAGATTCTAATAGAGATCTCTCTCCAGGCAGATGTTATGCCTGGGGACCGAAGTCCGCAGAGAGGAAGTTGGAAGTTGTATTTATGCAACCGTTCGTCGAAACTTCGTTGGTGCGAATGGTGCGATGTAGGATCGTTCAGTTCGGCCATTCCACGATTGTGGCGCTGGGGCGCTACATTAAGGTATGATGAGTTATGTTAGGCCGGCCACATACATTCGGAATTTTTCCGTTCGGAATCCCGAATCGGACTTTCCGAACGCAGTCAATCCATACAAAATCAATTGACCGCCACACACATTCGGAAAAATTCCGTTCGGAATTCCGAACGGACAGCTCGCGAATGTGTGTGGCGGTCCATAGATTTTGTATGGATTAACTGCGTTCGTTTTTCTGATTTGGGATTCCGAACGGAAAAATTCCGAATGTATGTGGCCGGCCTTAGGGCATGTTTTAGGTGGCACGCTAGCACCTAACCTCTGCCTCTACCACCTCTTTTACTTCTTTTATTTATTTGCGATGCAAATACCATTTTCGTTTCCGGATTTTCCTTAACTTAAAAGTATAATAACATTGCTTTATGCCAAAATGCGTGATTGTATATCATTCGAAAATACTGTAAAGTAAGTACCTATTTAAAGTGCGTGATTGCAGGTCATTGGAAAGTAGGTACCGTAAAGTATGTATTGGTAAGTAAAGTAAGGGCCGATTTTTCAATCACCAGATAAAACTTATCTGTCCGATAAATGTTGGCTGTCACTTTTCTTTTATATGACGCGAAAAAAGGATAGCAATATTTTTAACTGGCAGATAAATTTATCTGGTGATTGAAAAATCGGCCCTAAGTAAGTTAAGAATCCCAATACCTACATGAAACTGTCGTGACACTCACTCATAATGGAACTCACGTCTTTACTCAAGTTTAACTGCGCGACACAGCTCTCGTATTCGACGAAACTAATACCGGCACACGACTACCCTCGTTACTATCGTAACTGTAGAAAACTGCTATATCTTACACCCGATGTTTCGAAAGTGGACCTTCTCTACGCGTTACCTTTAGCATCTAAGTACACTTTTATACATACATACATATTCTCACGCCTGTATTCTCAAGAGGGGTAGGCAGAGCACATGAATTCAAAAATCCAGTGTCACGTTTAGCAATTTCAGGGTAACCAGATGATGAAACGCGATATTGCAGTGACAGATTGCTAGCCCATCGCCCACAATACACTATCCTTTCCCAGAGTATCGACTCTTACGACACCCACGGGAAGAAAGGGGGAGGCGCTATTCTAACCCGGCACCACACGGGTACACTTTTATACTGAATCAAAATCACACACATTGCTGTTCTTAAAGATACAAACGCTTTGGCATATTGCTCTGAGGCAGCTATTCTATTCTAGCAAGCTGTAGCAGTAATAATAAATGTGAATATCGATATCTCAACGACCGATTCTGAAACCTCCGACGGACCGAGTGGATATTTTAGTGCACTATCTTAAACTAGTGTAGTCTATATTCATGCTATCTAGAGCAGATGTCAGCTTTAGGTGGTTAGTGGTTGGCAAGCGTGCAGCAAATGGTGATCGACAGTGACAGTCCCTTAGGACGCTTTATCCAAGTAGGTATTGTTCCCATCTTTCTATCTATCATTAAAATACATACTATGACGATTTATCTATCTCTGTCTACCTCATCATCATCATCATCAGCCTATATACGTCCCACTGCAGGGCACAGGCCTCCTCTCAGTATGAGAGGGCTTGGGCGATAGTTCCCACGCGGGCCCAGTGCGGATTGGGAACTTCACACACACCGTTGCATTACTTCGTCGTTGTGTGTAGGTTTCCTCACGATGTTTTCCTTCACCGAATAGCTCGTGATAAATATCAAATTTGATATCGCACATAAATTCCGAAAAATTCAGAGGTGCGAGCCCTGGGTTTGAACCCACGACCCTCTGCTTGAGAGGCCACAGTTCGCACCGCTGGGCTATCACGGCTTCTTAACGGTATACGTAAAAGGATAGTCACGACAGTAGTTTTAAATTTTCGCTAAAACTTATCGTTTTCGTTTCGTAGCATTTTTTTAACATGTTAGTGTCGATTTCATTTTTAAATAATGGAAGTTTTGAATTTGAGTGTTGTTACTTGTTACATAGTACATGGATATGCTTGCATGACTTAAATTTATTGTTGGTACCTACTTTTTCAGTGAGATTTTTTACCTAGATTTAACAAACTGCGTATTAAACTAATAAAACTGACCCTATTTAAAAATGAAATGGGTAAAGTCACAAATAAAATTACAGACCGATTGTTCCCATTTCCTCCACAAACAATTAAAGTTGCTTTGACTTAAATCGTGATTGTTGACATTAATTACACGTCGCTCAAATCGAAAATGCTAATTCCATTTCAGGAAAAACATCGGCTTTAGCTCCATGAACTAAGGAAATTTGATAACACTTATTTACAACTGAGATCCTAAATTGATCGTAAGATTTGTTTTTGATTCCTGGAAAGGTAGTGAAAGCAATTTAAATCTAAAGTGGCTACGTTCCGCGATTTAAACTTTCATTCGTGTTTAAAATAACCTCGACAAGGTTTACCTTACCTTAGCCGTGGTAAAATCAAGAAGCGGGGTCACCTGTTCCTTTTATTTAGATAAACGTCTCATTTCTAGCATTTAACTGAAATAATGTTATTTTTAGCATAAAGTAGCAGTAGACTCAATCTTTGTGAAATAATAAAACGGTTTCATTCTCGTCTTTGTGTCGCGTATAGCTAATAATCATGTTCGATACAAAGATGTGAGTTTCTCTGTTTTATTTCACTACTTAACTTTAATTTAATCTGTGGAATATGTTTAAGTGTGCTTTAAGCGGCTGACCAGCGGTTGCCTGTCATTGTTACACCTTTTTTATCTAATTTTGAAACCTAAAATAAGATTTTGTCTAAGTACGTAACGTTTTGTCACCTCTATCTGTTCCATTTGGGTACACAGGCATGATGTACTGACTAAATTAATCCAAAACTAAAATAAATCTTAAAAAGACCCAATGGCACGGTGCCCAAAAGATTGCAAGCGTTCTTCCTTTGATTGAATAGCTATGCTAATTCTTTGGAAGAACAGCCATGCCGTTGGTCGCCAATTGCATCGACCAGGCGCTTTTTAGGGTTCCGTAGCCAAATGGCAAAAAAACGGAACCCTTATAGATTCGTCATGTCTGTCCGTCTGTCCGTCTGTCCGTCTGTCCGTCTGTCCGTATGTCACAGCCACTTTTTTCAGAAACTATGAGAACTATACTAATAAAACTTGGTGAGTAGATGTGTTCTGTGAACCGCATTAAGATTATGACACAAAATTAAAAAAAAAGCAATAATTTTTTAGGGTTCCCCATACATGGAACTGAAACTCAATTTTTTTTTTTCATCCAACCCATACGTGTGGGGTATCTATGGATAGCTCTTTGAAAATGATATTGAGGTTTCTAACATCATACTTTTCTAAAGTGAATAGTTTGTGCGACAGATGCTTCCAAAGTTGAAAAAGTTGTGTCCCCCCCCCCCTCTAACTTCTAAAATAAAAGAGTGATAAATCTAAAAAAAATATATGATGTACATTACCATAAAAACTATCAACGAAAATTGGTTTGAACAAAATCTACCAAGTAGTTTTCTTTTTATTAAATAAAGTTAAAATTTATCATTAGTTCGAAAATCTGTCACTAGATGGCGTTGTAATCTGTTTGTACGGAACCCTCAGTGCGGGAGTCCGACTCGCACTTGGCCGGTTTTTATACATTTAATAATCCCAATTACTCTGCTAAGTCTTAAAGACATAAAATGTCAGGTAACCTGACACTGCATTCCCCGTCATATCAGGACCGCAATCATCATATTTTGGAGCAGTAAAATTTAACAATTCAATCATAAACCACAGCGACAATGTTTTCTTGGCAAGTCCGCGACATCGACGTTTTATGTCAGTTTTAGTACTTTAGGTTCCGGTGTGGAAGATGGAATTTTCTGCTCAGTTAATGTTAACCAAAATGTAATAAGATGTTAAATTAGTGCTTGCTCTGGGGTCAAAATCACACTAATCTAAAAACCGGTTAAGAGTGAAGAGAGAGCCTCTAGTTTGAGCATTTATGCAAATTTGCGTAGAATACTTAAAATTACGGACAGGCGGAGTGGATATTGCCATCCTTTTTAGGGTTCCGTACCCACAGGGTGAAAACGGGACCCTATATTACTGAGACTTCGCTGTCCGTCTGTCCGTCTGTCGCCAGACTGTATCTAACGAACTGTGCTAGCTAGACTGTTGAATTTTTCACACATTTATTGTACTAAGTCAGTGCGCGTCTATCCGCCACCGTGGCGCGTTGCTCCAGATGATGGGTCACGAATTGGCCCGAAACATTTCGAGCTAATCTCGATATAGAAATGTGGATAGATCCGTTATATTTAACATATATACATACGTACAGTCACGCCTATGTTCCCAAATGGGGTAGGCAAGAGCACTTGGATTTAATTTCACAACTACCCGTTTACAACAAAAATTAAACTAATAACCTTTACAAAAACAGCAAGATTATGACGGTTAATTATAATTTTAAAAACAACTATCCTATTACAGAGTCGCAATTTCGTTTACAACCGCCATTTTATTTCGCAACAAAGGCCCATGTCACAATTCCCTCTTGTATCAAGAAGAACCTTTTGCTGTGAATTTTAGAGACGAATATGGTCCTTTCTGGGAATGTGATATGCAACTTTGTGACACTGAGTTAGTCGTTTGCGACCTCTATTGAGTGGACTCGTTTCTACGGTCATTACGAGGAATGGAATGGTCAACGTTTAGACTGCAGCCATTCGAAATGCCTTTATTTTTAGAGCTCTGATCGACTTTAAAGGGGACAGGTTCGGACCTTTGTTTCAGAAATAAAAAAAGCAACAGCGATAGGCTAGCAACCTGTCACTATTAAACTGACTAATCTGACAAAGGACGTAAAAAATGCCCTAAGTAAGATTGCTTCGAACCATGAAATAGTTAAGATTTGGTTTTATAATAGGATAAACGGGGCGTATACTGACTGGTTTAACATCGAGAGAGGTGTTAGACAGGGATGTGTCGCGTCTCCGTGGCTGTTCAACCTATTCATGGATACCTGCCTGAATGATTTGAAGAGCAATGACTGTGGACTAAGAATGAGCGAGTTGACCATCAAATGCCTCCTATACGCTGATGATCAAGTGTTGTTAGCATCGTCGGAGGAGGAGTTGCAGGAGATGGTTAACATTCTATGTGGCACATTGGAAAGGAAAGGTATGAAAGTAAATGTAAACAAAACGAAAGCTATGGTGTTTGAAAGAGATGATTGTGGGACAGAATGTAAGATTATGATTGAGGGTGAGAAAGTAGAACAAGTAAAAGAGTTTGTGTATCTGGGATCGGCGTTTACGAAAGATGGGAAGTGTGAAACTGATATTGAAAGAAGAGTGAATGCAGGAAACATGGTCAATGGAGCGTTGCGCGCCTTCATGAGCAGTGAAAAGGTGTCGAAAAAGGCACGTCTGGCTGTTCGCAGAGGGGTGCTCGTTCCAACACTTATGTACGGTAGCGAAAGTTGGGTATGGCAAGCGAAGCATAAAAGTAGAATAAATGCGGTAGAAATGAGAGCGTTAAGAAGTATAGAAGGTGTATCATTGAAAGACAGAATTAGAAATAGTGTGATAAGGGAACAAGCTAGTGTGAAAGTAGACATAGTGACAAGGATTGAAAGAAGTATGCTTAGCTGGTTTGGTCATGTAGAGAGGATGGATGAAAGAAGATTGACAAAACAGATTTATACGGGAAGTGTGAATGGGTGTGTTGGGAGGGGAAGACCTAGACGGACGTTCCGTGACCAAATCGCGGACGTTTTAGAAACAGGTCAGGTCAAGAGTACCCGAAATCGACGAGCATATATGAAGAGACTAAAGAATGTGGATGAAGCAAAAGAAGTATGCCAGGATCGTAGCAAGTGGAACAAAGTGGTCTCTGCCTACCCCTGTGGGAAAGAGGCATGACTGTATGTATGTATGTATGTATGTATGGTTTTATGTGTTTTGTCTATCCTATTTAGATAAATAAACGTCATTATTTTTATGTAAATAGCAACTACTTTGTACTCGTTCGCTTTTCTAAGTTAAATTATCGAAAGCGGCGAGTAAGTTTTTATGAAGTAATACGTATACATTAGGCAACAGTCTAGCAACCTGTCACTATCATACCTCTTTTATCCGACTTAAAGCCTAGAAAAACATAATAAAAGTGTCTACGAAAGATGAAGTAGGTACCTAGTATTATTTTGATCCATTTAGCGTTTTAAAAATGTTTTGAAAGCTCTATTGTTCTGTCAAGTTGTTCAAAAAGCAAATAATTGTAAAAAAATAGAAAAAGATAGTCTCGTGGTATGTATGTACTACTAAATTAAGGGTAAACAAGGTAATCCATTTTTTAAGCAACAATATCGATAGTGATATTGATTCTGACCGGAGCTAAAAATTTATAAAATCAGAGGAGATATTTAAGTTCCCCTACCAAAATTCCCAAAATTCCCCTATTACCAAAATTCCCCTATCAGTTTTTATCCGTATTTATATAGTACGGAAAGTTGAAGCATTTGCGGTCTCTAACTTATTTGATATTTATGTCAAATTGATACCTCTGACCTCACTTGAAAAAGGGTTTCGCGGAGAGAAGGAAATGAAAATAAGTAAACCTTTGAAGGTCTCGTTTTCAAGTGTAATGGAAACTTACGTCTTCATAAATTCCCCAATATTTGAGGACAATATCGTGATTTCTGCAGTAAATGTTTGCCAAAGAATATCAAAAACTTTAACAACACTTCAGCTGAAGTCGACCGTACTCAACGTCAGTAAAACTTATTAATGGTCGATAAATTGAAGAGTTCTCCAATATCCACACTCAAGTCAACATTTTGTTAATATCCACATGTAAACCTAATAACTGGTAACAATATTATCTGAGTAGACGTTTTTTTAACGACTGCTGTCCTTGAACGAACTGTCGAATAAAAGTCGTACAGTAGTTCATTGCTACTCGCTGTTCTATTACCTCAGATTGTCATATGACACCCAAGTTTGCATTTGTTAAGATAACAAATGCTAAGATAAATAATTACCGAGGTATTAACAAACATCATGCGCCTCAGTCTAAATCAAGGCCCTGATGTAAACGCAGATACGAATTTTATTGGGAAATAAGTGATCACTGCCGAAATAAAAATGGATACAAAGAACATTTATGTGTTAGGGAGACGAGTGATAGATGTGTTCTATACGAAAGGCTTCACGGATGTGAATATACAATTCGAAACAGGACCTGACAAGGGGGACGGAGTTATAGGATTGATGCTGCACGCAAAAATCTTCGCACTCAAAGAAGGTAAACCTCAAGAGTTCGATGCGGTGTTGAAGTGTGCACCGACGTGCGACTTATTCCGCAGTGCTTTACCAGTGAGACGTTTATTCCTCAGAGAAATCCAGTACTACACCAAAATAGTTCCGATATACGACAACTTACAGGACCAATTCGAATTATGCGTACCGTTGGAAATGAGATGCTTCCTCCCAAAGGCGTATGCAAGTTGTGAAGACTTCAAACAGGAGATGATCATCCTTGAAGACCTGACAAAGAAGGGATACAGTGTCACATCGCTGAAGATGTTAGATTATAAACACTCTGTTATTATATTACGGATAATAGCAAAACTCCACGCACTGTCTTTCATCTACGAAGATCGTTATCCGAAAAGATTTAGAGAGATTACGGATAAATGCGTTGATGAATTACTAAAAAGCGAAGACGAGTTCGAAGGGAAAAACTTGTCTATCCACGGAATTAAGATTATGGAGCAATTCACCAGTGCTATAACTGACGCGTCACTGAGAAAACGATGTGCTAAGGCTATCGGAGTAAACGCGGTTGAAAAATTTAAGGCAATTCACAAAACTGGAAAAGTCATGGCAATACTGCACGGAGATAATTGGCACCACAATTACATGTTCAAATACAAGGTAAGACCTAAACTAAGACAGGATTATCCCTTTTAAATACAAAGGAACAAGAGGCAGTTCAGATAATTTTAAAAGCTTAATACTTAATGTTCTTTTTCTTTCTAGAACGGTGAACTAATAGAAGGGATCCCGATTGATTTCCAATGGTCAAGATACGGCTCTATAGGGTACGACGTCATGTATATGTTCGCTTTGTCCATGGGGACTGAGATAAGAAGACATCGGTTCCACGAGTTGATGGATGAGTATTACGCAGGGTTCAAAGAGTTTCTGGCCCTTTGTGGGTATGATGCTAACAGGTTTTGTTCCTACGATCAATTCAAAGAAGAGATCAAGAGTCAGGCGCTTGTGTCCATAGTAGCCTTCCTAATTGCCAATCCTTTCTTCAAGTATCCTGGTTTGGCGCTTACGGATATGATCAACAGCTCAATCTACACGACTACTACTGACGAATACAAACAGTTTGTTAACGATATAGCCACAGACTGGGATAATTTTGGGTTTATTTAGTATTTTTTTGTAGGTTTAATTCTATAATTAAGGCGAGACTATTCTCGCCTTATGCTGTCTGTAACTAAATAGGTATGTTTAGGCGACGGCA
Source organism: Adoxophyes honmai (assembly GCA_005406045.1). Lineage (NCBI taxonomy): Eukaryota > Metazoa > Arthropoda > Insecta > Lepidoptera > Tortricidae > Adoxophyes > Adoxophyes honmai. Next base: position 38,925 of record BHDV01021232.1, read on the forward strand.
TAGAGGACAGAACCTATAGAATACTAATGTCATTGAATTTGTTCGAAGACGATTCCGCCAAAGCATGGCAGCGTTCGCTGTGCTCTTATTGGCCGACCCAAGCTCGCGCGTAACGCAGTGGCTTTTTCCTCTATGGTTATTGGCTCTTTACAGTTTCTGTGACAGTTTGTAAGTTGAAATAAACTGACGGTTTGCGGAACTGGGTGGCCATCGTTGTTTCTCTAGTTGGTCTGTTCTCTATGGGCGACGGGCTATCAGCCTGTCACCATTTAAACTTGAAACCGAGCTCAAAGTGGCGAAACGTGAAATGGTCATAGTTTTGTCTGTGTAACGATTTGTATGCTCTGCCTACTCTGTATGTTATGCTATGTTTATGATATAAGAAATAAACGAATTCTTCTTTATTTGAACATGTTGCGTACTTCATTTTTTCTGTCCTAAAGTAACACTACGAATTATTTCTAAGCGCTTTTAAAATCTTTTTCACTTCTCATCCTCTTAAAGTGATTCTTTAGTCCCTATATAGCGGGCCTAAAACTCCTTTTTAAGCTCTAGGGGCTAAAGTACCTAATATTTTTTTAATTGGCCTTAGAAACCTCATAAACAGCCAGTCACCGTGTTTGTGAACGTAGGATTATCGCCATTTTTATAGACGTAAAAATAACCTCAAAATGTCAATGAGGCTATTTCTACGTCTTTAAAAATGGCGGTAATTGTTACTCTGCCAAAAAAACTTTTAAAAGTGATTTAATTTCGCAAAACACGATTATTGATTACGAATAATAATTTATTTTATTATAATAATTATTAACACATTTTATTATGCATAGTGTAATAATAATAAGATTAATAAGCTTAAATAAAGTTTAAAGTTAAAATCTGTTGGCTAAATATGCAAGCATTCAAAGCGTCACTTTACAAAAAAAAAGTAAAAGAAAAGAAAAACCGCGATTTTTTTTTAATTTTTCTTAGGTTAGATTAAAACATATTTGTACATGGAAAGCTTTGTTGTAATCAGTATTGTAATTTTTTATATAACAGAAAGAACGTCGTTTTTTTCCTCGCATTCAAAGTGAAAAGTAGAGTGTTTAACGCGAGACTAAACAACCATAATGACACTCGAACTATAGACACCCTCGCTATGCTCGGGTGTCTAAATATCTCGTGACATTATGGCTTGTTTTAGTCCCTTGTTGAACAATCTACTATATTTAGGGTTGCCACCTGTACTATATTATATAGTATCGTACTATATTGCGGTCAATTGTACTATATATTATAGAAATATAATATAGTACGAAAAATACTATATTTTTAGTGCTAACTCCACTGCTGCACTTTTTTGTATAAACATCGTCTAAATTGGATTGTAATTTATATGTAATGTTTAAACATGATAAATGAAAGAATGTGTACTATTTTTTTTCCAAAATTTCCCAAAAGTACTATATTTTAGCAAGGTTTTGTGAAAAATACTATATTTCTTCAAAAAAAAGGTGGCAACCCTAACTATATTGTATTAGCTTAGATAACAGTTGTGTATAAACCACGAACGGACAAAATATACGTATTTATATTTAGTTGCAAACAGCGAAACAAGCACCAAATAAGTAGAACACGTTATTTTGCCGCAAGTTGTAACTATAATTAATCTCGAAACTCCTGAGGCTCGGGCTTGTCACACCACCGTCTCCAACTTGGGCCATTTTGTCAGAAACTTCACAAAATTGGACCCGAAAGAAACCGTACTATGCAGAGCTCGTGGAAGGGACTTTAGAGCCGTTCCTGGTTACGTTAGTACCTACAAATGTGACAGAAATAAAAAATACACATTTTGTTTGGTATGGTCCGTGTCGTGTTTAAAATAACATCTCTCCATTTCTTCCTTGACTTGACTTCTAGCATAATTTAATGTTTTAAACCAGATTGAAGAGGTGTAGTAGTGATAGAGTTGCTAGCATGTCAGCTAATGTTCTTAAATAGTGGAATAGTCACAGTTTCGTGTGCTCTACTTATGTACCACATTCGGGAATGCAGGCATGATGTACGTAGGTATGTACTTTTGTTTGTGTTTCATATTTTGTTGGCTGGACAAATTCTAATATAGCCGTGTTGGTACTTGTAAGTATTGTAAGTATTTGAATATTTTGAATGTGCAACTATCTACAGTCTCAAGCTCTAAATTGTATCTTAATTAATTAATTAGCATCTCAGTTTGACGGAAAACGTGCCGCTTCTGACTCAATGAATCTCGTTAAAGGGAATATTGTGACAGCTATTAGAATAATCAAAAAACCGAAGCAATAAAAACACGAAGGCTCCATGGATAAAAGTTTTATTATCTGTCCACAAAGGCGATTGAAGACTTCCCCGGATTTTAATAGACTCTCAACAAAGAAAGCGAACTTTGATTGTATAGGGTTTTTCCATAATTCAATTAAAAAGTCCAATATCCGCTTATAACTCGCCAAAGTTAAAATTAAAATAACATCTCGGAGACATTTTGACTTTTAAGTTTAATATTCGTTTCTCGGGTTCGTGATTAATTAATTGAGTCAAGTGGATCGAATTAAGATTTTAATTTTACGAAAATGGACGCCAATCGCTTGGGCGACGAGCACAGATCTCGGGATAAATGAGAAATAATAACCGGTTGTCGTTTTTTTGACAAGTGATAAGAAAAACTTCCAACAACCAACAAGTCTATGAATCGCCGAAAATTACGTCAACATTTTTTTTTATTTAGAAATGCTGAACACTGCCTTCACGAGGAGTATGGCCGACTGTGAAAGCTTTTTAGCTAGAATTGGGAAGTAAAACTATAAAAGAGGATTTGACAATAGTTAAATGATAGATAAATATGGTGCGGGAAAGACTCCTATAGAGAGATCTCTCTCCGGGCAGAGATGTTATGCAATGCATGGAGACCGAAATCCATCTAAAGAGATGTTGTATGTTGTAGTTACGTTATGTACTGTTTTGCCTATCTTACTTTTCCGCAAATTTAAAGTGAAGTTTAGTTATGCTTGATAGCAAAATTATTTTCCACGGCAGGGTTAACAACCTACTCTAAACAAATATGAGATTTAATCTTTAAAACAATATACGAAGTGAATTCTTATCGCACGGATGCATTTAAGCAAATACTTTTTAAAGTAAATAGTTACTTGTTATGAGGTGATTACTTAATACTTTATTCAGGAACGGAAAATATTTAATGGGCCAAACAAGCCAATAATAGAAGTAGCCTTAGACAACAATAGAAATAGCTAGTTGAAGTAGCCTTTTTGACCGAATCATGATATTATTATCGCTTATCTCTTTTAGCTACATCTGATTACAAATAATTAGTGCGACTAACGCAAAAACTAATATAAATAAATTAGTCCATTGTTATTCTCGATTTCTTCAAGAACGCTTTATTCTCCATTTCTTCCGTGGATGTTGTAAAAGGCGACTCAGGAAATAGGTTTAGGTATGCTTTAGGCGACAGGCTAGCAACCTGTCATTATTATACCACCTTCATCTGTTTATTAAACCTAAAATTAAGCTAAAAGTGGCCACGGATCGTTAATGCCCTGGGCTTGTCTATGTAACGTTAAGTGAGCTCTGCATACCTTTTTGTAATGCAGGCGTGGACATGTACACCTAAGTACAAGTATTACTGGTAAATTCAATTGATTAGTAACTGGCAACCCTGGCTTTGTATTCCACACTAGTGTTGCCAGCTCCGGACTGCGGTCAGATCCAGCTATAATGAAATATGTAGTGGCTGTTTGCGGTTTGACGTAGGTCTCACTTGCCGCGACCTTTGATTTGAAAACTTTCGGGTCTGCAGTATTCCGTGCGTAGAATCAAAAAGAAACAAGTTTGAGCATTGTATTAATTTTATGTGAAAAAAGGGTAAAGTCACATAGATTCGTTTGGAGTTTTACCTACTTGCTTTCTTGTTTTTTTTTAAACTTGATTAAATCGAGTGGACGATGTTGTTCTTTTCATCGTTAAACCGTAAATGATTACTATACTAGAGACTAAAAAGAGTTGGCTGACAATTTCTATAATCAATGTACGTTTCTCTAATAGTCTAAGATCCCGCCATACAACGACCTTCTCCGAGCTGGTTAAATATGGATCAAGCATATTTTTTATGTATGTTTTTTTATACTGGACTGAAATTTGCTAGGCAACCCAAATGCAATATGTTTTTGATAGATACATTAAATTAGCTCGGTGAATGTCGTAGTACGGCGGGATCCTCCACTATAATTGTGGACTTTATTTGATGACGCTCTACACGATTTAATAGACCTAGCGATAATTCACAGCTAATATGTAGGTACAGTCACGAACCGGGATTGTTGAGCCACTTGCCACTGTTCGCAATTTAGACGTGTAGGTAATCAATGACCGATATGACGGACTAGATGTAAGCTATTGGATTAGTATTACACGACCAAGTTACAAACATAGGTAAGTGGCTCAACGATCTCTGTTCGCGATGGTACCTATATTAGAAGCCCTGGAATCTATGAAAGGTGTTTTTTTTTTGTCAAAAAATCTTAACCATTTTTTTAAACTCAAGAATTTGTTTTTCTTATTCGTTACATTACGTTACATAGATATACTGTACCTACTATTTCACGTTTCGTAGGCTTTACGTAGGTTTTTAAACTTTCTTAACCTATTTCCTCAATCGCCTCTTACGACATCTACCTACTTACGGAAGTAGATAAAGGTGTTATTCTAAACCCGAAACCACACCAAAATTAATAAACCATTAAGCATTATTACAGGCATATAATAAAGCAGTGTAATATCGCGATATCGGACAAAAACCGGGAGAGCGGTGCAGGCTGGATCGATTGAGCAACAGGTCTCCCGGAGCTGCTGTGTACAGCCGAGGCCTGCTTTCATGCTAGGCCGGATAGCGACATAATCTACTGTAACTATACTTCGTTTCATGTAGCATTAGGAATAAGTGGCCTAATATCCTCGCGGATTTTAAAGTAAAACCCAGCGTTACCGCTAATGGTTTACCTACATAAAGTCTAAAAAAACGGATTAAGATCAACAAAGTAAACCATTTAAGTGATTGTTCTGAATTCTGAGGTGACTAACGCGACTGAAACAGAACTACAAGAAGTAATAATTATAAAAAAAATACTTAAATGTTTTACTTGGGTGATCTTAATGCTGTTTTTTAGACTTAATGTATTTTAACAATTTTTTAAGTATGATGCCGTAGAGCTCAATTAAATTTGCAGTAGGTATAGAAAAGGGTCCTCAAACATAAAAAAAAATACAGGTTACATTAGGTACATTGTTGTATTAACACACTCAGCCACCGACGCACAAAATAAATGTGTTTTCGTGACTTTAGCTTGGCCCAGTGCCGCTGTCAAAGTAAAAGATTTCCAGCCTTCGCGGGCATTAATTTGAAACCACTTGTTTCGCGCCACTTTAAGAAGTTTCGACTGAGATACTGAGAGCCGGCAGAGAGAGCGTTTGTAGCAACCCTAACGCCATCTATCGTTCAGCAGTAATACTTCTTCCACAAACGTCTGCTGTCAGTGTTCTACTTCGCGCTAACGAAATTTCGATGATCGGTTCTTTGGACACGTTCAAAAGTTTCAATAATAACCACCCGTGCTCTATGACCTCAATATCAAGCAGCTAGTATCTATACCTACCCAATACACTCTGCCAAGCTCAAACTCTCGACATCAAAGGTATCCTAACCCTCCTTCAAACAGTGACTTATCTCGAAATCCGTCAACTCGGGACAATTGATCGTAGAAAAAGTTCCACTTAGGGCAAATCACACACCTAAGACAGGATTACTTCCCAATCTTGCACGGATGAATTTAGATTAACCGGGATACAGTCGGAATGGTGCACGGATTTTCTTATACGACCTTATGGTAATCGCTGTTCAAATCTGCCGGGATATTTGTTTTCATTTAGGTCGTAGAAAGTAGTTAGGTAGGTACTTTTTTTTGCTAGCCCACTTAAAATCTAGTCTTTTACAACTTCCCTGGCAACTTTGCAACAGAACTAAGTTGATTTTTGTAAGGGGAAATCCTTACTAATATTATAAGTCAGAAAGTGAGTTTGTTTGTTTGTTTGTTCCGCTTTCACGCCGTAACTACTTACTGAACCGATTGCTTTGAAATTTTGGAGATGTAAAGATAGAAGTCCGGATTAAATAATAGGCTACTTTTTATCCCGGAAAAATTGATTTTCCAGAGGGGAAAAAATAGTTTGTATCTATCGATCGCTCATCGATCGATATCGGTCTATCATCGATCGATAGCGCTGTGTGTCGTTTGAAACGAGAAGTTTTCTTATAGTTGTGCTTTATACCGCAATATAACCGAGTTCCACGCGGGCGAAGCCGCGGGCGGAAAGCTAGTATATAAATAAGAAAAATAATTATTAGAAAAAAAAGCGAGTGAACAATGACTATCCAAGACTGAATTTCATTCTCATTTTGGTTGAACTTATAACATTATTACAAATTCAATGTGAAAGCAACTTTATCAACGCCTTAACGCTTCAACCGAACCGATTTTGGCAAAATTCGGTTAAACAATTTGCATTACATCGGTACGAATTCATCATTAAAATTTATACGACACGTCTAAATGACTTATTGAATTTTGTGAATTATTTCCATCGAAGACGCGCGATGCGAAGATTTAGATTTAGTCGCACAAAAACACCATCTACTTACAGCAAAAATTCGAAGGACTTTACGAAGCTTCTGCTTATAACAAGAAACATACTTATACCTACTCAGGCTGTCTCGCAATCTGTTCCTTGTCCTGGCTCGCCGCCGGTATCCGTCGTGCGGGATACACCACGGACCACGGGATGTAGGGTACGGTAATAAGTTATTACTTAATAACCATTCCCATTTAACTGGCTACTATACTAGAGACCGATAGGTACTTAAAAGATGGTAAACAATCTTGACGCGTCTTTTTATTTAAACATACACTTTATAAATCAAAATCAATTACATTTTACAATTTAGGTACGAAAAAATCATTTACTTTCATAATTGAATTGTATATTGTAACGATTTTCATTTTTAGACTGTGTATTTCAATAAAAAGACATGTCAAGATTGTTTACCATCTTTTAAGTACCTATCGGTCTATAGTATAGGCGTGAAATTACCTTTTCCATTTAGAAGTCAGTCCCCAAATCTGGCTATGAGATGGGAAAGTCATTCCCATCCCATTTCATAGCTGGCTACAAGGCGGGGGACTATATTTTCCAATTGGAAGCCTGACGCCAAATCTGGTTACGAGATGGAAAAGTTATTACCATTTTATAGTTGGCTACCAGACGGAAAACCACATTACCCATTTAAACGCCAGCTACTAAACCTGGCTACGAGATGGAATTTTAAGATTATTGTTTTTAGCCAGCTTTGAGTCCGGATTAATCTCACTTCCCGTTTGGGAGCCAGTTACCAAATCTAGCTACCTAGGAACTAAAGGTTAAGGGTGCATGCAATACAACCAAGGCTTTGACAGTATTCCACATGGGCCCGTTGCATGTTTTAAACTTCACATCACACTGTGAATTCGTTTACCATGAGAGTAGGTTAGGCAGTCGCAGAATAATTCAGAATATAATATGTCCACTCTACTAGTTTGAAGGCTTGATGGTTCATCTTTGATTTGGGTGGTGTTTTTTTCAATACTCGTCTACAGCCGCAATGCCAGACAGATGAGATGCGTTGCGTTGTGAATCCAGGGGCCTAATTTGTAATACCGTAGGCGAAAGTGTGAGTATTTTAGTAAATTTAAATTACAAAGTATTTTTTTGTAAATGTAGCATAATATTATTTTAAAAACAATGTTGGTGACTCAGTAAGGTAGGAGACTCTAAACTAGCCTTTATGTTGCTGCTGTATAAGGGTTCTCCCTCTGCTCAACCTTCAAATTCAAGAAGTCATAAGTACACCGATTGAGACCACTCAAAATTTAAAAATCCACCAAACTATTTCATATTAGGCCTGGTTTTGTTTTAGAACCCAATGGTGATGTTGGCTCAGTCATTCCAATTTGAGTAATACAACAGACATGTTTTTCTACAATCAATATCTATTATGAAATTATGATGTAAGAAAAGAAAAACGTTTACTGTTTAAAATATGATTTACTTTTATTGTATTGGCATAAAGATAAAAGTCAGTTCAACCTTTATTAACCTTTTGACCGCCAAAGACGCCATATCACGTCATCGCAAGTCAGTGCCCGTGACGCCACGACGTTAAATGGTGCGTCGAAGTTATTGCGAAAGAACTGAAATATAAAACGCTGCAACATTTTTTCTAGGTTTACTTTATTTATAGGTAGTGTAAGTTATTTTATACCTAATTTAAATAAAATAATACAGCACCATTTGAAAAAAAACAAGCATTATCTAAGAGCCGACTCACGTCTTTGGCGTTAGGAGCACAGCGTTTCACTTCGCGCCTTGGCGTTCAAAAGGTTAATAGTAGAAGTTTGTGGTTATGTACTAGTGGTGGCCAAGTCATGGAACCTACAGAAATATCAATTTTTACTGAGATATAGACATGATCCAATAAAAAAGGTAAAATTTTTACAGTTTTATAATGGCTCCAATAGCAGCACTCCATCAAGGACAATAACTTATTATGTAACCTTGTCCCTTTTATTTATTAATCTACTTATTCACAAATATCACAAAATACAGCCTATGGTAATTGCACAGGGTTTTCAAACTGTATTGCTAACACATCAGGTAATCTCAGTAGAGCTGCGGGGATCACAGAATTGGCTGGAGTCGTCATATCTTGAACCAGAATCTCTGAGCCGTCAGGCTGCCACCCTTGGAAGTTTGCCGTCAGCACCGTCTGCTCATAAGTGAGGATACTGCAATGCTGCCCTAGAATAAAACATAAGAACTTAGAAAGTAAGTCCAAAGTCAACCGTTAACTTGGTAGCAGTTGTTTATTTTTGTAATTCCTTAGTATTTTTATTCTAATCTGCATGATTTGTAGTCATTAAAATAAGAGCCTATGGCCCTGCGCAGACAACAGACTATCCGCGAGGGACTTTTTAGTCTGTGAAAATAGAACCTATGGAATTATAATGTATATGCAGTAACGCACACGACGCGCAAAAAGTCCGGCGCACAATTCATACAATCCATCTGTATAGCATCTGTATAGCTGTCGTCTGCGCTGCGCCTAAATGCCAAGAATGCAGTACATTTCCACTTCACACATGTTGCTTAAGCACATCGCGTCCGCTAAGTAGTATTATACCATTCATAACAATAATAACAAAGTTTATTCATCATAGAATGTTGTAGGACACTGTATTATGTAGCAAAATGTGTAGCATTTACGTGATAACTGAATAACTTACCGCATAATTCGTTAACGCCTCTAAGAAACGACTCTCGGAGTTTCGCGCGAGCCTCTCGTTCTGACGCCGAGATTTCTGGTCGAGGAGACATGATTTACGTGGCAAGCTAGCAAGAGAATTTGCACATGAAAAGTTCTAATAAATAATACTAAGCGAAACACATTTAATTCGTGTTTATTGCTGTTTAGAAGCAAACAGTAAACAGAAACACCACATGTCATCTGTCATGGCACGGCTGTCAACTGTCAAGTGTCAGGCCAGTTGTCATTGATTCGTTTTGTTTCGTAGTTAGGAACCACTGAACAGAACGCAAAAACTGATTAGGGTTACGTTTCGTTACAACACAACGTATCATATTTTAACACTATCGTCGTGAACAAATTAATTATTGAGCAAATTCAAGTAGTAGTAGACGAGTCTTTTGAAATTATTAACGAAAAGCTAACCCTTATGGTGCCCTTCTACCAGGGATTAAAGGGAAAGTTACGCTATTTTAGCAAACTGTGACAGTTTCGGAACCCCACTGCGGCGCACCCTACACACGCGCCGTAGAAAAGTGTTGAGGGTCGCTTCGTTTATTATGACTATTATGAGTTTATGAGCTACAAGAGCATTTTGTATATTGCGTTTTGCTGTGCTTCGGTTTCATCCCTTTCGTATGTCCAAGAACTGATCAGTGCTCATCAGTAAATCATATTTATGTATATATTTTTTATATTTTTATACTTATCTTCATCAGCATATTTAGACATTGAAACAAAAGAGACAAGAGAATGCATTGCATTTTTACGAGGGGTTAAGGATTTTTATACAACAAATAAAACAAACAAATTATTCTATTCTTTATTCCTTCCAATAATCAATGGTTCACACATCCAAGTCGTACACAAAAACATCATTATGACGAAATAAAAAATAATTTTATAAATACCTGAATCACTCCTCAGTGGCAACTGGGTATATAACATTACAGAGTACCTTAAAAAACAGGTATCTAGACTTTACAAACATTTATACTCTAAGCGTAAGAACAAGTCCTCCTGTACCAGGTATCGGACATACTACATGCATTAGTAAATCGTGTAAACAACACCTAAATCTATTATTAAACCTTATGATTACGTTATATGCTATGTCACCTCGAAACGCGCGGCTGGATAATTCTGGAATATTCTGGATAATTCTGGATAATTCCGGGTTGTGCTTGCCTTCTTCTCTTCAGTGGTAAGATGCTAATTCAAAAGTACCTTCTAAGTCTGTGGCTGGTAGGCGGCGGTTCTTCGTCTGTGGGTTGCCAACTGAAAAGTCCATCAAGGCAGCTAGTAAAGAGTTCTAGGGCATGTTAAAATGGACACTTCTGTCAATGACTAGAATTTCATACACAAACAATTCAAATCAACTTAAAAATGTTATTATTTGCCAGTCATTAATAGATTTATCCGAAGGGATGTAGGGTTAAGTTTTATGTTATGGCAGCAGGTAAACTTTCCGTAAAAAGTAGTAAAAACTATTAAAATATTAGTAAAGTAGTGATAACCCTGCTACCACACATTGCAAGATTTGGGTACCTGGAAGCAATAGTTGATGTTCTCACAACGGCCTCCATATGGGCACGAGCGCATGGCATATACTCCACGGCTCGCGACAACGCAAGTATGTGTTGGCAGACTTGTGAATGGCAAAACGTGGATCGGTTGAAAAAGTCGCGTTTTGCCCTAAACGTAATTTTTGTATGCCTTATCCCGGATCTGTCCCAGAAATTTGGATGACTTTTTTTTATTTAAAATAGAGGATTGTATCCAAAATAAGTGAGACTAAAATGCGGTTTTTATGTATCGGCATCTGAAATATTAAGCATTTTCAAAGACTGTTCTTGATTACGGTGATTGGAAGTAAGTCTAAAGAGTCAGTTAGTCTGTTCCTGACACCCAATGGCACGTGACCGGGACGGGGAGCCCTAACAAATACCTGGCATCGCAATCGCGATCCGCACCAGATCCCCGACTGTGGTAACTCGTTATATCACGACGTAAACGAAACATTAATGTTGAAATACCTCGAAAACGACGCAGAAGCCGAACCGCTATACATAAAAGTCCTTCTTGGCCAAGCGCTAAGCCCTCTTTGGGCGACCAATCATTTGGCCACCAAAGACGACACCTAGGGCCTGACCAAAAGGCGATTTCAACGCCAGCTCGCGGCAACTGTTCAAAATACCAATCAAATACCTGCCAAGTCCGTCGGTGTGACGACAGTTTATCGATTTGAGAGTACAAATTACTCCCCATATGTTTGCCATATACCGTTATATTTTGGTATGATACTAAGCTGTAAAATAACAGTGTTTAATTTATTACTTGTATTGTATGCAATTTTGGGAGGGGCGTCGTTGGGAGGGGTTGCCTCGAGTGCGTCGTGTGGAAGCGGGCGAGGTTTAGAGAGGGGGCTCGAGGTATACTTACCGGTCTCAGGCGCTATTTGTGATACCTCAGTCAGAAGCTAGTGGCGGTCGCGCGAGCGCCGCCGGGACCGCTCGTGCGACGACCCTGGACAGACAAGACATTACCTCAGACAAGGCCAAAAAATTCAAATCAAACAAAGTCAGTGGACAAGTGGGCTAGGGTAAAGGCGACGTTTGTAAACCACAATAGTTTGGAGCATGAACGACGATCGCAGACGAACGACTCGTGTAATACAGACATAGAAGACAGAACCTACTTATGTCATTGAATTTGTTCGAAGACGATTCCGCCAAAGCATGGCGGCGTTCGCTGTGCTCTTATTGGCCGGCCCAAGATCGCACGTAACGCAGTGGCTTTTTCCTCTATGGTTATTGGCTCTTTACAGTTTGTGACAGTTTGCAAGTTGAAATAAACTGACGGTTTGCGGAACTGGGTGGCCATCACTGTTTCTCTAGTTGGTCTGTCCTCTATGAATACGGAAGATGACAGGGTTAAAAATATAATTATCATTCTAATTATTCCGTTAGTTAGATTGTGGGAAAAAATGAGACGTGTTTTTTGGTTTTTCGAATACTTAACATTGACAAAGGTATAGATCATCAAACTTCCAGAGTAGTGCATTGTGATGAGTAGACCCCGCTATCGGAGGTGCAAAACGGTAGCTGTCAATTTTGTCCCATTACTAGGGAAGGGTAAAAATTGTTTTAAAATATTAGCTTATTGTCGATAAGTAATTATAATGACAGTCTAATGACATTTAATTTCTATTGTATAAAATATTATTAGACGAATACTCGTAAACACAGCTAAATGTTGTAAGATAACATGGACTATCTATTGACGTAAAAGTAAATTATTATCAGTATAAGAGTAAGTGGCCAGTATTAACCTGTACTGAAAAGTTTTATTTCAAGAGCGTTCATGCACTATCCTGCAACTTGAAACATAAGAAAAGTAAGATTTTTTGTTGTAGGTACTAATAACGTTTTATATTTTTATTGCCAATGATTATCATAGATCCCAAAAAACATTAAATTGTAAACAAATAAACGGTGCTTGTACATAAAAAAACGTATTGAAAATTCGAGTATCGATATCGACATCACAAAATATGATTTGATTACCCCGACCCTAAGAATTTGACAGCTACCGTTTTGCACCTCCAATAGCGGGGTCTAGTGATGAGCACTTCAGAGCACTGAATCCTCACCTTTTGCTTGTCCAATAAAATAAACTATTCGTGTACAATATTTTAGACTAAATAATTTCTTTTAGGTATCTTATCTACCCAATTTGTTTGGAATGATCAGTACAAGTGAAGGTATCTTACGTCTCTCCTTACGCGAACGGCGGTCGCGGTCCCGATCGCGGTCGCGGTCTCTCTCATCGTGGCGGCTGCTTCGTTCCTCCCGGCTCGACCTGGAAAGGGCAGTTGGTTGTTGAGGTAAACTAAACGACAGATTAGCTTATTGACTTAACTAAGAATAGGCTGTGAAACGTGAAGTAGTCTAGGCTAGTCAACTGTGGATTTTAGTATTAACACATTCACGACCAAGCCTAAGATCAAAACATTGCGCGGAACCGAGTAGTCTATAGCTAGTACAAAATGAACCCGGATACCGGGTTCTCGGTATCTCGCGAATGCTTTGAAGAACCCGGGAGCCGGGTCCTTGGTTCTGAATGTGTTAATGGTACATTTCCTTTGTATGCCGACTGATGGCTATATTATACTACATAATCCCAAATAGTATAATTTTGTGAAGAGCAAATTAGAAGTATCTGAAACCATCAAGTATGCTTGATGAGAAGGATGAATTAAATAAAGCGAGAGAAGTATGTCAGAATAGACAAGAGTTGAGAGTTACACTCTGTTATCCCTGCCTACCCCGCAGGGAAAACGGCGTGACATGTATGTACGCATATTTTTTGTATGTATGTATAATAATAATACTATGAAACCCAATTGTGTATCCGAAGACTGCATGCCAGTTATTGACCCACAATATTTTAAAGTACAGTCAGAAGTAAGTCTTACCGATGCCTCTCCCTGTCCCGCTCCCTCTCTTTCTCGCGGTCATTCTTCCCGTCCTTCTCGCGGTCGCTCTTCCCGTCCTTCTCGCGATCCCCGCGCTCCTTTTCACGCTCGGCACGGTCTCCCTTGTCCTTATCTCTGTCTCCGCGGTCGCGTTCCCTATCTCTCTCCATGCGCTCTCTGTCGCGCCTGTCGGAGCCGAGGCCGCCGCCGCGCCCGCTTCTCTCCTTGTCTCTGTCCTCGCGGCGCTTCTTCTCCTTCTCTTGCAACTCCTTTTCGCGGGATTCCATCATCTCTTCGTAGGCTTGACGGAGTTTGAAATAGCTGGAATGGATTTGGAATTAATTAGTGAAGGGTACTAGTACTGATCTCGCGATGAGGTAAGATCGCTCGGCAAAAGTAGAGGGGGTATGCGCAAAGATCAAGCGAGGAGGGTGGAAGGCGACACGATATTGGTAGATCAGTCGCATTTCACTTCGATGCGCCGATTACCCCCACTAGTTTCGCCGAGCAATCTGATGTAGACTCTATGTTATAAAAAAAATACTGAAGTGACGGATTTTGCTTGGACCTTAATGGAATATGCTATGGATAAATGTCAGCATAGTCACAAACAATCAAAGAGAGTGTCTGACATTGTTTTTATGTGATGTTTAGTTCCTTTTCAGAGTTACATATTTCCAAAAGGTAATACTACAAAAATGCCTTCTCTATAATCTTACCCAACATGCTGTTTCCCGGAGAGATGGTCATCAATGCGCTGCTGAGCGTCGCCGACGATAAGAAAGGCTCCGCAAACCGGACACACTTCCATCTGCTTCTCCTGTGCCGCTGCCAACTCAGCAGTCATTGACCAGTGGCTGAAATCCAAACATAATCAAGTTCTTGAATAATACTTCTTCAAACTTGCCTGTCGGAATCGACTTAACAATATTATAAAAGAGGATTTCAATAAGAAAACTAAAAGTTATCTGAATATCTGTGAAGAATGGATCCTTTACTATCCAAATGAAAGGCTAAGAATATTATAGCCTCATTGGAAGACAATGAACTGGAGTCCTAGTTTAATCCTCCAGTAAATTTTCTGGTGCTTCAGACTTAACTTTCCATATAACTTGTCCTGAAACTCTAAAATACTGAAAAATCACCTGTTTTCTTGTTGCTTCAGCAGAGTTTCCTTTTCCTCTTTGAGCCGATCACACAACTTCATCAGACCCTGGGCCTGTTCCACATCTCCCCTGGTCCCAGCTTCCTCTGCTTCCTGGACCAATGCTTGAATCTTCTCCGATAGGAGCTGCACCTGTTCCTGGTTCTTCTCTGTCTGAGCAGCAGTCATAGGTGGACCCTCGGGTTTGGAGTTCATCAGGTCCAATCTCTGCTTGCCCTTTTGGATTTTCCCTGAAGGATAGACAATTAATGAGTAAATGTTGCTCATCAACAATTTGTGATAACAAAGGCAAAATATCACTTCATAAGAATTTGAAAGCAGTCATAATTGTAGAATGAAGAAAAAAAACTGATTATTAGAGGTGAAACAATCTAAATTTTAAATACTTAGGGCTTTCGAAAATGTCAAAGCTTAGAAGATATATCTCAAAATCAAATACTGCACTGTACTCTATAGTAGATTTGTTTAGGTAGTTAAAACAATATAAACAATCTTGATGTGTCTTTTTATTTAAACATACACTTTATAAATCAAAATCTTTACATTTTACAATTTAGGTATGAAAAAATCATTTACTTTCATAATGGAATTTTATAGTGTAACAATTTTCATTTTTAGAATGTGTATTTCAACAAAAAGACATGTCAAGATTGTTTACATTGTTTTAACTACCTAAACAAATCAACTATAAATACTGCATTTTCTGTATGTATGAAATATTTTTTTTGTACAAATATCATATTCATTGGCATTGACATTTAAATGTTGTATAAACTGTGTGTATGCATACATTATTGCCATGCATCTTAAAAAATTGTGCAACATGAGCAATAAATAATCTCAGTGATTTCAAACTCTTTCACTATGATTGGTTTAGTGCTTCTCTAGTCAAAAATAGGCACAAATCCAGTGTTGATTGAGTATTGAAATACTTACTTTCTACATCATTGATCATGTGCCGGCAGAATCGCAGGAACTCCTCCACATACTGTGCTTTCTTGTACGACGACTCTGCTTTCTCAAATAGATCTTTGACCTCATCGTCATGGACTTTTGGACAGACTCCCAAGTCAGCTCTCGTGTTGACAAACAAGTCATGAGGGCAGAACTTCACCATGTAATATTTGCAGTACTACAAAAAACAAATTAAAAAATTAGTAACAAAAAATATAGTAATACAATGCGAAATCTCAGCCTCAAAAACATAATTGAGAAAGATTCTGTCAGCAATACACTCACTACTAACTTTTGTAGCAGGTAACTCAGTCTCAAGTTGTTAGCTAAAAATATTACAAGTCCTAATCGGGTAAATATTGGGGCATTCAAACCGCTGTCATTATACTCTTTTTTATCAGATTCTTTAAGAAACGTGTATATAAGTCTATTGTGTACCTATCTACAAGGCGCAGACACTACATAACACACTTATTGTACCAATTTCTTAAGAAATCTGATAAAAAAAAGTGTTGAGAATAATGACAGCGGTTCAAACGCCCGAATATTCACCATATCCCTTTCGGCTTTAGGTCACTGAAACTGCAATGTCTTTACGTAAGCAACAACGTTCCGCATCACTGCAAAACGCATCATTTACATAGCAACCTAAATAATTCAATAAATTCATAACCTCAAATGTAAAATTTTCCTTCTCTTGTAGCAATGTGTATTTTTAACTGATAATACTGTTACCTCAGAGTCTTCCCAATTGGGTTTCTTTATCTTTTCATTTGGATTTGTATTCCGATGCCTTCCCATCAATTCGTCAAGCAACTGAGCCGCTGCAAGCACCGCCATTGTGCCTTGTTCTTATTGAACAAAATCGACAAATTAGGAATGATCTAAATTACCACTCAATGTTAAAGAAACACAAAAACATAAAAACCACCGATACGATTACATCAACACATTTTCACACGCGTCACGAAACAAAAGAGGACGAATCCTATAAAAATGTTTCGATCGTCAATCACGTCAAGTAGGTATAGTCAGTGTTGCCAGAGGCAATTTGGAATTTTCAGTAGAAAATGATAAATTTTAGCAGTAGATTGGAAAAAAAATCAGTAGATTAGAAAAAAATGGGCTACAAGCAAAAAAAATCGGCCAAGAGCGAGTCGGATTCACGCAAAAACATTTTTATATGGGAGCTTCAAACAACCCCAAAAGAAAGTTCAGGCTCCCATACAACAATCGTGTTTTTTTCTTTCGTCAACCCCCCCCCCTCCCGAAACTAAATCCTGGCTACGCCCGTGTTATTTTGATATTGGTGCTTGTTGTTATAGCCGCAACAGAAATACATCATCTGTGAAAATTTCAACTGCCTAACTCTTACGGCTCTTAAGATACAGCCTGGTGACAGATGGACAGACAGACAGCTAAGTATCAGTAATAGGTTCCCGTTTTCACCCTTTGGGTGCAGAATTCTAAAGAACGAATTAGAAGTATGATTATGTTATAATATTTTCACAAAGAGTTCTGTTTATCATTTTCATAGTGAAAATCCGCATTGGCTTTTATCATTATAAGATCCTATTTATCATTTAAGACCGGACGACTGGATAACAAAAAAACCTCTAGCCAATCTGGTCGAATTCAAACTGAATTGGAAAAAGCAGGTAGATTTTTTCAATTATTACAGTCTAGGCAGTAGATCAGTAGATTTTTTTCAAATCAGGTAGATCTACTGCTAAATCAGTAGATCTGGCAACACTGGGTATAGTATAGGTATAGTATAGTATAGTAAGTAAGTAGTCAAGTCCAAGTCGTCAACGCGTGCGAGATTTAGGCAGTGTTGCCAACTCCTAGTACCTAGACTCAAAACCAAGTCGCTAAAATTGGGAAAGGTGCAGGTCACTGGCGCTGTGAAACATGAGGATAGGTGAAAAAAAACAAAGAAATGTACTGATATCTTAAAAATAAACGGATAACTCACGTTTTAAATCGAGTTTAGCTCGACATGTTTCGGGCTAATTTGTAGCCCTTCATCTAGGAGACGCGGTGGCTGCAGCTGCTAAACGCTGCGAGTCGCGCGAATGCGAATAGATCATTTTTCAAGATGAGTGACTCTCACGGTACTTTAATGTTCAATGTACTGATATAATAAACGTATTGGCGCCACAAGGTACAACATCTCACTTTTAATCAAATATTTTTAAACGACAAAACCTAAACCTTTTTTTAATCAAAATAAATAGTATTGCTGTCTATTCGTTCAGGGTGTCTAGTCTAGCTCCGAGTAAATTAAAAAACGAAATCTTTGCCGTATATTGCTGTCGTAATTTGGTAAAATACCTACGTCACAGACTTACCGTTAACGTAATTAAGTTAGATGGCACGATTTTTGATTATACGTTTGCGCAACGCTTCAGGTAAAACCGATGCGCGATTTATTCTCTCATTGAAAATCTTTAAAAATTATGCACTTTGTTTCTTTCAACAGTCCAGTAAAATCAACAGTGAGGGAAACCATTATATTATTTAAAGCGAGGGAAAAGCCGCGGGCGTTAGCAAGTATTACTTAAATTCAAAATCAGTGTGGCAACTCTCACTGCTACTGTCATAGGGATGGGATGTTCATCCTCGCGAAATCGTGAGCGAAATGCGTACAAAATACTATATTTATGGTTCATGGTACAAAAGCATCCACACGTTTTAAACCAGGTATCAAAATCCTTGTGAAATAGAACGGATACACTCACGTTTACGTCTTTTAATGAATAAGATTAAATTGAAAAGCTTTCATACCGCGTCACATTTCTTTAACATGTATACAATACCGCGCTTTTGAATCTTACAACGTACAGTCCTTAAAATCTAACTTGAGAATATTTTAAGAAGTGGGGGTAAGTTCATGCTGTTGAAATAAAGACCAGGACTTTGGCTTCTAATCTTTATTCAGAGAGATACACGATTAAAACCGAAAGATTATTTACACACTAAGATTACTTATTTGTTGTTTACAAACGTATTAGATGTTAGAAGGCTGTCAATGAAGTGAAGTCCTGTCTCTTCCGTAATTCACTACTTTTGAATATTCAAACATAATTGTCAGAGACAGAACTTCACATGGCCAGCATTGTCGATTGCTGTCATATGCTACCTTCAACACACGCATCCCATTATCCACGTAAACCACCACTCAAAACATTTGCCAGAGGTAAACCCCGAGTACATGTAGTTATTTACTAAATATTAGTTACTTATTGAAGAAAACAAAGTCACTGTTGACAAGCATAGTTTTCAACTTTAGTTTATAGTTTTTGACATTAGAAAAAATAAACAAGTAAAGAAACACTGTGATAATTAAATTATTATGACGTTTTAGATTTTTAGACACCAATAAATCCAGAATATTATTTCAATGTGACATAAATTCCCGCCATAAACAAAAGAAGGACTTGAAACGGTTTATTATGTAATATTTAACTTTCGCGATTCTCACTCATATTTATATGTATGAACGCGGGACTTAATCGCGATTTTATTTACCTTCTCGACGTTTCGGCCGCGTCTTAGCGACCGTGGTCACGAGTTGACTGAAGCAGAGCGCGACGTTTGTTTCGCAGCCCGGGTTCTTCGAACTACCCTAAATGAAATCGCGATATAGTCCCGCGTTCATACATGTGGGATCGAAGATGATTAAAAACCACTTTTACTTGGTATTGGAAAATAATATTTAAAAAAACAAATGAACAATCTACTAACACGTCTTAAGCTTATTTACCCAGCGACCCTCTAACGTTCCTGTTTTCCTTATTTATTTGTTTTCATTCATTCTTTCTCTTTCTTACACATACACACAGTTCATGCTTTCTTCTTTCCTCACTCATACGTCACGTTGCATTCCATTTCACTCATCCTACATACATATAAATATGAGAAGGACTCGAGCCGTTACGTAGCGTCTTCGAATCGAAGACCGCCGAATATTTCCAAGTTTTGCTTATGAGTAGCAATTAAGAGGCGGAAAACTGCGTATCTCGGTCACGTGCTGAGGCACGATAAATACGCACTTTTGCAACTGATCACGATGGGCAAGGTAGCCGCCAAACGACGAGTTGGTTGCAGGAAGAAGTCGTGGCTCCGCAACATCTGAGGGTGGACTGGAATAGCGAGCGCATCCAAATTGTTCCACCTCGCTAAGGATAGGATGTGAATTCCAGAAGTTAATAGCTAACCTTCACTAGTTGGAGAGGCACTTGAAGAAGAAGAAGCAATCCCTATGTACCACGTCGTTGTCGCTATCGCTACAAACTGTACCCAGTACCCAAATGTGTCCCCGGCAAGTTAGATGGCAAGATTTTTTCTAGTGGGAGTAAGTACATCCATCGCTTTTTCCAGGTAAAAGTGATGTGCGAACTTACCGCCACTTCAATGAATCTAGCCAGCTAATTTGCAGGGTACTGTAATACTTGTTACTAAATCCTGGTACGAACAAGGACATCCCTATGTTATGTCAAACTATCCGATTGTCACTGTCACTGTCACTGAAATCTTGAAGGAAAATTAGGGAAATTCGCCTACAATGCCTACATTCGTACAGATTTTTCAGTTTCAGAGTTTTTTTTGGTGCGGTGCAGGCAGTGTTTCAGCGTGTTCGTACGTTACGCGATTTTATTTATGAAATCGATAATAACTTAAGTCACGATGAGAATATTATAAAAAGTTTACTCACAAATTCACAAATGAAACGAAAAAACAGCAATGAGATGGATTCCAGTTTTTTCGAAACGAACTATGTTTATATATTTCACATTATTGTTTCTATTATATTTATTTTATGCTTTGAATACTTGTTTAGTTGACGAAAGGAAGGTATGTAGTAACTTACCACATTTAATATATCTTGCATGAAGAGTCTGAAAACTAAAGCAGTATTTTTTCTTTTTTTATAGTTCTCTTTGAATCGTTTCCTTTTGAAGCGGCAGTACACGAAATATAAAAATGCGGCGGTTCGTTTCGTGTCGCTTTTAGGCTTCAATGTGGAGGATGCTGACTATAAATACCGAAGATTGAAAAATCAAAACTTGACTCCAGTTAAAAGATTACCTGATGCACTAGTTATTGGTGTTAAAAAATGTGGGACACGAGCACTGTTGGAGTTTCTGAGGTATGTATTTTTTTCATTAAGAAAAAACTATTCTTATTGGATTTATTATCATCGGACAGATTGGTTAATTAAATCGGCATGCTCACAGTACTAAGACCAATGCAATTGCACCAACAATTTCATGTGGTGAATATTGAATAAGTAAGTCTATACTAATATACTATACAGTAATTTATATTTGTAGGTTACACCCTGATGTGAGGGCGGCTGGGTCTGAGGTGCATTTCTTTGATAAATTTTATCATAAAGGCTTTGAATGGTACAGGTAAGGACCTTTTCTTTTAAACATTACATACATTATGCTTGTATTGAAAATAGGGTAGGCAAAGGCAAGAGTTCATGAAATTTTAATATGACTGACCAGTGACTGATCAAGAGTTCTGATCGCCCTAGGCTAATTTATGCAGGGTAGGTGCAATGATATTAGATTTACTATACCTACCTGTGAATATACTATTTTAGCGCCCCCCATCAATCCTCGCGCCCTAGGGTGCAGCCTAATTAACCTAACTAAGGGTTAATCAGGCCCTGTGACTGACTGAACCATGACTTTATCATGTTCCAGCGTCTTCTAGCATGATTAAACTTTAAGTGACATTTATTAGAGCAAATCATGGTTGCTCCTTGCGCTATAATTGAACTTCGATATTATTAACCGACTTCAAAAAAAGGAGGAGGTTCTCAATTCGTCGGGATTTTTTTTTTTTATTATTATTTCAGTATACATTTATTTTCTTAGATTAGGATTTTTACAATATGAATATAAAAAGTAAAATACAAAATGCACTTACAAAAAACAAACACACTATAAAAAACCTAATCTAGAATGCCGTCGGCAGCGGAGCAAGGCCCAAGCTACCGGCGGTTAGGGCTGCAGAGTGAGGAACCTCCTGACGATGCGCGCCGTGTCAAGGAGTACTGCCTTCTGTATCAGACCCTTGAGCCAACCGTCTAGCGAGAGTCTCCTAAGATGGTGGTCGAGACTCTTCGCTATGAGACCGTTTGCTGTGACGACTATCGGTACAATGATCGTCGAATCCACATCCCACATGTCGGTCACCTCGTGAGCCAAGTCAAGGTACTTGCTGAGTTTGTCCTTCTCGGCCTTCACGAGGTTCTCGTCATGGGGGATGGTGATGTCGACGAGCACTGCACGACGCTGTGATCGGTCTATTATCACGATATCAGGCTTATTGGCAACAATAGTCCTGTCCATGATAACAGATCGATCCCAATAGAGCGTGGCACGACCATTCTCAAGAACTGGCGTCGGTGTGTATTTGTAATACGGCACTTCAGATTCTACAAGGCCGTATTATTATTATTATTTTTTTTTTTATCATCATTATTTTTTTTTATGTGTGTTCGCTGATTACTCGAAGACGCCTGGACCGATTTGGAAATTTTTTTTTTTGTTTGAAAGGGTGTAGTTTCCAGGTGGTCCCATTGCCAGCATATCTTGATCTGGTGATGGAATATGAGGGAAATCGAGGGCAACCCTCAAATTTTATTGGCACAGGTAATGTTTTTAGTACATTTTTCAAAGCTACACCAGTATTTACGTCTGGCAGTAAAAAAAATATGACTGAGCTGATGATGGAAGGTCAACTCCTTAATGCTTAGGAGTTAAAGGATAATTCTTTCAATACTGAATGCACCTGCAGACTGGAAATTATAATTTCAGTAATTAGTGAGGCCTGCTGGTGATGGAAGGTCACCCTCATTATTAGACAAATGCTTTCAGTATAGCCCAAATTTGAAGTCGGTTTTTTTTTGTTTAAAATTATTTTGTTTCTGATCTCAGATCTGGCAATGATTAAACATATTATAAAAGTTTTTAGTTTCATGGGTTTTGTGTGAAAAAGGTTTAATTTAGATGCTACTTAGAGAGAATGTGTTTCTGACATTTACTTGTTTGTTTTTTTAATGTATTTATGATTTTTCTTATGTGTGTTTTCGATATTGATGGAATACACAGTTGAATAAACGGGAAGCTCTTTAAAACATTTAAAGTTATCGCTGATTTAAGCAAGACACTTGTTTCATCTAAATGAGCCTTTTATAGCACTTTTTACTTTAACTTTTTTCCAGAGACAGAATGCCTCCGACACTTGAAGGTCAGATCACAATGGAGAAGACCCCTTCGTACTGGGTGACGAGGACTGCTCCGAAACGGGTGTATGCCATGAATCCAGCCGTCAAACTGCTTGCTGTCGTCAGGGACCCTGTCACCAGAGCTATTAGTGACTACACACAGTCTGCCAGGTAATTTTCACATGGCAAAATCGTTGATAGTCGTCGTTTTAGGTGACAAGCTAGCAACCTGTCACTATTATACCTGTCAACTCAAAACCTACAAAAAATGTGCTAGAAGTGGCCACGAACCGTGACATAGTCATAGTTTTGTCTATGTAGTGTTTTATGTGCTCTGCCTACCCCTTTTGGGAAAACAAGCGTGATGGTATGTGTGTGTGTGTGTGTAAAATCGTCCTAACGCCGTCACCTGTGGCATTCGTATACACTAGAGTGACCTCTTAATTAGATAACTTTTATCATAGCTTCCTTAGAGACTTCTAAGGTGGTTGTTCGTAATTTAAATCATTTTCCAACAGCAGCGGTGGGATTGGCCCAAAAGCCTTTGTATGACGATTTATTGTACAAAATATAACAAAAAATAGCAAGTACAGAACAACTTAAAAGTAAAAATTCGAACACATCCTTTAAGGGATCTCTTCCTGCTGACATTCTAGCAATTGAAACAAGTAACATGACGAGTAGACAAAGAAATGTCTTATTTTACGAGTGGAAAAGTATCTGAACACTGACCTGTGCTCCTTACTTCCAGCAAAAGTGCCTCCCTCCCGCGTTTCGAAGACCTGGCTATAGTGAACACGTCATGGGGCGGGTCGCAGGCCGTGGCTGCCTCGTGGCCTCCCATACGCTTGGGCATATACATGCGCCCCTTTAAACGGTGGCTCAAGAGGTTCAGCAGGGATAGTCTGCTCCTCATCAGTGGGGAAAGGCTGGTGGCCGACCCGGCGGCCGAGATGGCCAGAGTTCAGGTACGGTACTCAACCTTTAAAAAGTAACTAAGTAAGTAAATAATTGCCAGTTACAGTATTTTTATTAAATCTTATTTGTAGCAACGTTTTGACAAATGTTAACCTGTTGGGGTATTTTTATTTGTGGGAAAATTCTAATGCGGTTCACAGAATAGATCTACTTACTAAGTTTTAACAATAGCTCTTATACTTTCGGAAAAAAGTGGTAGTGACATACGGACGGACGGACAGACAGACAGAAACAGACATGACGGATACATGAAGATTGGCAAAAATACATGTTGAGTTAAAATTCAGACAACTGTAACTATTCCATCTGATGGAAAGTTTAGGTTCGCTAGCTCGGTAAAGTTGCACGGATTTGCAAAACATAAAAGAGACGAGTATGTAAGTTGAATAAATTGAGAGTGAAGTCCTATGATCTTGGAACTAAACCTAACTCCATTGCATTCTTTAAACAGGCCAGATTTATTGAGATATTTCCAAAGGAACTATTTTGTAACACAATTTTCTGTGGTAAAATTAATACGAGGGGTGATTGGAAAGTTCGCGGCCTAGGTATGAAATCTAATCCAAAGATTTTATTTATTATTTTTATTTCTTTACGTAGTCCCCTTTGAGATGTTTGCTCTTGTTCCATCTGGATTCCAATGACATTACGCCACTTTTGAGGACACTTTCCTCCAGGCCTTCAAAATAGGCGTCCACTTCAGCTTGGACCTAGTGGCCAGTTTTTTTTTTTTTACCGCCCATGTGTTTTTTTTAAGTTTGGAAACAGATGAAAGTCCGATGGTGTCAAATCAGGTGAATAAAGTGGGTGGGGCCATGATTCAAACCCACAGTTGTGAATTTCTGCCATCGATTTTACTGACGTGTGCACACGTGCATTGTCCTGGTGAAAGAGAACTTTTTTTGTCAATGATCCAGGTCTTTTTACTTTCAGTTCCTCTCGTAATCGGCGTAAAAGGTCGTAATAGTAGTCCGAGTTTACATTGGTACCTTTCTGGAGATAGTCAACCATTATCCCTCCCTTATTACTCCCTTTGCATCCCAGCAAACTGATGCCATGACTTTATTCGCCGACAAAATGGCCTTTGTCTTCTTTGGAGGCGGAGATCCAGCACGAACCCACTGTTTTGATTGCTGCTTAATCTCGGGCGTTTAGTGGTGGACCCATGTCTCATTCATAGTAACATACCTTTCCAAAAAGTCCTGGGGTCAGCTTCATACAGGTCGAGACAGTCGCGTGAAATTGTTAGAAGAGTGATTTTTTGTTCCACTGAAAAGTGCTTTGGAACCTATCTCGTCGATACCCTCGAAAGGCCTAATTCGTTGACTATAATGGTTTGGGTTCTTTCATAGGAGATACCTACGATGTCAGCTATTTCTCTTACTTTTAATCGTGGACCTTTCATTAGAATCTCACATAAATAATTGCCACATTATGTGGATTGGTCGCAGTGGTTGGTCTCCCGGGGCCATGGTCATCTGCGATGCTGACTCGACCCCGCTTAAATTCAGCTGACCACTTTTTTACCATCGTATATGATGGACAGGATTGCTACAATGTATACTGCATATCTTCAAAAATGTCTTTCGAAGTCAATCCTTTTCTATAGAGATATTTAATTACAGCACGATGCTCCAAATTGTCCATTATGAAAAATCTGTTAACCCGTATTTTTAAATCAAACGTAAAAAATATTTTAAATATTGTCTTATACTTGAACTTTCGCGGGATGACATCTGAATAATGACAGTTCAAAATGGCAGCATAAAAAAATTAAAAACTTTTTTTTTTAATGCTCAGGCCGCGAACTTTTCAATCAGCCCTCGTATATTCGAATGTTTTCTATCTCTTTGGATTGGCAATGCACCTCGATTTTGGCTCGCTTCCAGGGTAAATTTATTTGCATTCACCTCAACACTCAAATTACTAGGTCATAGTTTTTTCAGTTACAAACCAATCTATTTTGAAATATGCAGCGAATTATCGTCTTCAATCCCTGGCTATTGTCTATATTGCACAAGGTTAAAATAAAAGTGAGAACAATTAAAGTTAACCTTTTGACCGCCAAAGACGCCATATCACGTCATCGCAAGTCAGTGCCCGTAACGCCACGACGTTATATGGCGCGTCGAAGTTATTGCGAAAGAACTGAAATATAAAACGCTTCAACATTTTTTCTAGGTTTACTTTATTTATAGGTAGTGTAAGTTATTTTATACCTAATTTAAATAAAATAATACAGCACCATTCGGAAAAAAACAAGCATTATCTAAGAGCCGACTGACTCCTTTGGCGTTAGGAGCACAGCGTTTCGCTTCGCGCCTTGGCGGTCAAAAGGTTAATGAACAATTGTCTTATTTCTGCACTTTTCCTGTCTAGGGTTTATAGTTTATGGGTAGGTAGTAGAAATACGCCGATTCAGTGCTTATTTAAGTTAGAAGTTCAAAGTATTATACCCCGGCATCTAACTTGGCAAAGATAGTGGCCAGTAATATTATAATAGACCACATCCTCGCTCTCCACCTAAGGGCCGGCGCTGACTGCCGGCATGGCACGGCGTGGCAAAGGATTTTGTTACTGATCTGAGAAAGGCCGCGGCATGCCACAGCGTGCCGAAGCATTTCACAGGTTATATTTTTGGATGCTGCAGCACGATTTGCCGTGCCGTCCTCTGCCATGCCGGCAGTGAGCGCCGGCCCTTATGCGATCCTATTTTAATGTTAAAAAAAAATCGTTTTCAGGAGTTCCTAGGCTTGAAGCGCGTGATAACTGAGAAACACTTCTACTTCAACTCTTCCAAGGGGTTCCCCTGCCTTCTGAAGTCCGAGAGCCGATCAACCCCCCACTGCTTGGGCAAAACCAAGGGTCGGAGCCACCCTCACATCAACCCTTCCACCGTCGAGACCCTGAGAGAGTTCTACAAACCCTTCAACGAGAAGTTTTACGAATTGTGCGGTATAAATTTTGGGTGGCCTTGATAGTGTTGTGATTTTCGGTGGCTATTGCCTGGACGGAAATGTACAATGGTAAGTAGGTATTGTTGATAAGTGGGATTATTATTAGGATGGAATTCCACTACGTTGTGGTCTAAATACATTACATTTTATACGAACTGTGGTCAGCTACATTTTCCATGGGTGGTGTACGACATGGTGGGGTTTCGCCCTAAAGACGGTAGTCTGACGTGACATTGTGACGCATCAGAACGTTAGGTATCCATTGTACATAATAATTAGTACATATGATTTGCTAGATCAATTTATTTACCAGAATCATTATATCCTAGCAGCTCGTATTTCTAAATTTCTATTTATTATTTAACATTTTTTTAATTTTGAATCTATATGGAAAGAATCGACGAAGCTCCGCTGACGCGGGGCTTCTATTCCGCGTACTAAAAGTCCAAAATAAGTTTCCCGCTTCTGAATTACGTGTTACGGTTATACACACCTCTTTTTGACGTGAGGGTTAAAATATGCAATAGTAAATTTGGATTAAATTGATTTAACAAAGCATCAGAAGCCATTTTATGAAAGACTTAAGTGTATTGAAGTATATCTTCCTTTGAGAGCCAAAATGTTTCATCTGAATTGAAGATCTGAAAGGAACAACTAACTATTCAGGATTTAAATGCAAAGTGGGTGACAGTGTTAAATGAACCCTTTTTTCCACAGATGACATTGCCAACTATGTACAATATTGTACACTAGGTATTTAGAGATTAACAGAGCTTCCATTTTATTAACGGTTTTTAAATATTGGAAGACGATAACTGTGTATGTCTTTAAAGCATTCGTTCATAGACACATTTAGCTTAATTGGCTACAATTTTAGAAAATTGTAACACAAATTTGAATAAAAAAAAAACTAATCTACTCTTAATTTTTTCCTCTGCGTAACGTTTTATGCGTGAAATTTTCGTTACGCAAATGAAAAAATAGTGAGTAATGCTTATAGCACAAAAATGTAATCTCACATGTTTTCCATTGTATAGTCGATATTTTATAAGCCGGACACTTTGATATGAAGCCATTGTATTTATTGATAAAGCTAGCCTCTAAGAAAGCGAATCAAATAATGAAATAAGCTTTTGTAATATAAGGTTAGTTATATTAATTGCAGATTATTTGATGGGCTAGTTTCCATATTCCATTTTATACGTTTTTTATGACTGACTTAGGCCCAGCGCAGATGACAGACTTTTTGTGCGATCGAGTCTGCGGTGCACAAAAAGTCTGCGTGGATTGTATCCATTGTGCGCCGGACTTTTTGAGCGTTGTGTGCGTTACTGCATATAATTCCATAGGTTCTATTTTCACAGACAAAAAGTCAGTCGTGGATAGTCTGTCGTCTGCACAGGGCCTTAGGGTTAAACCTTAGCCATAAACAAACGTCAGTGCAGAGTGTAGAGTTACTGCAAGACTTGATTTAGAGATCAATTTTAAAATATAATTGCTTTGTGTCGGAATTGGTCGGGTTATAAAGTTTCGGTAAAAGTTTCAATTGTTATTTGTATTGTAGATATTTTTATGAATATTGTTTCGTACTTAATTACCAATCTTGTCTCAAAAATGAATCTTATTTGTTATAAGTAAACTATTTTAAGAGCTATACACTAGTCACTCATTGTCAGTATTGTTCAACAGTGTAAATATTGTCATATTAAATAATATGTATAAGTTAGCATAATTAATTATGCTAAATTTAGTGAGATATAAGTTACAATTGCAGACATATTTTATCGACTCGAGTTGCATAAGACCATGATCTTATTCACAGTACGGGTATAAATTATCATTTTTGTATCTACCATACTGACGCTTTGTATTTCCATATCTTTCCGTTGCCGAGGTACAGTCAAGTAAATTGATACCTGTGCCACTTTGAACCTTTTTATAGTGAGTTTCATATTGCTTTGATTAGTAGAAAGTATGGTATGTCACAGTGACATTTCATGTGAAAAGGTACAAAGTGTCACAGTAATCAATTTCCTCGACCTGTACCTATACTGTACAAGGTCAGTTTGTTTGGGAACGCTACTTGTCTTCACGACAGTTGTGTAAACGTGCCGCTGGGAGGCGCTGACTCAGTTCCTATACAAACTGATGCGTGTTAACGCACACGAGTGACACGTGACACGAGCTTCTAGTGTGTACAAGTCGATGGTGCAGTCGTTAACGAATTCGTTTGCGAGTTATCGCAAAATTGTATGGAAACCGAGACAGCGCCGCCAGCGGAACGTTTGCACAACTGCCACGGTCGACAAGTCTCCATACATTCCGCGACAACTCGCAAACGAATTCGTTAACGACTACACCATCGACTTGAACACACTAGACACTCAGATTTTATTTGTTTGACAGCAAATATTTATCGTATCGAATTAAGGACACTAATGAGATAGTGTTGAATAGGTATTGTTCTTTGGCCCACGCTGTCTTCCTCTCACGAATAGCTATAAAAAATAATTTAAGGTAATTAGTAGAATAGTTCTCCAGTTCCTAAACATAATCGTTGTTTCCTTATGGTGTTCCGATTTTGTATCATTATACTTAGTCTGTAATAACAATAACCAAGGGCGGATGTTGTGTTGCGTGATGAAGGGTGTAGAAGGAATTTTACATCCTAATTTTTATACCCTCGCATCGGGTTTTTAGTACTTAACAAAACTTATTTGTATTATTTATATGTATTAAGGTTTAAGGTTATGATTATTATTATTATAAATGTAGATCAAATTATGTATGCAATAATTAGGCTTTTAAAACTTCTGCTACGTTAAATTCGCCGTAAGGCTGATTTTATAAACATTTGTGAATTACGAGATATCACTAGCATGCTAATTACGCGTCACTTTTTGACGTCTCTAGTTAGACAGTGACAGGTATATAGTCTATCTCACACGCAAATCTACTCGCGTCCTGTCGTGCTAGCTGGCTGAGTAGGCATAGAAGAGAAAGAGAGGGCTAAAATTGTTGAAAATGTGTTAATTATACGTTTTATGATATTATGTCAAAGCCTGACCAATTTTTTGTGAGATATGTCACTTTGAGTTATCAATATAGCAACATTCTAAAAGTCCAGAGTCGTTACGTCATACAATCATACATCAACATAAGAGTTATAGTCGTAAATTATGCGAAATACATTGTTCATATCCCGATTTAGATTTAATTTCGGTTTAATTATGACTGGCGCAGCGTAGGACGTCCACTTACAATATGGACAGACGACTTGATAAAGGTCGCCGGAAAACGCTGGATGCAGGTCGCTTCCAACAGGTATTCATGGAAGTCTAAAGGAGAAGCCTATGTTCAGCAGTGGACGTCTTATGGCTGATATGATGATGACTGGTTTGACAAATAAACAAGTTCCTACAAATCCCACGACATAGCCGCATCTCAAATTAAGTGGTCAGGCTTATTTCGTATCTAATCTAATTGATGACGCTTTTTTGGATTTCTATATAAATTTATTTTAAAATTTATTACATGTATAAGAATGTACGTTACAACGAAGAAAATTGATGAATCATGTAATTCACCATTAGGATTAGTGCTAGTATAATATTAAGTTTTCCAGTGATTTGTCGTAGTCATTATAAGATTCAACGGCATCAAGTTTCTGAACAAATTTTGAGGGCAAATAAAATTTTGTGTACCTATTATTATTATGTTCCTTAAATCAGGACACAATAGTAAAAGAGTTGCTTAGAAAAAGGATGGAACATAGGTCCTGTTTTAACTTCAGGAGATAAGCCATAAAGAAATGTGTACAACTTTAACAATCTCTAAATTTCTGTAAACTATTATAGTTACATCCTAGAAAATGTATATCTCACTGGGTAACTTGAATGATTATTCAAACATTGTGTTCACAAATGTTGGAGCCCTCGCCCCGCAAATATATCAGTTGGGGACGTTAGTTATAGAATTGAATAAATATACACATTTAGATATTACTTTATTAGTTCTATGCACTAAGCCACAGAACAGAAAAAACTAGTAGAAGTGCTAAGTGGGCGATGAACGTGTGTCACCGTTACGCGGGTATCCGCGGGACTCGCCTTAGTCCGCAGCTTTCATTATATGTGAAAGTTGAGCGAACAATTTTCTGAAAATATGTAAATGTACCCTATTCTGCAATTTTAGAAGGTAAAAACGATAGCCGCAACAAAAATATTATACTCATGGCGGATAAATGAAAGCTGTGGAGTCCCGCGGATACCCGCGTAACGTTGACACACGTGCCTCGCCCACTTAGCACTTCTACTAGTTTTTTCTGTTCTGTGCACTAAGCCATCCGAGTCGTGCCATATTAGTCGCTTATTCTGATAATCTGATTAGATAGCACATAAGTATAAAGCTTTAAAAATGTTTAATTCACTATTGAAATAGGCAACAAACGAATAATCCCTAGATTTCAAACGATTTTAAAAGTGTAACCAAAAGCAATATCAAAGGTGTTGCCATTTTTTGTCAAACTGGGATAGTGTTTTTGTCACATGGCGATGGCGATTTGCCCGGCCGTAAATCATAATTAGAATCACATATTATCGACATAGCGAACTCATTATCTCGCTGAAGTGGCAATTTGCAAGAACAAAAAGTAGCTTAGCTTAATAACGTTTTTTAACAAAAGCGGATTCCTTATTGGATTCAAAAGAATTCTCAATCTAGGGTTTATTCAAACAGATTTACTGTACACCGAAACTGAAATAAAAGACTAAATGAAACAGTGTTTTCTTTATTGCCCTTATAAAATCATGGGGGGTTGCCCGTCGGTATGTAGACTGGCAAGTCGGTGGCGTTTATTTGGAGGTAGGATACTGACGCCGCGCCGACTATGGCAAATACGATGCTGACGTCATCAGTGTATCCGTGTTGATGGGTGGCGAAGTCCAAGACGGCTGGAAACGTGGATGATTCCCTGGAAAAATAGGATAGTTTTTACATACATACACGCCAATATCCTCAAATGGGATTGGGTGAACACAAAAAAGTTATAAAGGCAAAAACATAACAGTTTCACGTGTCATAGCCGCTTTTAACACAATTTTAGGTTTGAAGTACCTACACGCTGTGCGCGTTTGGCAGCAGCTGCCAAGGGTTCAAAATAAGAGGTTAGAGACTAGTCTGAAACATGTCGAGCTAAACTCGATTTATGACGTTGAGTTATTCGTAGGTATACTTATTATGATGAGTACATATACTGTTCGGCAAACAGCGTGATGTTAGAAAGAGAGAGTAAGTTCGCGCATAGCAGAAAGTGAACAAATTTTTGAATGAATCTGAATTCAATGTTTAACACAATTTAACACATTCAGAACCAAGGACCCGGCTCCCGGGTTCTTCAAAACATTCGCGAGATACCGAGAACCCGGTAGCAGGGTTCATTTTGTACTAGCTATAGACTACTCGCAGATGTTTTGATTTTAGGCATGGTCGTGAATGAGTTAAGGATCACATTTTTGCCTTTCAGGACATTATTATGAAACAGGTTTATACAAAAAATACTCACTCCATACAAATGACCCTGAAGTGTGGCTTTGGTTTGTTAGTTTTCTTGAAATTCGGCACGTCTCTTTTATAAACATCGAAGTCTATCCTAAAGGAGCATTTTTCTTTTACATCTTTATTATTCTTTATTATATTCAATTTATTCAAGACAGACTGTAAGTCGGTGCAATCTTCAGGTCCTACTAAAGACTCTAAATTAAAACTGCTTTGGTTTTGAGTGCTTGCTTCGAACTTTTTAGCAGTTTCTTCACAGGATTGCCAGTATGCTATTTTTGCGTCCAACCAACTATCATGCAGGCGTCCTTTCATAAATTCATAAAGGAACTCTGTACTATGATCCAAAAGGCAATTATTTATTCGGTTTTTCTGTACTACTTCAGCTCTACCAAAATCATCTTCACTTGGCAACCAGTGTTTGCTCACATTGCTTGTCAAAAGCTCACTGTATTTAAAATCTTTTTTCAAACTACCGGCGACAAGATTGGAGTCTTTCACAGAGTTCCGTTGGCTGCTCATTGCACTTTGTTTTTCTGAAAGTTGTTTCATTATGTAAAACGGATTTCTTAGCTTTTTGGTTTTCTTAGGTTTTGGAGCAGTCTCTACAGTTCCTTCTGAATCGGAAGACGATGCAATAACTATGTGTCTTCTGTTAATCACTTCATAATTGCTATCAACATATACGTCAGCACTGTATGACTTATTGAATGTCCTGATAGCTTTGGACAACGCCCTTCTATGTTGAGGGGAAGATTCATTATGATCCTCAAGTTCTTTAATTTTCAATGCTAAGTGTTTGAGTGTGTTAAAGTTTTCATCAAACAAGTAATCTTCATCAACATTCTTTCGCTTTTTGGGACTTGTTTGTTCATCGTCGTCCAGATTAATAGTTTCCAAGATCAACTCATTCTCAAGCACATCTAGTCCTTCTGTCAGCTCTAACTTAGCTTTATACCTTAAATTATAAGTCTGTATCAACCTGTGTAACGCCTGGATATTCTCAACCTGTGTGTTGCCCATATTAACCAAATTCTTCAATTTTGAAGCTAGATGCTTGATAGATTTCAGATGGTGGACCTTTGTGCTATCTCTTTTCCTTTTTCTTTCCCTTACAGTTTCAGGGTTTACAATGTTTGGCATAAAATTGGGGGTAGGGAAACATCTGAATATCGATTGCATTCTCGGAAAAACTTGGAACCTTAAAGGCATACTTTGAAAAAACTGTCTTTGGAATGCATAATTCAAGTTGTAATTATTCCAGTAATTAAACTGTCGGAAATGGTTCGTTTGCTGAGGGAACCTCGGGAAAAACTGGGTGTTCCAATTACTCTGTGCGCTCTCGTTGGAAAATGAACCTCTTATTCTTCTCACATGATGTTCATTGACATCATCAGAGCTGCTATAATTTTGTGAATTCAAAGATTGAGTAGTAGCCGATTTCTTCAGTTTCAGATTTTCCATATTCAACACATAAGCTGTGTTGTTTAAGAACACATTGCGAGGTATTAATTTCTCCTCAGGAGCTTTGACAGTCACAATATGTTTTTGAAATAAATCTGGCAAATTTTCT
Organism: Adoxophyes honmai; assembly: GCA_005406045.1. NCBI lineage: Eukaryota > Metazoa > Arthropoda > Insecta > Lepidoptera > Tortricidae > Adoxophyes > Adoxophyes honmai. The sequence goes on from BHDV01021232.1 coordinate 73,261, forward strand.
TCAAATGATTCATGAACTACACCCGAGTTGCAAGGCCTCAGTTCTCTACTGTAAAGACTTTGCAATTTCTGTCTTATAAATACTGCTGACTCTGTGGTACAGATGTCTGTATTACAATCTGTAAGATCTTCATTACTGTCAGTATTTTCTACAGATTCATGAGAGACATTCATACTTGAACTAACTTCTGCATCTGTATTTAGACAATCTACTTCCATTGTAACACTTTGGTTTTCTTTATTGTCACCACTATTAGTATCCTTATCTTCTATGACCATACTTTGTGGATCATTATTTACACATTCAGTGGCAGCTTTTTCATTTGCATTGCTATCTTGTAATTCATTCCTATTATCTAAGATTTTGTCTTTATCTTTCGTTTCACTTGTTTTTTCCCAACTACTACTAGTATCACTATTTTGAACTGGATTCTTATTTAAATCTTTTTCATCATCTTTGAATTCAGATATCTGATTCTTATCTATTATAGTTGCTATTGTATCATAGGCTGGCACTTGATTTCCTGTGTTGATATTTGTACAATTGTCATATCTAAACACTTTGTATCCCAGTCTGCCAAGGGAAGCATATACTTTATATTGAATGAGCGAAAGATTGTCACCAATCAGCAAGGAATATGCCTGTTGGATTGACACTGTCACATCATTGTATGTCAGCTGGAGGCAGTTCTGTAATAGAAACAGTTCATGTCATCAGTGGCATGTAGTGATTAAAAAATGAGGATTGGTATGTACACTATGAACAAATCCTTACTAATATTATAAGTCAGAAAGTGAGTGTTTGTTTGTTTGTTCCGCTTTCACGCCGTAACTACTGAACCGATTGCTGTGAAATTTTGCAGACATAAAGATAGAAGTCCGGATTAAATAATAGGGTATTTTTTATCCCGGAAAAAATTGATGTTCCCGAGGAAAAACGAAAATATAGTTTGCTTGATAGATCTATATCAATCGAGGATCGATCGATGGCGCTGTGTGTCGTTTGAAACGAGAAGTTTTTTTATAGTTGTGCTTTATACCGCAATATAACCGAGTTCCACGCGGGCGAAGCCGCGGGCGGAAAGCTAGTTGACTATAATTTTGAACCAACTTCAAAAACGGAACAGGTTTTCATTTTAACTGCTTTTTTTTCTCAATATGCCATAAATATTTGATGGTATTGGCAATCCCTAAGGAGCGATCTATGGGGTAACTAAACAATCCTACCCAAATATACAACCATTTTTACAGAAAAGTGTCCAGAAAAATTAGGCAGTGGAAACAGTCTAATAGTCGCTCTAGATAATGAACACACACAAACTGCAAACTGTTGGTCAGTAGATAGTTCAGTCTGTCTCCTTCTCTCTCAAGGAGAGATCAGACAGAAAGGACCTGACTGATATATTAGCAGTATAGAAATTTACGGTCAGTGGCATTCCTAAAAGTCCTGTACAGGGCATCATTAAACCAGATCCGTTCCTCAAACACTTGTAACATTAAATCAAAATGGAAGTCTCTTACTAATGACAGGCACAGAAAAAAGGAAAGGATGCCACTTAAATTACAAATGTTTCTTAAACAGCATTCGGAGCATAATAAAACAGGTATTGCAGAGTTACATACATACATACAATCACGCCTGTATTCCCAAACGGGGTAGGCAGAGCACACAAAACGCTACACAGACAAAACGATGACCATTTCACATCATTACAGAGTTATATGTTTAATTTTATTATTGGCAAGATAAGCTAGGACTTTTATTGGTGGGATTTTGAATCTGTTGGGTATAGAGATGAGATAGATTATACAAATCACTGTCTAACTACAACTAGAGACTTTAGACCAGCGGTTCTTAACCTTTTTGGCTGGCGAACCAAAATTCAAAAAAATTAGAAGCCCGCGACCCAATCAAACATTAAAACAAAATGAAATGCAGTGATTGCTATTTGTGTTTCAAAAAGTCCCGCGGGTCCTGCGACCCATCTCGATATGGCCCGATATGGTGGTTATAGCACTCTGTACCATTTTACCTAGAAAAAGATATGTATGAACTTGGGGACCACTTAAAATCTTACCAAGTATATTGCCAACTACTATAACCAACTATTAAAATATAATAACTTACCAATTCCATTAAAAACAATGCCTCCTCCGGTTTAATATACAGATGCTTGCCGACATTGTGACCGAGGTACTGCCAATGTCCTCCGCTTTTTTGGGTCACCTCTGCCAGCTTTAAATCTTCCTTCCATTCCGCATGGCTTATAGAGCCACTGAAATAATAATAAAAAAAGATAGTACTCTTTTCTTTTATAAAAACGCACCTGTTTTTGTATTTGAATTGTTAGTAATTAATTTGCCAAAAAACAATAAGTTAACAGTTCAAATCTTTATGCTAAATTCTTTAAAAAAAATGCCAACAAAAGAAATACTTAAAGATTGTGGTGAACAATGTCAAATTAAGGGGTAAATGTTATCGAGGACTTCAATATATGTCCGGGGCGGAAGCCAGATTGGAAGGGATTAAATAAATTATGTGTATTTAGGAAATGGGACAGACGTTTGCTCACAAAATGTTCAATTATTTTAGATAAAACTGGGAGAATTGAAATGGGACGATATTCGGAAAAGGTACTAGGGTTTGACGTTTTAGGAAGAGGGATCACGTGAGCACGCTTCCACAATGAAGGAAAACAACCGGAGGATAAAGAAAAATTGATGATGTGGGACAAAATAGGAGCAATGATTTCCGCCCCAAGCACAAGCATGTCCAAGCCCAAGGCATCCTCACCGACCGCCTTTGTTCCAATAGTTTTGAGAATACTGAGAACGTCAAGCGAAGATATACTACCGAGGTCGAAAGGTGGGATGTCGGGGTGCTGAGTATTGGCAAGAAAAGATAACGTGCGCTGCTTCGCATCATGATCCAACTGTACTGGTGACGTACTGAAGTGTTTATTGAGGCCGTTGAGATCAGTCAAGGTAGAAATGGTTTGTTGAGATTTGCCCACCCCTAACGACTTAAGAAACTTCCAGAGTTTAGAAGGAGGGCAGCCATCTATGGTCTGAAAAATATGGCGACGTTTAGCGTCCCTACACACTTTACTGCAGCGATTCCTCAAATTCACATATTTCAGACGATTTTCCTCCGAAGGATCACTGCGCAGTTTAACGCGAGCTCTGTTCCTTCTTGCCATCATGGCCTTGATTTCGGGCGTGAGCCATGGCGCTGGGTTATGCCTAACTCGCACAGGTCTAAGTGGAGCATGCGTGTCGAAGACCTCCAGCAGTAATTTATTAAAAGCCTCAAGCTTAAGGTCAACATCAGGAAGAGCCTCGATTGCACGCCAGTCAACACTGCCCAGGTCGCTATGAAGAGCCTGAAGATCTATATCTCCAAGATTTCTCCGCATCACTGTTTTATGCTTACGTTTTGGTGGACGGATTTTAAATGTTGCGTATATTAAATCGTGGTTTGAGAAAGCGGCAGCATTAAATTGGCCATGAGAAGTGACATAATCAGGTGAGGAAGTGATCATAAGATCTAGAAGTGATGGAGGACCGTTATGTGGAAAATGTGTGGGACCGAGGGGCAAAATACTGAGGTTAAGGGAGTTTACAAGAGTTTTCAATTTATGGGACCGGTGGTCATTCTTTAACAAGCATGTGTTAAAGTCGCCCATAAGAATAATATGTTCATACTGTGGACATAAGTCAACCAGAGTTCTTTCAAAAGATTCAAAATAACTAACTGTAGAATTTGGACTATAATACACACCAAGGAGGACCTTGGTGTGATGTAGGGAGATGTCGAGGAACAAATATTCTGCTCCTTCGACGTAAGAAGGCAGCGATGGAGACTGTGTGGCCACCTGACAAGCAATATCACCTCGCAAATAAATGGCAACACCACCACCGCGCACGTTATTGGAGCCGCCATCGCGCAACCCAGTTCTGTCATTGCAAATCAAGCGATAACCGGGCAATGGATAAAGAGAAGAATTAAGTGAAGGTTTGAGCCATGTCTCAGAAATAATCTCCTGTCCGGCAATCAACCTCGATTTACTCGTTCAGGGAGCGCCTGAAGAAGATGTGGCGTTAAACTATTTCTGAATTGTATATGTTTATGTTTAACCAATCTATTTGTTATTGTATTACTATATATGTATTTATAAAGGTTATAAAAATCATATAATTACTTGTATTATATATTTTATAAATTGATAGTATTTGTTGTACAGTTACTTCACCATATTTATTGTATCCTCTCTTTTTGTCGGTCTTAATAATTTCGTTTCCTTTCTGCCTCTCTAAGGTTGGCTGTAAGAGATCCCTTAAGGGATAAGTCCGCCTTTGTACTTCGCCATTTCATTTGTATTTAATTTTAGTTTTTTTGTATTTTGTGTTTTTTCCTTGTGTACAATAAAGTGTTTACTTACTTAAAATATTTATCTACGAACCATTTATCAATCCTTTCCACTTCTATCAGGTATTTTCTGTGTTCCAAAGCGTTTTGAATTTGCTTTTGCTCCAACCACGACCCGTTGGGGAAAACATCCTTCAAACCAAGTTCTGGCAGAGATAAACTGGTCTTCTTTGCTCCTAGGACAACTAGCTGCTCCCCACTATAAATGGAAAAACACAATTCAATGATGGAATTGATGGACGAGCCTATTGAGTGCAAATATCTTTCGAACAAACATGCAAGAGATGCGTATTACTTACGAGAGCATTTGAAATTTATCCATGTTGTCGGCATCCGTGCAATTGACGGCATCAATGAAAATTAAACATACGATATTTAGATGAAATATGTCTTAAATCCTCACCAACATACTACACACGACGACACGGAATAATTAGTTTAGTAAAAAAAATGTAGGAAAAAAACAACTTTGACTTTGACATAACACTTTTTTTTCGATCGAGTGATGTAAAGGGACTTAGCTCATACTGCCTAATATAGGTTGGAAGGTTGCGTTTAAGTAGGGGTCACCAGTTTGGGAAAGACTCCAATAATAGAGAGATCGCTCTCCAGGCAGATGTTATGCCTGGGGACCGAAGTTTAGGACTAAGAGGAAGTAGAGGAAGTTGAAATTTATAACTATGCAACAGAACGTCGAAACTTCGTTAGCGGGATGTAGGGTTTTTATTGATATACCATGGACGGCCGTAGTAAGTAGTTCGGCCATTCGACGATAGGAAGCGCTAGGACGTTTCACCAGGTAAGTAATTCGGCTGTTCGACTATATAGGTAGCGCTAGGGCGCTACAGGTAAAAACGGGACCCTATTACTGTGACTTCGCTGTCTGTCCCTCCGTCTGTCCGTCTGTCACCATCTATCTCAAGAACCGTAAGAGCTAGGCAATTGAAATTTTCAAAGATGATGTATTTCTGTTGCAGCTATAATAAAAAAACTGATTGAGCAAATATACAATTGAATAATTATGACTATTGGCAATACCTATGAATGATAAAAACGTCGAATGGGTAGAAATCCGAGTGGGGAAAAATGCGGATGGAACTATTGCTACGCGGAACTGACGAGTTTGGAGAAAAGATCTAATCTCTCATAACAACAAAAACAAATACTAAAATAAAAATAATAATTAATGGGTTCTCCCATTACGAAAGACGTGATTTTTGGTAGTTTTTGGAACGGAATCCTTCGTGCGCGAGTCCAACTCGCACTTGGTCGGTTTTTTTACATATTTCGACTCAACTACCTGCATGTTCATGCATGGCAATAATTTTTGTTTTGGTTTCAACTTTGTCCGTTTGTCCACTTTGGTCGATTTAAAATAATTGTTTATTTCGTCGTAAAAATGTGAACAACAGTAGCGTGCTTGTAATACGAAACATCGAAGCGGTTCTACTCAATAGATGACGCTGGCGGTACCATATTTTGCATGACATTTTCACACTTTAGAACAAATTAACGTTTTTTATGTTCACCGTTATTCAGTTACGGATTATAACGTAAAAGAGAAGCTACACAATTGCGAAGTAGCCCTTGTCCGCGAGCCCAACTCACACTAAGCAAGTTTTTACTATAAATTTAATGTGCTCTATCTAATACTTTGTACAGGTACAGTCAAGGACTTTAATTCATGAGCATGAGCCACCATAGAACCTTTTCGTAGAAAAAGTCATTAAGATCACCTTTGATATCTCGAAAAAGTGTTCACACCTGGCTACTATAATAGAAGTGAACTTTAATTTTTAGTTGGAATTGGAAGTAAAAAATTTAGGATTTTACAATTTTACAACTTTATATTTGCCATAACATAATAAATAGCAAAAAAAAATTAAATTAGTCTTCTCATGCAAAGTGATATTTTTTTGATTTTTGCACGATCTCTAAGTGACACATTATTTAACTTAATTCATTGGTGGAAGTCTATTTAAGAAATAATAATTTAACACTTGAAATTGTACGAATTTTTTTTTATGAAGCTACAATCTGTTAAAAGCTTTTTGATAAAACCAAGGTAGCATAGTCTGAACTCTGCATTTTTTGTTTTCCCCATTAACTTGTTTCCGTGAATGAAATATAAATATTACTATGTCGTTGTATAAGTCTATGATACCGAGTCCGCTATAATTTTTATTAAAAGTACTCAGGTACTTTGAACTTTGAAGGTATATGTATACTTACCACATTTTTTTTAAACTATTTTAGTAATAGGTACGTATTTCATATTTCGCGACAACCGGTGCAGCAGCGGCCGAGTACGACCCCGGACGAACGGACGGACATGAATGAATAGTCAAACCACGCTCATTTCACGCTTTGCATTCACTTTTAGCTTAATTTTAACAAACAGATGACAGGGTATTGTAGTGACAGGTTACTAGCCTCCAATTTTTCCGTAGATGTCGCAGGAGGAAGAGGCGACTAGGGAAATATGTTAAGGTATGCCACAGAACAGACAAAAAATAGGTATGCTTTCGGTGACAAGAAAAGATAATCGCTTAATTTTCGACTATTTGTGCCTCATTTAGGCTTGGCGCTGTTTTCTTTTATTTAATTAGGTCGAATTGAGAACCTCCTCCTTTTTGAAGTCGGTTAAAAATAGGATGAGCATAACACCCTATAGGAATTTGTGTCTACAGATACTCCCTGTATTTTCACATTTTAGTGCAAAGTGTTAAATGAATGCTTCCCATCACTCCAAAAAAGCTTCTCTAAAAAATACCGTTTAATTATTAATGGAAATATTTAAATTGGTACAGTCAGCAACACAATTAACTAGGTATTATATTTTTATACTGCGAGCTTTAGTAGTTTTGTTATGTCAATTTAATAAAGTACATTTCTGAGTGCCGTCTTTCTGATTTGTGATTCTGGTGCCGTGTGGTGTCGGGTTTAGAATGACATCTCTCCATTTCTTTCGTGGATGTAGTAAGGGATATTTTTAGGCGACAGGCTAGCAACTGTCTCTATTATACCTGCCAACTAAAAACCTAAACAATATGCTAGATGTGGCCACTTCGTGTTGTCTGCCTACCCCTTCTGGGAATATAGGAGCGATGTATGCATGTATGTATGTAGGTACATTTCGCTAAACTGTACAGTTTTGATGTTTGTACCTATTATACTAAGTAAAGCCTAGCACGAACTAACAATCATTTGGTATCATTTAAGTACAGTTTGAAATAAAAGAGCATCCTCAAATACAAAGCAACGTTTAAACCAGTTAAGCCATTGTTCCTCGCACTCGAATGTAATTGCAGACAACAATTCAATCGTGAACTTATCCATTGGGAAAATAGAGTAAATTGTACGCGACTGCCTCTCTACAACCTTACTAAATCAACTAACTCTATTATCTTCTATCGTGACATCGACTGAAACAATTAAGGGGTTAACCTGCCAAGTGAGAATGGCTGCTATCAATACCAAGTAACGAAGAACAAACCGCGATCTCTTTCGGCTGGGTTATACGAGTTGTAACGTAAGCTACACAGTTGTAGACTCGCGTAGTAGCTACGACGTAGCGTAGCATGCCTGACAGCTATCGATTAGTGCCCCGGAATTACACGAAGGCGGCCGATCACACACGAACGCCCCCGACGAAGCCCGAGCGTCCATACATAGCGGAAGTAATGAAATGTACAGAAAGATATGAACCGGAAAAATTGTCGTCTTTTCTTCGCATCGCGTCTTATCCGGGCCCGAGGTTCCCTTTGTCGGTTTCTCCTTTCAACGTGTTTTTGCGCTACAAATGGTTGCATGCAAATTCGGTCTCAAAGCGAAATTTATTAGAAACTAAATAGTAAACAGTTTTGTATAGGGTTAAGTGCCGGGTGAACTGTAAAAGCCCTTAAATGGGAGGGCGTCATTTAAGTTGAAGTTAATTGGCTGTAGCTACTCGAGAGTACTCGAGGATGTCGCCGGTAACGTTACGACCGCAGTCTGCAAGGGCCGGGGGCGATTTAACGTATTGTAATACGAGACGCCGCCCCCGACCTCCCCCTAAAGTCGGGGCTTTACCATAGCTCAACGGAATAGTCGCCCGTTCACGCACGCTACCAACGCCGGCCGGCATCGATTTTAATCCTCTGAAAATTCGAAATCCGAATCGAACGCCCGTCAAAACATCTTTTTAAAAACGGAAAATAGTGCACAATAGTGTAGTGTAAGCTGCCAGTGTTTTATTTACGAATTTTACGATGTATTTTGACGTGAACGCTTGCAGCTGACTTCAGGTGTGTCTAATGGGGTGATGGATAGTGTTATCGGTTGTTGTTCGCGGTGTAACATGCTTCAATTGTGTTCATAGAATTCGCTTTAGTGGAAAACCCGATACGCGTGACTGTACTATAGGTGTGTTGTGATATTACGTGCTGAGTTCGATGCGTTTTCTGCATCGAGCGCGGTCAGACATTTCGATGTATTTTTTATGTTTATAAAATTAATTGGCTGAAGTGAGGCGATGTTTATGTGTCTAAGGGTGTACGGCGCTGGCTGACTGTTTCCGGAACAGGATATTTAAGGTCAGTTATTAGTAATCTACCTATGCTGCTATATAAAATAATCAGTGGAGAACTGTTTTATTTTACGCCTCCAGATTTTTTTTTTACATAATAACAATGTATCGTAGACATGTGTGTTTTATCAGAAGAAAAGAAACAGTGAATTATTTAGAAATTAAATAATTATGCCGCATAAAAATGTTAAGGGTCCCTGTGGAGCAAAGCAAATATTTTTTAGACAATATACATCACGTTACTAAGAAAAACTACATGGCTTAAACTTAAAACCTATCAGAGTGAATCTGAAAATGTAAACAGAACAGAATTAAAGATTGACAAGCACGCCATCTATTGTGTGATACACGCAACTTTTAGTACGCGCAACCGCCACCGCGAGCAGCGCCAAAGTGTCAGCCGGCAACACTGCAGTCACGCCGCGTTGACGCGCGCTGCTACCCGCGTGGGCGTAAATCGCTTCGTGATAAACAATATTATGTTTTCATCCTTATCAACACAATAGTTCCAACTTGACAATAGTGATCACAAAATCCCACGTTTAGTGTTGCTAGTGGTTAAATGAGAGTGCGTCTGTGTGTGTGTTCCGTTCCTGGAGAGGATTTTGGCGGTGCAAGGGGACTGCCGGCATGAGGAAAATAAACGGTGAGGTCGGATGCAGCGAGAGGTCGTAAGAAACTCGAAGCATGCGAGTTCCGAAGCGATAACCGCTCAATGCAGATAAGAGATGTGTACCTATTGACTTAAGTAACCCGGTTTCGGAAGATAAAGATTAAGAAAAGTGTGCAAAATATTGTTATGCCGCGCCGCCAGTTGCGGAGTGGTTCGTTGGCTCCATTGAAAGCGATAGGGCGATTAAATGCCAACCGCTCGAGGGTCGTTTTACCTTTAATAATAATTGTTGGGGGCAGACACGCTTCAATTTCCCTTCCAGTATCGATGCATGACTCCAATAATAAATTATCGAGTGACTTCCAATAAGAACGTCTCGTTATCAATCATTTGTCGCAACTTTTGGACCGAAACAAGTTCGAAATACGAGTCTTCCCACTAATAAACGTTTGGAAGAGGAAGATAAAAAAGTTATTATGTCTCGAAATAGCGTTGCTCAACAGAACGACCGAAATCATTAACCGTAGCAGATCCCATACAAATGGCCCATAAACGTAAGCCGACAATGTTTGATGGGTCCGCGCGTCGATTACGAAACCGTCTAGGTCGCCACAGGTCGAGGCGACACCGAAACGCTAAATTTATAATAAACAAATAATTGATAACACGGCAATTATGTAAAACGCCTTGAAATGACTAAACCTTGAAAGCTGATTCAGATGTAAACTCGACAGCAATTCGAGAATCCGACGCGTTGGGAGGCCAGCACACGGCAGTCGCAAGATTTATTGTTTAATGATTGCGACAGACAGCACGGAACATCTATTTGTTTTAATAACACGCACGAATGAAGACACGTTAGACGCCATTCGCGCCATTGTTGCGATGTTAAATTAAATCATTCACATATGGAGAGTCGTATTTCACTCCTGTGCTGTGACTTGTGTAACAAACAGAAGCTTAACCTGTTTTACAAGGAATTTGTGTTAATAACAAAGCTGAAGTATTCCTGTTGTGCTAACGTCAAACTTGCGGGAGTTTTACGATGCGACGATATGATGAGGCAGAGGTCGACGGCCTGGCTTAGTTAATATGCCTGCACGGTGCGGAGAATATCAAATAAACACTCGTTTCGTTTCATCTCCAGTATCGGCGATGCACTTCGTAGCCTTGCACTTTGTGTGTCCAACTGTTCACTCGTCACACCCATTACGCAGCGGAGGTTGGAAGCACAATCCCTTCCCGTCCATAAGCTATGCGTAGCTGGAAAAAACTCGCTATACCTAATAAGTTTTTATTGAAATTTCGCGCAGCATTGCTTTAATTAAAGATTAAATATCTGTCGTTGTTTATCACGACTTAATTGAGATATAGCCAGCATTACTTTGAGAAATATCGGCTCATTAGCACCGGTATCCATGTTAAGTCTGGGGGGCCTCGGTCTGATTGGAATACAAGTTCTGTAAATACATCTAATTAAAATCGCATACTGCCTTGGGCTCAAAAGCCTTTTGTTGTAACACTCATTGTCTCGTTCATGGCTTGACCACGTGTTTAACTATTCATTAGTAAAACAATTTAAAGCAATCATACGTCCAATAGACAGTAATGTCTCTATTGATTTTGCCAGCGGTTCGGAACAGCACTTCAATATTGACAATGAGAGGTAGTTTAGATGCCACTACGTGCCCTGAGAGTTGATGGTCTCCTACGTGACACCAGTTCATTGCTCTAGTTTTTTGCCGGTTGATCTTGTGAATGAGTTTGCAGACCTTGGGCAAAAGATTCCATGCTTACACGTCTAGAAAAAGCCAGCGCGTTTCAAAATATAGCTTACTGCTTCGTTGCTTGCGAGTGAATGTATCAGTTCTATGGCAGTTAATTAATGTTGCGTTGTAATGTTAGTACCTACAAGAGATAATGTCAGAATGAGTTTGATATCCATTTGAAGTCGTACTCGTAAATCAGTCAATGCGAAATCAATGATTAACAAGGCACCGACGCGATGTCGCAGTGTGAATGTTGGATTTCAATACGGCACATTAGCAGTAGTTGTGGTTGTGACGAGCGTGAATGCCATGCTGATTGAAATGGCGCGTTTGTCACAAATTGTCGCTCCAATTCCTATGCGCTCCGCATACAGATCTACAAATGATGAAAAGCTTTCTAAAACATCCAAGGTCAATCCAAGAGTATGACCGTTTGAGAGCCAAGAGCATCTTCGCCTTTACTTCAATTTACGAAGAATTTAATCCTGTATTTTCCCCGTTAATGAAGTTAGCGTCATTTATATTCTGAATCTAAAGCGCAGGTAAACGCGTCTGCTCTCCGTGGGGTGGTGTGATATATTCAGGACCCATTTAAATATTCCCAAGGGTGATAAGGGGAGGGGATGCGTACCGGTTAATCAAGTAACGTGATCCATTTATCTGAAGCACTCTTGATATGGTGTCGCTGCTGAACCTCGGAATATTGTAAGCTTATTTAGGGCGGAGATTTAGAGCAGCAACGGAAGTGGGTATAACCCGTATAGCAGATAAAAGATAATACGTTTCTATTAAGAGGATGTGTGCTTGAGAAGCTTGAGATACGAGATTCAATTGCAGCTACTGAATTAATTGAAGATCAAGTTCAAGTAGATGACGCAAGAGCAACATTGAATACTAGTTTTTATCGCTTGTATTTATTGAATTCGTAATGGATGAAGGTCTTGTGAATGTAGCTGGCTTCATGGGTTTCAACTTCCGCGATTGTTGTCATAGCCAAGTTTCCTCCAAGTGTTTGGGTTCGATCGATGGCAATGCAGTGAAATGGGGAGCAGGCCGTCGGGTGCTGCATTTTGCCTCGTTTTACTGCATTCGATCTATTTACGGTTTTATGAACGGCGATAAAGCGGGGCGCGTTGAACCGTGTGCCGGTGCAAGCCCGATAGATACGTCTGCATTTAAATTGACGTTTTGTATACTTTTTCGAATCGACTCGACTTTAGTGAGTTCGTTTCATTTATTGAATACTGGCCGCTGTCGAGCAATATCTCATTCTTAAAAAAAAGTATTCAGGAAAGTTCTAATGACTAGTTAAATACTAGTGGTGTTAATATCTAGCGTGACGAACTAAACTCGTCAACGAGCTCGACGTCGAGCTTTAATTTTTTTCCATACAATATGACAGATAATTTTGATATTTTGACGTCACACTACTCAAATAACATCACTGGCCAAGACCTCTATTTTATGTATCGTTGGTAATACGATACCAAACTATTTTATATTGCACGTGTTTATGCTGTATGGCAAGTTTTATTAGGTTTAGAACATTAAACTAAAACTGATTTAAATTTCATCGACAGTATACCAATTTTGCTTGTGTGGTGTCAAGATAAAATATCAATTCTCCATTTTTTCCGTGAATGTCGTAAAAAGCGACAAAGGAAATAAGTAGGTTTAGGTATGCTTTAGGCGACAGGCTGGTCATTGTCACTATTCTACCTCTTCCATCTGTTTTTTTTTAAACCAAAATATGCCGGCAGTGGCTGTGAAGCGTGAAATAGTCATTGGTTTTAACTCATTTGGGAACACAGGCGTGATTGTATGTATGTATGAATGTACAGCTCTTTTGACTCGTTGAGAGACAAAGGTGACTATAAGGTTATAGTCACTTCTTAGTACTCGTAACCACGACGGTTGTGATGCCATTGCAATATCTACATTTGTAATCTCACTTTTTCACACGGCCATCCTGACAATAATCGTGATTTTCTGCCGTTTTTACTTTGTCTTGCATTAAAGAATTCATTTCGTTGCGAACAAAGTTAAACACGACTCGAATAAGGACTGTTTCTAGTATTCTAGCTCGGCAACTAATGAGCTGGCTTCTGTCACGACACGACCTCAAGGCTGTGATTAACATTATCTAGTAGTTTTGTTCAAGACATTGACTGTGAATGCTTCATTAATATTTTAACTCTATTTTTAAAATGATTGTTAAACATCAGGCTTACTTATAACGCATGTAAAGACAGTCATTATAATTATTACATACATATACCCTGTATTCTCAAGAGAGGTGGGCAGATCACATGAATTCAAAAATCCAGTGCCACATTTAGCAATTTCAGGGTAACCAGACGGTCAAACGTGATATTACAGTGACAGGTTGCTAGCCCATCGCCCACAATACACTAACCCTTTTCCAGAGTCGACTCTTACGACACCCACGGGAAGAAAGGGGGAGGTGCTATTCTAACCCGGCACCACACGGGTAATATAATTACTAAGTAATGAAAAATATGTTTCGGGCTTGGGGTTTGTCAGTATCCCTTCATCAAGGAGCTGCCACCGCTTGTGCTCGACGAAACTGGCGCAGTACTACCCTCGTTACTAACGTCATTTATATTATTGTTAATTAGGTACACAACACTAACATGCATACTGCATCACTTTGTAAAAGACTCATTAAAACCAACTGTATTTTTCATTGAGTGAGTCTCACGGTATGTTCAAAATTACTGAGTACTGTAATTAAACTTTTTATTCCGTTTTTATTGTTAACGGTACAAAAAGATATCGAAGCAAGTCACATGCGTCCTTATTCCTAAGATAAATCTTAACAATAACAAGTGACTGATGCATCGCCAGATCGCGACATCTATTGAAGTGTCAGGAAAGCAATATTGATCATATCGCGGCAACCATATTGTCAGATGCGCGTAAAATATAGTCTCAATAAAATGAAGATATCTGGAATTGAATTCTGTAGCCCACGCCAATTGATTGAGATTGCGACGTATCGGATTACTATAAATATAATGGTTTTAGTGTTTTAGTACTTGAGGCTCAATTTCAGGAATCCTTTTAATAAATTAAGTTTGTACGACGAGACGCATAAAAGTGTGATGGTTACTCAAAAATATATTTGCTTTTGAACTGACTCCGTCTGCGTTTCAGGTGGAAATAAAAATTCAAATTTTTAAATTAATACTTTTACGATTCTTTCCTATGCTCCTCTAAAAGTTATTGTGCACTTGCTGAACTGATAATTTGTGAAAATAAATAAAAGCTAGTTGCTGAAATTCTGTTAAGCATTTTTACTACTCATTTTACTAGTTACATGGTGTCTAAATTATGACGTAGCAAAAATGCATTTTTTTTAAAGAACATTTTATATTATTATGTATTTATTTGCCTGCTTAACATTGTTATCAGCAGTTGATGCTCTGCAGTTATGAAGGACTACCCAAGTAGCACAGATAGCTCACTTTTGACTCACATTTAGTAACATTTGACACCCTGAGCGTAGTAAGGCCTTTTTAAGACTACACTGGTGATCCTACAGCTGCATAATAGCTTTCAGTGGTTACTTAAACAGCTTAAGTGGAATAAGAGCTGCATTAAGATCTACGAAACCACCGTTAATACGCTAAGAGTGTCATAATGGTACTTTTCGCCGACTTTATTCAGCTTCTAGCGTTTTCTAACGCCTTAAGCGTAATAAGGGTTGTTTAGTGGATAAACTTACGCTAATTGATGTATAACAAGGTATTTGTGAACTCCTATTACACTGACTCATTAAGGGAACACATGTGAACTATTATGAAGTAATTAGCTGTATAAAAGATAAAATGTGGCCCTTATTACAGCTTATTGCTGAGCATGTATACCGCTATTCAGCTTTTAAGCCGACATTGATAGTGTCTGCATACCGGCGGTTTAAACATACACTATAGATAGTCGCAGCTGCTTAAAGATTCACTATTGTACCAGATTACCGGCTTTTGCTTCGTAGTGGGTCACACAAGTCTTGTTAATCAGACTTTATTTCTATGTGTCACTTTATTCAGCTTTTTGCTGATTATCAGTAAATTAGTGAGTTATTAGGCATACTTTTGCGGGATAGAAGAGTTTTAAGCGTTCACGTCGCTGTTTAAAATGAACCACCATTTTATTATAATAACCTAAAAATATTCCGAAATATTTTTCAGGTTTTATTATGTGTTTTGTATATGAATTTGCAATTTATTATATTTGTCTTTACTCTCTACATTACAATAATAACTTGTTATCTTATAAATGTTATCAAAGCACCAATAATTGTTAAGTCAAGTTTTCATCACGATTTATTTATATCACAAAACTAATTAAAAACAGTATATTTTCGTGGCGCACAAAAATTTTCTTAGATAACATATATGTATAATATCAGTAAAATTTCATTCCCAATGATTTTCTGTTTTATTCAATATGTAAAACAATAGTAAGATCAATGCTAAATATTTTTCCGCCATATGCAATCAATAATTTCCTCCACAAAACATAAGTGTTTGTTATGACAGAACTGGACCTGCATTTACTTAAGCTGGCATTTGCGTTGCTAACTTCAGACGCGAATTAGAGCGAACGTAGAGCGTTCTTGTGACAAATTTTCCGAATAAAGAGTAACATGTCACCCCTTAGTCAGCCGATATTCAGCTCATAGTACGGCAGTTACCCTTTATAACACTGTTAAATCGCTGCTATTCAGCACTGAACCCTTATAACACCGTTAAATCGCTGTTATGCAGCTCTTAACCAGCTATGTGAACTTTTAGCTGAATAATTTGTGCCCATTTAAGAGTTATAAGAGCTATTTACACCCATATACAGCTCTTATAACTCTTAAATGTGAATTATTATTCAACCTTAAGCGTTATGGGAATCCGTTATTCAGCTGATAAGCAGCTATCTGTGCTACTTGGGTACTTTTACGATACGACTAAAATTAACCTTTGGTGTAAAATTTTAAAGCAGAACAGTTACTGTACTGAACTTATAAGCTTATATTATAACCAGTTGTGAAAATTCATTGAACACGTAAGGGTTGAGTATTAAAACTAATATTTTTGACACATAAGCCAATCTGTCACCATGATTATCATTATCACAACCCGATGCCTTGATGTAATGACGGATGTGCTTATAATGTCATAATTATCGTAATTACCACTGCGTGCTTTCTTTAATTTTTTTTCATCACTGGGTATGAATGATACCTCTTAACGGAATAGAACTCGACTCTTTCCCTAAACAAAGATAAAAAATATATTTTCCCGGTAATCTATTTAGTCCACTTCCATTTCCTTAACATTAGTTACGAAACAACCCATTAGCACGACTAATCCTGAACCAAAGTAAGCTCAGATAATACGTTAAACCACTCCAAATCCAGTTTAACTAACAAATTATCACGAGGAATACCAGGCGTGTGTTCTCCGGAAGTGACGTCATAAGAATGGCCCCACGCGCGCTTCCGGTCCTCGGCCTTCACCTAAAAGGCTGTTGATAGGTCTTGTTTAAATTTAGAACAGCCTTTGCAACGTGTTTTTGCAACGTATGCTTCGCTTTTTAAATTTAAAAAGTGACTCGGAATCTCTTTTTAAACGTGATGACAGATAATTGTTATCATATTGTGCCAGTATTTTTACGAATACTGAAATGTACTGGGAACAAAATAATTATCTGCAAAAAGGGGCTTAAGGGGCAGCGCAGACGACAGACTTTTGTGCGATCGAGTTTGCGGCGCTATAAAAACTTTGAATGGAAACTCTCTGTGCGCCATTCAGAGTTTTTATTGCGCCGCAGACTCGATCGCACAAAAGTCTGTCGTCTGCGCTGCCCCTAAGAGTTACATACTTACAGTTAAAGAACAATTTTAAACTAGTAAAAAATAAGACAACTTTTGCGACGTTCGTAATAGTTGCCTTTTTACTTCGATTCTTAAATAGTATCAAATAATGTCGTGACGCCATACACCACTTTTACGTCAGTCGGTAAACGTCAGAAACAATATCCTCTCGTCAAACCAACGTAGCTACATTGTTCTAATTTTAAATATTTTGATTATGTTGGAATAGGTA
Source organism: Adoxophyes honmai (assembly GCA_005406045.1). Classification (NCBI taxonomy): domain Eukaryota; kingdom Metazoa; phylum Arthropoda; class Insecta; order Lepidoptera; family Tortricidae; genus Adoxophyes; species Adoxophyes honmai. The sequence continues at coordinate 90,760 of BHDV01021232.1, forward strand.
AGTATTCATATTATTTTAGGACAAGTTTTAAACCTAATCATAATCAACTTAAAAGTATAATTACAGAAATCGGGAAAGGTTTTTAACTAGAGCCGAAAATGGTTCGATTGTTATTTTACGAAAACAGTTCTCCGAATGTTTAAACTGTTCCCAAAAGAACTGTTAAGCTTTCATTTCAGGTTTAAACTACATCTGCATGCGAAGCTTACTCGTAAACAATAATTTAAACACCCACACAGTGACTTACGGGGCCGAAAGGGCGATCAAGAAAATGTTAAAGTTATTGTCCGAGTCCGAACATAAAATAATTTTAAACAAAACAAAACCGACTTCAAATTAGCTTTATCCTGAAAGGAAACTTCTGTTTAAGTATGTACGTATTTACTAAAGGTCAAGTAGGTATACG
>BHDV01021232.1:92797-111811 GCA_005406045.1 Adoxophyes honmai
TCTGTCACTAGATGGCGTTGTAATCGGTTTGTACGGAACCCTCAGTGCGGGAGTCCGACTCGCACTTGGCCGGTTTTTTATTTTCATTTTAATCACCATAATTTGTAGATATTGAAACAGAAGAGACTAATGCAGTATATTTTTCATTTCCCGCATACGAGGGGTTAAGGTTAAGGGGTCGCGTGGTTTTGGTTGTAATATTCGAAATTAAACGAAAGAGCGCGCACCGGCCGGGAAATAAGTGTTCGTATCATCAGCATCACGCCATAGCGTAGCGCCGCTCTGCCTCCGTTGTCAACGTGTTTGAAGCTTTAAAGTTGAAGCATGTCTTTTTTTTAGCTGGTGAGTGAATGATAAAGTCACAAATGAATTCATAAAATTTAAAAAAAAGTCATAAAGTTAAAAACAATGCACGTAAATAAATAAATACAATCAAGTTTAATAATTAACACTGCCTTTAATGCAGATGTGCCACCTAAGGACCTATGGATCCAAAGGAAGGGAGAATATAATCCAAATAAAAAACGCATAACCTTTGTTTTGAGCGAAACGACAAAAACACAAATTTGAATTTCGAACTGTACCAGAGCGAGTTTCCGAATAATTTAGCAAAAAACGTCGCATAGCTCTAGACAAAAGAGGGGCAGAAAAACGCCTTTGTTATATCCCTGAAGTATCCCCGGAATGATGAGAGGATAAGTCCGGGGAAGATTTTGATTTAAGAATTCCTACCCATTCTACATAATCGTAGGTATCTGGCGTACCTTTGCGTTGTTGTGGATTGTACTGCTCCTTTTATCGGACACTCATGAATTTGCCAACCGTTGGTGTTCTTTGGAACATTTTTTTTGCATATGCTGAGATTTGTGACGGCCAGATAGACCCAATGGTCTATGGTGGTGGTAACCAATGTTAGAGATGATTATTTGATACTCGTAATTAGGTATGTTGTTATTCTTCCTATTCGCGTTTCTGCACAATATTCTCCGCAGCTGTCTTTGAAAATTGCGCAAAATCGCGAATAAGAACAGACAATAATGGTTTAAATTTCGAATAATCCGTTTAAGAGCCTAATTTAGAAGGTTGAGGTTCCATCGGAGTATCGGAGTTAAAGTTTTGTATAAACCAGACTTAAGTTGAAACAAGGTGTAAGAGCCGAAACCAAATCTTGGTCTTGGCGCCAGTTTCGGCTGCAACAAAAACTGAAAAATCAATGGTACCCGCTCGTAGGTGAAAAAATTGCCATTCATAATTTCATGATCATGACATGACATACGGTGCCAAAACATGGACACTCACGGTACGGTTGATCCACAAATTTAAGCTAAACGTGCTATGTTTATGTGTTTTTCTGACTAGCGGTGATAATGATGAACGATAGTATTTGGCTATGTCAAAAACAATGATCACGGTGATTCTCTCAGCACAGCTTAGTGATGGTGATTTATGGTTGTAACCGTACACTGCAGCGGCAGAAGTTACGAACATTAAGTATCCTTTAATTGATAGGTAACTATCTATCCCCAGAGGGAAGCCAGATTAGCGATATATCTCCCCAAGTTGAGACGCGATCGGTTCATTAATAAAGTCCAAGTTAGCGAGGCATTAGTGTCTGCGGGACGGTTACTTGTGTAAATCTAGTGTGTTTTTACCCCCGACGCAAAAGAGGGGTTTATACAATAGGAACATGAGCCAAATTTCTGGCAATATTCAATTTGTTTCCTTGGAAAAATAAAGCAATTTGATTATGTTTGGTTTCTTGTGCAAACAATTTGCAAAAACGTCAATAAGTTATTTCTTTCTCTGCATGAGTTTTATACAAGAGTTGTTGTGAGTTTGAGGCCAATATATGTGTGTGTCGGTAGCAAAGTAACTTGAAGGAAATTTGTAGTTGCAATATTGAAACAGGCAAAGAAAATGTTAGTTGGTTTGGTTAGGTTATACCTAAATCGTGAATACAGCGGCGCCCGAAGTGTCAATCGATTTATTTATCAAATTAGAGACATTTTCTTACACCCGTGATTTGAAATCTAAGGTAATAACACCCCTTCTCTTTTAGCAAATTGGGTAATTAAGTTAAAATTGAGAAAGGAACGATAATTACAAGCTTTTCCAATAAAAAGCGATGGAAAATCACAACACTAAGTACATTTGTACTTCTTGACTGACATATCCGACTGTTCTTTGTACAGTGGAGAAACATAAGAACACGGAATTAAATGTTACAAATGCAACACAATTCGTCTTGTTTATTGAATTTTCTACGAAACACAGGATTTCCTTTGTTGCTTTTAGCATTTTACAATGTAAACGGAATATAGGAAGTGGAACTAGAGTACGAGTAAAAACATTGCTTGATACAACAACACATAATTCAACTAAGACTTAGTTACTAAGTCATATGTATTTACTTTGTGTTATAAAAATATAGAAACTGCTAGTAGGTACTGCACGGAAGTAGACACTAGGCTTTACTTCCCGCATCTCATATTTTACACATAGGTATGATGTATAAAATAAATCCTTATTTTTCTTGGCCATGATATGACATTAGGTACGATTGAAAGGCTGGCTGAAATTCTATAATTATTTTGTTGTTACGTCATTAAAAACCGTCTGAGTGCGAGTCGGACTCTCCAGAAATAGTTATATACTGTTATTTATACAACAAACACTAATCTGTCCCAAATGTTCCGAGATATCGTATACTAGCTGTGCCTGCGACTCCGTCCGCGTGGAATATTGACTAATATTTATGTTTACGCGGGACTTAATCACGGTATTTTTTTAATTACCTCTCGACGTTTCGGCCGCGTTACAGCGACCGTGGTCACGAGTTGACTCGCTGTAACGCGGCCGAAACGTCGAGAGGTAATTAAAAAAATACCGTGATTAAGTCCCGCGTAAACATAAATATGTGTGAGAATCACGAAAGTTTAAAACAATATTGACTAATTTCCCCCGTTCCCCCCCCTCATATTTTTCAATGTTTCTTCGCTCCTATTAGTCGCAGCGTGATGTTTTATAGCCTAAAGCCTTCCTCGATAAATGGTCTATCCAACACAAAAAGATTTTTTCAATTCGAACCAGTAGTTCCTGAGAATATCGCGTTCAAACAAACAAACAAACAAACAAACTCTTCAGCTTTATAATATTAGTATACATGTGAGACATGATATGTGTGTGTTGTTCGAGCGCACTTATATGTATGAAGATTCTCTTCTGTAGTTCTCTGTTTACTCTTTATCACGCAAAAACATATTCAAGGATAACGGATTGCCGTTGTCTCTATACATATTTGTCCCTTTCCAGTATTTTGATTTAGAATAGCAAAATGTATATGTAATTTAATTGGTTTGTTTCATATTGTTCGTTGTGGGTTACATTTGTTTATTTTTATTCAACTTGGAAACCCCTTGCGACCCCCTTGCAGAGGTTTTACGACCCCCTCGCGACCCACAGATAGAGAATAACACCACAGCTATTGTTTTAAGTATTTGCCAGCCGGAAAAAGAACTTTAAACACATCCTAACCCTTAGATATTGACAGGATGTCCCGTGCTCGTTACTCAAAACACACATTGTTAGCGCCAACGAGCAAAACACGGCGACGGCTTTGTACAGTCGGGGTGTTACATAAATACGACAGTTATTGTTCCGAATGCTAGAAAATTCCGAAAATATAAATTCTGAACTCTTCATACACCATATGTGTTCCCAAATGGGATAGCCACTTCTAACATAATTTTAGGTTTTAAAATAGATGGACGAGGTATAATAGTGAGACGTTGCTTGCCTGTCGCCCAAAGTATGCCTAAACCTATTTCCTAAGTCGTCTCTTGCGACATCCGCGGAGGATATAGAGAGGTGATATTCAAATCCGACACACCACAGGATGAATCCCGAATTCTGACAATTGTCAGAAGCCTTACCTAACCTAACTTGTTATAAAGATGTTTCAGAAATTTGGCATTCCCGTCCAGTCACCAGCGCAGAGAGTGCAAAAATGTGCAACATGTCCTTCTGCCTCTAGTTAGGCTCCAAACGCACTGATAGCGGAAGCGGTGTATCGGTTGTATGTACGACGGCGCACAATGCACCGGGCCGGAAAAAGCATTTCGTTCGTACCATCACGCCACCGCGCCGCTCCGCATCCGCTGTCATTGCATTTAGAGCTTTATAGAGTTGTCAGATATTGGTGCGGGTGAGTGTACAGTCGCCAGTATTAATATCTACCACAGCGGAGCGTGCAAAAATATCTGACGCATCCTACTGCCCCTAGTAATAGAGTCGTATCAGATATTTAAGCAGCCTTAATTGTGTCAGATATATGTGCGGGTGAGTGTACGGTGGCTTTCCTCGCCGTGACTCGAAGTCACGAGACGTTTAATCAACAGTCATACAAAATACTTATTTATTTGCCGAACGAGCACGATAAACCGAACCGTATATTTTTTAAACTTCGAAAGCTCCTGAAGTTTTTTATTTGTATTTTTGTTCTAGAAAAGTAGACGTTTTCATATACCCTTACCTAGAGTTTACAGTAATCGTACTCGCTAGTGACTACGTACAGTCAAGGACTTTCATTCATGAGCCACCATGGAACCAATTCACAGTAAACGTCATAGTGACAACGCATTAATTATAAAGGGAAATCGTAATAATTTTCTCGTTGAAAAGGTTCTATGGTGGCTCATGAATTAAAGTCCCTGACAGTACCATTTATATGGAAGAATATAACATGGCCGCCAGAGTCACTCGTGGAAGTAAAGCCTTCCGCACTTGGAGCTACTTAAAAATAACTACATAAACATAACATAACTGTCACCCCTGCGGGGTAGGCAGAGACAACAGAGCGCCATTCGCTTCTATGGCATACTTCTTTTCCTTCACTAACGTTCATCACTCTCATCATACATAAACGCTCGACGGTTTCGGGTACTCCTAATTTGGGATTTGGGCTCCCTTTAGTACATCGCCGATCGAAACATAACTACTTTTTGGAAAAAAAAAATTTTAGATACCTTTGGTCCTTAGCTTATTTCTGTAAACAACGATTTAGAGCAAACAATTTCAGATTGCATCGATATTGGCCATAGTTTGTGGAAGTTAGCAACTTACTCTAATATATTCACAATTTTGTTTTCGTTAAGCACTTCACGTTAACAAGAACTGTACGTGAAACAGGCAGAGTAAACTGCTGTCTACACCTGTGCCAATAAGTCTTGGGTTATTTGTAGTTCAGTGTCTGTTCATGAAGATACCTAGCGAGGAGCACACACGCGTGCTTCTCAGAAGTGACTTTTCGGTGAAATAGAAATAAATTCAGGCTGTTGGAAAAAGTGTTTTTTAATACAGTTGCTCAAAAATGGGTGCTTTTCGTGGCTGCAGATCGTGCGGAAAGTTCGAATTCGCGCACTAGTGCATTTTTCATTTCCACTTTTTTTTAATTATGTTTGTTCCAATTTATGACTAAGTACTCATCAATTAATGTTTTTGATATAATAATTTATTAAAATTTAATAATTAATTAATTTCTTTAAACATTGTTATGAACATAAAAAAATTAAGAAATATAAGTACCTACATTATGTATATTTTTAATAATTTTATCACACAAGTTTCCATCATTAATACGTTTTATATTTAATGTTGAAAAACCTTTCATAATCAAACCATCTGAGTGGAATGGAACGGCCGCCAAATGTGTCAAATCGCCCGCCAATAAGAGGCGTTTTTCTTTTTTTTTTAATATTCTTTCCTTTGAGGAAAAGGCAAAGGCTTCAACGCCATACAGCCTGGTCTGAGGTAATATTATTTTATTATTATTAATTTACTAAACTTGTCTTTTTTTCGCAACTGTATTAAAAAAAGTCGTTCGATACTAGTGCGGAATTGTCATTCATTACTCGTACCGAGTCTTACCACTCGCCTGCGGCTCGTGGTAAGATATCTCGATACTCGTAAATAATGACAAACTTTCCGCACTTGTATCGAAATGTACTATTGATAATGGAATGAAACATTATGTCGTTCTAAGTCACATATCTATTATTATGATGACACATATCGTTAAAAAAATAAATTTGAACATAAAAAGCTACATTGTATTTAATTTGACGAATAAATCAGACCGTGTGGTGTCGGATTTAGAATAACAACTCTCCATTTCTTCCGTGGATGTCGTAAAAGGTGACTAAGGAAATAGGTTAAGGTATATTTTAGACGACAGGCTAGCAACCTGTCACTATTGTACCTGCCAACTTAAGTAAGGCCGGCCTCATAGGTACATGCAAAATTTACAAACTACCGTATGTGTGTGGCTCATCCATAGTGTGTATGGACATAATGTGTTCGGATATTCCGATTCGATATTTCGGAAAACTTCCGTGTGTATGTGGCTGGTCCATAGATTTAATATGGATTGGCTGCGTTCGATATTCCGAATCGAGATTCCGAAACGGAATTCCGTAAGTTATGTTATGTTAAAGTTATGGTTATAAATCTTAAAATCACGGTTTACACTATGGTTTCACGTGCTCTGTCTACCCTATTTTGTAACACAGACGTGACGTTGCATATATAACTTCGCATCAGTCGATCACCAATAAAACCACGAGCTCCAACTAACGGCTGCGTAGGTGTTCCGCGCGATCCCCTGACAATGCGCACGCCGTCGTGTACAGACGTCTCTGGGGACGGTGGGAATATGTGCAAGCGCAGGCTGGGTAGGGTAGCCATGTTGCGTGATTTAATCGGGATAGTGTACAATATAGTGAAATAAAATGAATCTATTCACGTTTTCATTTCGAGATTAGCTAGACATGTTAGCTAGAGATAGCTAATATAAAAACGGGAGTAGTTATTTCACTATGAGTGAGTCTCACGGTAGTTTTATGTCTAAAATAGTGCAATATCTAGTTACCTGATTGAATTTCAGTTACTTATACTTTAATACAAAAAGCCGTGATAGCCCAGCGGTTTGAACTGTGGCCTCTCAAGCAGAGGGTCGTGGGTTCAAACCCCGGGCTCGCACCTCTGAATTTTTCGGAATTTATGTGCGATATCAAATTTGATATTTATCACGAGCTATTCGGTGAAGGAAAACATTGTGAGGAAACCTACACACAGCGACGAAGTAATTCAACGTTGTGTGTGAAGTTCCCAATCCGCACTGGGCCCGCGTGGGAACTATCGCCCAAGCCCTCTCATACTGAGAGGAGGCCTGTGCCGTGCAGTGGGACGTATATAGGCTGATGATGATGATAATGATGATGATACTTTAACATGTAAAACGATATTATTACCACGCTAATGCTATTTTCATATCAGACGTAACAAATATAAGAGTTGCGTGCAAGTTGGACTATACCTGTGCCTATCTAATCAGAAACATCAGTAGGCTTGACAAGCTCTAGTCGCCTCGCGCGCAGGGTACTCTACCCGTCATTTTCTGACGTTCCTAATTAGACAGTGACAGATATAGTCCATCTCGCGTGAATCTCTAATCTAAATCTGTGCTAAGCCGGCAAGTAGTCCATCCCGCGAGTGTTGCTATGCTCAACCTACTACCTACAGCAAACCCAGTGCATTTATGACATTCTCACAGATGTCCGGAATAATTAACAAGGCATGGTCAGCCTACAAGCGTTGCCATTGTCAACGTCAGATTATGCGCACTGGGAATTACCTACCCCCCGGTAGTTTGCCTTGTGACCTTTGAGGGTGCTATAGCATGGGAACTGTTTTAATAGATTTCAAAGATTTTGCCGAGTGTTGTCGGGTTTAGAGTACATAAAACCTCTTTTATTTTGTGTGGTAAGAGGCGACTAGGCGAATAGGTTTTGGTTTCCTGTGGGCAACAGGCTAGAAGCTTGTGACTATTTGTTATTTATTAGGTACTAGCTTTCCGCCCGCGGCTTCGCCCGCGTGGAACTCGGTTATATTATATTGCGGTATAAAGCACAACTATAAGAAAACTTCTCGTTTCAAACAACACACAGCGCCATCGAACTATCATCTATCGATCGATCATCGATTGATATCGATCTATCAAGCAAACTATATTTTTGTTTTCCCTCGTGAACATCAATTTTTCCGGGATAAAAAGTACCCTATTATTTAATCCGGACTTCTATCTTTATGTCTGCAAAATTTCAAAGCAATCAGTTCAGTAGTTACGGCGTGAAAGCGGAACAAACAAACAAACAAACAAACTCACTTTCTGACTTATAATATTAGTAAGGATATCTCTTTCATCTATTTTATTCCTAAAATTCTGCGAAAACTGGCTACGAAATGTAAAGTTCACGAAATTTTACGTTAGCAATTATAACAGAGATGTAACCTGATAATAATAAAGTAGTAGGGAAAAGTAGAGTGTAGGTACATAATAGCTTACAACAAAAATGTTCTTTATCGGTTAGGTTGTTATTAATTTCCTTTTAATATTGGAAAAAATGGAGATATATAGCCAAGGATACACTAGGGGACAAATGTCCGACGACACGTGTCCTCAGCAACGTCGGGTGAAGTGGCGCGACGTTGCCGGACTTCGCTCGACATGTCTGGCAACATCGCGCGACACGTGTCAATACGACACAATAAGTCGCGCGATGCCGCCAGATATGTCAGGCGAGGCCGGCTTCGCTTGACAATGTCGCCGACACATGTCGTGGGACATTTGTCCCCTAGTGTGTCCTTGGCTAATTCTAAACCCGACTCTGTATGGGAAAGGGCGCTTGTGCACTGCCATGAATTTTCCGGTCCGGCCGTCCGGTTTTTCAAGGTCTGTCGCGCCGTCCCGCTCACGCCAAGACAATTTAATGGAAGAGCAAGCGAGACGAGAACTCAATGAAAAAGCCGGACCGTAAAATTCATGGTAGTGCACAAACGCCCAAAGTATAACACAAATTGAAAACATAAAGGTTTATGTTTAATAGTGAGAAGGTAGTCGCCTCTAAATCTTAGGTATAGATATAGTTCTTTCATTACTGCAAGACGGCGTACTAGAAGTTCACATAATAGGATGGAACAAGTGACAAGAGCTGAGCGAGGAAATAAAAGATTGAAAAGGAAATTCGAGATTTTTGTACCACTAGGAAAGCTTACGGGCATACTGGTTGCTGATAGATATCATAGACATTAGCAATGATAGATAGATTGTAGATGCGATTACAAGCTAGAGCTACCAGCAGTAGGCTGTCTTACCTTCACGGAACAAAACAGTGCCAGCACTGCTGCTTTGTGGCAGGATTAGCGAATTCGTGGGTATTGGTAAGTTGCTAATAAATGACGCTGGGGCAAAATGCAATGAAACAAGAAATTCGTTAGACGACTAAGACGAGTAAAACCAACTTAATTGCCAGTTTCTGTCCCATCACAAAAATGAGCCCAACCCCCTAAAAAAAAAACTACTCATAAACGCTTATTTTTTAAACCTTATGTGGTGCGAAACACAGGGCCGATTTTTATGAGGACCAGTGTGCGATGATTTGTATGCTGTATGTGTGTATTTCTTTTTGCAATGTTAGTCTAAGTAAATCTTGCTTGTGGTATAACCGTCCTCGCTACCGCTCGTGCCTTGAAACCTCCCTTCGAGACAATGGTGCTCTGGGTTCAAGATCACGACCGCGGCCGCGCTCTCCTGCGCCGGGCTGGCTAGAAATTAATATTCAGCTTATGGAAAGCAGTGTAACGGAGCTGGGACTTGCTGTATGAAGTTAATACAATCGTTATACAGCATACAATAATGTAAGGTACAAGTTGAAAACTAACTCCAGGCAGCGGAAGACGATGTGACGATGTTTTTCAATCCCGACGGCAGACGACTAGGTTGATTGGTTTTTTAATTCATCTTTTGAAAAATCGGAAAGATTCATTTGGAAAATGAAATTTGCCACATCGTTCAACGCTTTTTCTGTTAACGTTTGGCTCACCATCACCGGTTACCGTCACCGGTGGCCGTCACCAGTGACCACTACCATATCGGATCGTAAAAAAACTGGACTGGCTGTCAGGAAAATCGCTTACATACATCATCACGCCTGTGTTCCCAAATGGGGTAGGTAGAGCACGCGAAACGCTCCATAGTCTCACGACCACTCCCCGCTTCAAAGCCACTTCTAGCATATTTTCAGGGTTTCAGTTAAGAGGTGCTGTTGTGACAGATTGCTAGCCTGTCACCTAAAACGCACCTTGACCCATCTCATACGACATCCACGGAAGAAATGGAGAGGTGTTATTCTAATCTCGACACGGTACTGCAAGTAAAATCGCTTGTAGTGCAAAATGACTTAATTATGTTTGATGAACTCATTATAGTTACATCACTTGGACTAAGTAACAATAGTACTCTCATAATCATTGTGTAATCGTATAAATATGAAACGTATCTGTCCGACTGTCTGTCATGATTTTTACGTACCCATTTGGGATAGCAGGCCTTTCTAATTTGTATCGGCAATGGGATCGAAGACAATCACGATCGCTAACTAGAAGCGCCGTGTGTGACTGACAACGGTTCAATAACGGATGTAGTTACGTAATAAACCGGATAGTCAGAGACAAAAATAAATAAAACTGTGATAAAGTTGTTTACAATTTTTTGCCCCCCATTGTCAGCAAAAGTAAGCAAAGCTATTATGCATTTTTCTTTTAATGTATTCTGTTTTTTTATTGATTCGTGTGCATTAAATTCCTCTATCTTAAGTCTATCTGTCTGTATAGCTTATAATTGGGCCACACTTCGTAAACTAACTTCTGTGTATTTTGTACCTACTTTTCTATAAGATAGGTACTAAAACAAAATTTTGTAAAAGGCTCATTGATGACCTTTTTTTGTATTTTCTTTTTTTGACTTGATTTAGAATATACAGCAATACACGTAACTATAAAGATAAATATTGTGTAGTGTATACCTAAATGTATCGTATCGTAGTGGTCAAACTTATATTACAACACTCTTCTTTACACATCGACTTAAAACATTATCAATATCCGTGACAACTTCAACGAAATCGAACCTCAAACAAAACTAAACAATTTATCATCCGCCCTAAAACGTCATCAATAACAATCATCGCATGGTCATCAATAAACAATCAGTGGTTGGTTGTTCTCACCATTTCCCTTTACCCGTTAAAAATAAAAAATACTTTTTTTATTAATGCCGCTACAGGCCAGTGATGGGTGTTTATTCGAGCGTTTCAACCGCCTCATTCATCTGGCTAGATTTCATAAGAATCTGCTGTAGATTTTGATATCGTTTTTGACTATTTGTCAACTATTCCTGTTCCTCTAACAGATGACTAAACGATGGTACCATAATATTCTTCCATTTTTACAAAAAAAGTGGACAGAGGAATGAGACGGTTGAAACGCTCGAAGAAATACCCTCATGTGACCTATAGTTCCTCAAGAAAGGTAAAGATTGCGGCTCACATTTCTACGTTATCGGTTTTTATGTAGGAAATTTTATTAGAAATTGATAATCAAACTGAATCTGTGTGATGCTTAGAAGAGACCTAATACCAGCAGTTGGTTGTAAATACGGCGGTTTATTGTTCGTTTGCACGCTTTTGGCGACAGGCTGGCAACCTGTCACTATTATATCACTGGACAAATATCACTGGACAAAGTTTTTACACCAATCACCTAGTCCCAAAGTAGGCAATTTAATGCCTGTGTTATGGGCACTAGACAACGGATAAACTTACTTATATATAGATAAACATCCAAGACCCGAAAGCAAACATTCGTATTCATCATACAAACATCTGCCCCGACCGGGGATCGAACCCGGGACCTCAAGCATCGCAGTCAGGTTCTCTAACCGCTGGGCTATCCGGCCGTCAAATATTATACTTCCTCTTCCATCTGTTTTCAAACCAAAAATTACTTATGCTTGAAGTGGCTGCATAATCATGGTTTTGTCTATGTCACGTTTCATGTGCTCTGCCTACCCCATTTGGACACATAGGCGTGATTGTATGTATGCGTGCAAAATTATTTGTTTTTGTTGGCAAGACCATGCTCCCTTTACCTTTAAAAAAAAACAAATTTTGTAAACCGGAAGTTCGAAACACTTACATCAGCGAGTGTAGTGAGGTGTCACTTTCGAGTTTCGTTTCGAGCAACAATCGTGAGTCACGAATATTCGCATGAAGGATCGCTGGCTGCGAACAAAGTCGCGAGCCTAATGAGAGCGTGACAGTAATGACACTCCTGATTGAACACACCATCAATTCCATGGTAAAAGACGAGTAAGAAAGGTACTGAGATTGAAATTGTGTCCAAAGTAACAATATACTGAACTGGTATTAACAAAAATACATACAATACATACATCACGCCTATTTTGCCAAATGGCGTAGGCAGAGGATAAGAAAGGTCATGTATTTGACTGTAACCATGACCATTCCGCTTTTCGCAGCCACTTCTAGCATACTTTGTGGTATCACGGTACAATAGTGACAGGATACCAATCTGTCGTCAAAAGCATACCTAAATCTTATCCATAGAGATGTTATTCTGAGAGAGAGGTGTTATTCTAAGCCCACACGGTTAACGAACGATCAAAATTACAAAATTACAAGGTTAACCTATATTACAGTAAATTAAAGTTAAACTTAATCTAATATATTTGTTCTAAAGATGGGTCTTTCGCCAAGGTTCTCATTCTCACCGCGCAGGCAGATTTCCCGGGTTGTATGGCTATAGCCTTTGAGCGAGAAAGCTGCGCGAGGGTCTCCTGTCTCCCTCACGTGCTTCCCTTAAGCTCGGTGGATCCGGATCCCACGCTCTCTCCCCACGGACCGAGCGCCTCGACATCAAATGTGACGAATTCGTACTGGATGCCCGGACACTCGTATTTGTGAGCCTTCTTGCGATAATATAAATTATGAAGAGTCATATTATTTTGTCATGTGCTTTGCTTCCCTCATTTGGGAATATAGTCGTAATGTTTATGTTTTTTTTTTGTTCTTCATCGTTATCAAATTGTATGACTCATCCCAATATTCAATCATTTCGACAGTTTCTCTTACAGCTAACTTTACCTAATAATCAAGAAAATCAGCGTAACTAATGCAACCAACTTCATTGCCTCAAACATTGCTTTTAAATCTATTGTTTTGTCAATCACATTGTGTAACTATTGCAAAATTAGAGTAGCTTTCTCTAAAGTGAAGACGGTCGATCATTCGTTCAATTGAATGGAACGAACGAAACCATTTACCATTCAGAGTGGATCGGTTTCAATTAATTTAGGTAACAAGCTTACGTAAGACTCATTAAATAGTTCGTTGGGACTAGAACTAATTTAATTGTGTTTTCGGATACTTCTAGTCTTTCCTTGCCTTTTAGGATTGTAACAGTAACAAAATTCGTTCACTATAAATACTTATTGAAGTTTCAAAGCATTATTCTGATGGTCTTGATAATTTATTCATATTTTTATCATTTCATGGTCTATCACGATCTTACTATGCACATTTGTATCACATTTGTTAAAAAAACTTTACATTCCAAAATATACGCTAATATAAAAGTGTTCAACTATGCCGCAGTTATTATTAAAATAACACATTTTTCTCCACTTTCGCGTGACGTTTTCATATCCAGTATAATTGGTCACTGGTTTGCAGTTATTCCAATACCGATAAAACCGGATCAAAACTATTAACTGATTCAACGGAAGCTTTATAACCCCATCGCGGGTAATTAAAACCATTTAATTAACCCTGCGTATAATTAATTAAATAATATTAATTCTCTATAAGTGTGATGACACTTAGTAATTACAGTGGTTTCACTATAGCATGGTGCGGGCGACACCTTGATGCGCCGTTTCGTTTTACTCGAAAAAAGTTGCTACGGTCTCAATATGTGGAAGTAGATCTTATTTGTTGCTTGGATATGATTGGCGCAAAATATTATTTAGTATCAGCATTTTATATCATTAGTTTTATTGACTCAAATATCGACACTTGTACTTTCTAGTATGGGAATTGATAGATGTCACTCGCACCGTGCTATAATGAAACCACTGTAGATTGACTTCGTGCTGAGCTTTGAGATCTGGGAACAAAAACAAGCACTATCAACAAAATTATACGGTCCCGATAACCCAATAACATCGTAACTCAAGATCAACCCGCCATTATAAACCGATCAAAATTAGAATTTTCAATATCGCGCGATTCCGGGCCGCTGTTTGTCTCCGAGTCGAGTTATCAGAACTTTCCTAATCAGTACCTTCTTTGCGGACCACGCAAAATAAGAGTTTTCCGGTACTCCGTAAATAATTCTCCTCAAATTCTATCTTTGACTTAGCAATCGGGTTCGCCCCAGCGCAAAATGGACTTTCGGAGGGTAGTCTACAGTTGGGTTCGTTACAATCGACCCCCGTATCTGTGAAGTACTTAATGTTTTCAATTCTGTATAATCGGTTTAGAATTTTCAGAGTTTCCCTGCGTAATTGGATTGGCGGGGATTTTTAGCGACCTTAAGCTTAGTTATGGCGCGATGCGATCGGGTGTTTAATGTGTATTTTGAACACGCTTATTATGGAAGAAAGTACTTGGGGTATGGACCACGGGATTTTTTGTACATAAATATATCACGCCTGTCCCTAGTGGGGTAGGCAGAGCATACGAAACCATGTCTATTTCACGTTTTGCAGCTATTTCTAGTATGTATACTATTAGGTTCTAACATATTAGGTACAAAATTGACAGGGTGCTAGTGTGTCGCCAAAAACATATCGAACCCTAATATCGTTATTCGTCTTTTACGACTTCCATAGAAGAAATGGACCTCTCCATTTCTTGTTAGTTATTGGAGGTTTTTTTGTAACTTCTAGGTATTTAACAATTTTTCTGAGGTTTCTGCTGAGGTCGCTTAAATAAGCACGTGTTTTTAAACTAAGTAGGTACATTCTTCGGAACAGTCTATTTTACCAAAGTACTTAGCTCTAGAAGGCAAAACAAAACACTGAAAACAAAAACGCATCTTCCACCAACATATTCATTGGGCTCCCTTCCATATTCGCGCCTTTACCCTTTAGAATCCTCTACATACTATCCTATAAAGGATAGGCACATACTTATAAAGATTAGTCGTGCAGTACATTGCTCCGGCTTCAATGGCGACACGTCTCGCCAACATTTTTTATAAACTCCGATCTTTTAATATCACAGGGAGCAGATGTCGAAAACCTTTTACCCACTTGGAGTATATGTATAGGGTTGATGGGAGGTCCGATTGTGAGAGGTTTAATCTATTACGCGAGATGTTTTCAGCTGGAACGAGACGAAAATTGAATAATTTTTAGAAGTTTACGATGTGCTTTCTTCTACGCGACTTCTTCAACTTAACAGCCACGAACTCTTTTATAAGTACGTCCATTCCTTAACCTGTCAAAAGTCCTTAGTCTACGGTCATAGACAGCGCGATGAACACGATAAATCGTTTCATTATGGAGTTTCATTCAACTTTTAATACTTTTTTTATTTACGAAAGAGAATAGCGGGCAAGCGTATTCGACTGCATTCTGCCACAGTTCGATTAAATAAATTAAATGCAATTGTTCTTTATTACAGTGAAAATGTTTTTCGAACGCAAGTAACGCAACCTTGTCTATAATGAAATTGTAAGATTCTAGATAGTTACTCGGCTTTTCCTCGTTTTATAATTGTGATCCTCGAATCTTAAGGAAACTTTTAATGACTATGTGCTGCATAAAATACCTACTGTCACTCATTTTGTACTTTACTATAATCACAGAAACACTCCAAGAATGCCATACTAATGAACTTTAATTAAAAATAAATCAAGTGAAAGCCTCGCCGATTGGATTAATACTCCCTAACAAATTTAAAGCAAGTTCATTTTCTATCGAAGGATATCCGCCAAGTGATTGACAGTAAATTACGAACCGTTCTCGTTCCCGCCGTTCCGTGGCTATCGATAAAAAACAAGAAAGTTTCCTAATGAAAAATATCACTAGTCACGGCTGCCTACTTTCTACTTTTCTGTCACCCTCCGCGAAAATATTGTTATCGATTACACCCAGGAAATGGTATGGAGAAGTTCAAAGAGCCGTTCGTTCACCTTCGTACTCGACGCCGTAGCCTTTACCATAAATCCGTACACTTATAATGCTTAGGCACTAGCATATGGGCAAGTCTAGGAGTAAAAGTAAACATCTGCATAGTTTTTATTGGCTATTTTCTAGAGCTAATTAATTACATCGCAGGGGAAGTGAGAACGGAGCTAGTGCAACCCTAATGACGGCAGCTTAGTTTTTAAAAATCGAACGACGGGCTCAGCTCGCTGTTCCATTTTCAAAAATGTTCAGAAGGAGTTTAAAAATAAATCAATCCTGTAAATCAAACCAAGAGGACGAACGGCCAGTAATATTTCAATATCTCTTTGAAGTTAAAATTACAAACCCTAATTTATAAAAATTGCTCCACGAAGGAATGTTCCACGTATCCTTCTATTAGTAAAATAAGCCTTACAGCGTCAGATGTCAAATCTCGAGGGCATAGTGCGACTGAAACTTTTGAAATATTACTATAGATCCCGCTTCAAAGGGGCAATTGTCTGCAATGGCAGGAGGTTTGAAATATTCAGGAGTATCCCAACTTAATTAGGGCGGGTACTTTTGTGAAGGAAGGGAATTTATGAAGGCTGGGTCGTGAGGCTAAAGTCATGGCCGTTATAACCCGGACGAATTGAGTGGGGGCCGTGACGTATGGCTGGGGCCCGGGTAAAGAGCCCTCGCTTCTTGCCCGGGTTGCTGGCGGCTCGGCGCCATGCTGTCTAGTGTTGACCGCACCCGGATATCGATTTTCGGGACTCCCCGCTTGAATTAGAATAAAATGCGTATTGTTTTTTGACATGCAACTTTGTTTTGAGCGCAAAGGGCGCTTTATAAACAGCCCGTTTCCACTTCGGCTTCCGAAGGTCGTTGCCCCTGTCGCGTTGCATTTTACCTTAGTATGCTCTTGTAACCTACATTTTGTAGCAATTTGGCGAAAACATCGTTTTTATTGATATGTTAATTAAGCATTTAAATGTAAATTGCTGGCACAGTTCCGTTTCAGGTACGGTTTCGTCATGCGCTATCGAAATTGCTTAACCATATTTGAAATTTACTTTCGCTAAGTTACTTAGCTAGTCATTTCTTTATTTCATTATGTTTTGCAGATAGAGCTTCTTTGGTAGTTCAAATGATTGTATTAACTGAACATTATCTTCATTTGTTTTTCACGATTTCCGTAGTAACAACATATAAACATACATACATACATTGTAACACGATATAAATATTATGAATTTATCAGCGCTTGATCGTTTCGTCACTGTTAAGGTATTAATTTCTATATTTATTAAACCAAAGAAGGTTTCTGGGGTGTTATTCTGTGGTACCAATCCTCTAAATTTTACAAGCAGTTTTTTAACTTTTTTATACATGACGAATTTGTCAGCGTACTCAATAGAACTTTCGAGGATGAATCTCAATCTACTTCTACCCTAGAAAAACAGGCTTTACTAATAATAAGTACTGAGCAACACAGCCGCAATATTAAGTGACTCTTAAAAAGCCACCACTAAACCGTCCTTATATTATGGAGCGTAAAATATCCCGGATTTTTTCATCGACACCTAGCGCAGCTCTAGCCAAGCAATTGCCCCATCTATAGTGAGTTATACGGCGGCTGTCGCAGTCCATTTCCTTTGGACCCACTCGCTGACGTGCGAAGGCTTCCGTTTTATTTGTGGAAGGTTTTGGGCCAGCGTCTGATTCGGCTTGGGATCATCCAGGAATTGACATGTTGAGACCTGTTACTATACAATCCAATTTAACAACCATCAGAAAAAGTTCATGAAAGTACATAGACATCACACCTGTTTTCCCAAATGGGGTAGGCAGAGCGCACTAAACGTTAAAAAGTCAAAGATAAGGCTATTCTAGCATAATGGTGATTTCTAGCATAATTTTAAATTTTAACTTAGCTGAAAGACGTGCACTAGTGACAGGTTGCTAGCCTGTCAACTAAAGCATATCTAAATCTTCATTGGTCGCCGAACAAACGGAGAAGTGTTATTTAATTCTAGGCCTGACACCTCACGGGTAAAAAAGTGTAAACGGGTCTAAAAGTTTCTGATAATTTGGAAGTCGGTTTAAAATCTAAAATATCTATGTACTTATGTGTTTGTATTAACAAATGTGCCAGAACCTGGTGTAAGGTCCGACACGACAATGTTATTTCTGTTTAGCTACTGGTATTTTGTAGCAATAACCTTAAACCAGAACTATATTAAAGAGCCAAGATATTTAGGTATGGATCTATTTTCTTTCTGCATAAACATTTCAGTAGGCTTAGTAAAGCTACACGCGTGAATTGAATTTTCTGGCGTCTCTAGTTTGACTATCTCACATACAATTCTTCTCACACTTCTTTGTCTTACTACGCCAGCGAATTTGTTGGTTCATTCAGATAGATTTACTCACTGTTTCACTTAAAAGCACACTTCTCCTGGCCACACCCATAGCGCCTAAAACATATATGTTCCGTGACACATTTAGAAGACAGGTGTTACTTCCACCCTCTGTTTTTGCGCTGAATTATATATCAGGGGTTAAAACATGATCTCGAGCGATTACGGAGACAATTGCGGCCCTGAAAATGTTTAGGAGCCCTGACTTATATTGTCTGTGTCGTTGGTAACAACTGGAATTGTGGATTTATCCGAGTTTATACGCAAACGGGTATCCATTGTATTTCCACAAAAACAATGCCTCTTTGGATTTTGGGTACTAACAACCTTCAATACTGGACTTATCTTTTTTTTTGTTTGTTACATACGTTTTTGACAATATTAAAATTTAACTTAACCTCCTTATTAATTTAACTTCCAAACGCAATGACAGCGAAAGCAGGGCGGCGCGGCGCAATGGCCACCAGGGATCGATACCGGTTTCGAAATACCGGTTAATATCGC
>BHDV01021233.1:0-22116 GCA_005406045.1 Adoxophyes honmai
CCTTTAGTGGGGACCTCGCAGTCCTTATTTACTTGGTCCAAGGGCAGGATCGAACATTTAAAAAAAATGGAAGAGGTTAACAAAGAAGATTAAAACATCAATTTACGTATATTTGATGTTAAACAATGTACCAGGCTAACTTCTACCCTCATTTGCTCAAGATAAGATAAATAAACTATTATCAACGGTATGCAATTTCTACTGATTTTTACAACCGGGAGTGGCGTACGAAGAAATACTGACACACAAATCATGCCAGTCTTCTAGCTAAATGTACTACTACTACTACTGTGTCAGAGAAGACGATTGCAACCTGGCGAAACTATACATCGAATTAAGTTAATTCATAAATCTTATCGCGCCTAAATTCTATCATATTAGGCAGGCATAAATACCATCATCAACATTTAAATACAGATAAAATCAAAAACATGCAGAAACTGATTTGCAGTAATTAAAAAAAACTGTGTAGCTCATATAACGAACGAAAAGATGTTACCCTCAAAATAAAAATAAAAACAGTGATGAAGCTACTTTAATAAAAAGCTAGAACAACGCTGATTAAAAAATAATGAAAGTAATAAAACTAAACAAAATTCTACAGTAAATAAGGTCTTTATTGCACATAAAACAATTACATAAAACAAATTCCAGGATAACAGCTTCTTGTACAAAATTACGAATTAATTAAACATCTTAATAAAAATTCAGAAAAAACAAGGATTACTTTATAAATTTAGCAAATCATAATAAAACACCAAACAAAACTTACAACAAATATTAGAGCTAATTAAAAGAAACAAAATAATTATGACTTATCTAATTCCTACACACAAGACATAAGTTTTAAATATTCTTAAATCTATAACAAGTGAAATTGATTTATAAAAAGCAAATAGAGAAACAAATGGAAAATCATAGGGCTATATTACAAATCTTATTTATGTATTGTTTATTTATTTGTTTTAATAACAAAGTTTTCACAAAACCATAAATCATATCAAAGATCGGTTGCAATACAACTTGCTACTTTCTCTTTGTGGTCTTCGGTCTCCAGGCATAACATCTGCCTGGGAGATCTCTCTATTGGAGTGTTTCCCCACTTTGGTGATCCTTAAAATTGGACAGCTATACGCAACCTTCCAACATTTACGACGAAGACGCTGTCTCACAGAACTCCAAATTTACCACCCTGTCCACCACTAGCTACCCTCTATGCTTGGTGTCTACAGCGTGCAAACCTTTCTACAGTTCAGTTCAATGTAGACCTCATAACTGCATTTATAGAATGCATTCTGTTTTACTGCTTGACGCTTCGGATTGGAGCAACTCATCGCTTTCCGATTCGCTTTCAGGCTTTACGGTCAACGCTCGTCGATGAGGCTCGAGCGAACTACGCAACTGGGCATTGCTAGCACCCACTATCTGACTCGCCATGTCACATTGTTCAACAAATCTTAGGTTAAACTTACCTTCAACTCCGTTTATTGTGGTTAAGTTATAATATAATAATGGCAGTGATGGTGCCGCTTTGGAAATTATTTCCAAGTAATCGACGACTTGTTCCATTGTGTTTGGTTTAAAGTAAAGTTCGGGCAGCGTCATTATGTCGTCGGCCTTGTATTCTTCAGCGTTCTCTGCCTGTGGAAGTATCATAGGGCTGAATTTGATACCAGTGTACCAGCCCTATACTTTTTGGCTTGAAATATATTTCGGGCAGGGTCATAATGGCGTCGGCTTTCATTTCCTTCTTTTCTGCCTGCTTATGTATTATAAGGCTGAATTTAAAACCTGTGTTGCCTTGCAATATTAAAATAAACATGGGACTAACAAAGTTTGACGGACCACCAATACTTCTAGCTACCATTGCGGTCTCGATAATGTCATGTCATTATTTTCTTCTTCGTCATTTGTCATGAAGATCTGAGATCGAACTGTTCCCGTTGGAATTACATACATAGCTCCTCTACCGACTCAGCGGCGACGCGAAACAATTATTAACGTTTTGAATCCTTTGACTTTGGTTACTCCATTATCATCTGTCTAATATTAGGTATATTAAATATCTTGGCTTTCATCTCTTTGTGATAATCTCCTTGTTTTTTTTGCACATGCAGACCTCCATCGACGAATTCATCTTTGCTTTCAATCAATATGTGATATTATTGGTTTTTTTCCCTTTTCCTGTAACAAAATAAAATAATGGTTACCCTGAAATGGCTAGATGTGGCACTGGATTTTTGAATCCATGTGCTCTGCCTATTCCTTATGAGAATACAGGCGTGAGAATAATATATGTATGTATGTATGTAAATAAAATAACTGCAGATCAGATATTGCAAACTTCACTTGTTATGAACTACTGATAATAAGACAAGAGACTTTTTATGATTATGGTGACTTAGATATGGGCATATTTGTATTTAAGTACTATTGAAGAATTTAAAAATTTAATTATTTGTTTTCAAAATATTCTTACCCAAAAGAGTTTCCTGGCCAGATGTTAGACTTTTAATAAAATGTATCTCGACTGCTTGTGACAGTTGTCTTCCCATATCGATTACGTGTGCCATTTGTTTACCCATGTTTCGTCTATATAGTATTTTTTTTGATGATTCTCTCTTTCAAGTTTTATAAAAAAATTGTCTGATGTAGGAATATAATAAAGGAAAATAACTAACTATTGTCCTTCAGCAGATCATTTAAAAAATTCATCAATTGTATAAAAAAAAATCCTTTGGAGAATTCCTTGGAAAATTTAAAAAAACACTCAGTATCATTTTTCTTCCTCACTGTCTATATTATAGAAACGCTGTTGTATAGTTTAAAACTGAATCCCCATGAATTACCATGGAAGAAGCAACTCTTTTAAAATCTTTTAAAACATCATTATTATTAAAGCGAAAGGTGTTGCATTGATAGTTGTCTGGTGTGTCACCCGTTGTGTACTGGGTCCTGGACCTAGGTCCGAATCAGACGATGGGGCGGGAGTAGTCTTTACAAGAGACCCTACCCTATTCATAGACCTCATTTTATCTTCTTTGTTTGCGAAGTAACCTGCTTCAGATAGGTTACTGAAATTTCTGGTCTACAGCAATGTTCCTATATCTGATGCTAACCCATTCAAAATATTAACAGCACTCACTCCGGCCATGTCTTGGCTACTTTGGATTTGGAGTGAACTGTCTTTTAATTTTGTGTTTAATTTCTCGATAATTTATATTTTGTCCGAACCAGACGATAAGGCGGGAGTAGTCTTTATAAGAGATTGTTGTACCCTATTCATAGACCTAATTTTGTCTTCTTTAATTGTGAAGTAACTTGCTTCAGATAGGTTACTGAAATTTCTGGTCTACAGCAATGTTCCTATATCTGATGCTAACCCATTCACAAAGACATTAACAGCTGTCACTTTGGCCATGTCTTGACTACCTTGGAGTAAACTGTTTTTTATTTTTGTGTTTAATTTCTCGATAGTTTATATTTTGTCCTAACCAGACGATAAAGTGGGAGTAGTCTTTATAAGAGACCCTACCCTATTCATAGACCTCTTTTTGTCTTCTTTGATTGCGAAGTAACCTGCTTCAGATAGGTTACTGAAATTTCTGGTCTACAGCAATATTCCTATATCTGATGCTAACCCATTCACAAAGACATTAACAGCAGTCACTTCGGCCATGTCTTGGCTACCTTGGAGTGAACTTTCTTTTATTTTTGTGTTTAATTACTCAATAATTTATATTTTGTCCGAACCAGACGATAAGGCAGGAGTAGTCTTCATAATAGATTGTTGTACCCTATTCATAGACCTAATTTTGTCTTCTTTGATTGCGAAGTAACCTGCTTCAGATAGGTTGCTGAAATTTCTTGTCTACAGCAAAGTTCCAATATTTGATGCTAACCCATTCACAAAGACATTAATAGCAGTCACTTTGGCCATGTCTTGACTATCTTGGAGTGAACTGTCTTTTATTTTTGTGTTTAATTTCTCGATAATTTATATTTTGTCCGAACCAGACGATAAGGCAGGAGTAGTCTTCATAATCGAATTTCAGAATCGACATAGAGAGGCCGTTTGTGTAGGCGATCCCTAGATTTACTATCGAAGTTGATTTAGTTTAGATTTAAGGTACACATTTTATTTACTCACATGATTGCCAATGAAGACGTGTTGTTCTTCTCGGAGAATAGCTGAGATATGCATTGCCGCGGACAAGTCAGCCTTCTTTCTTTAAAATTCCTCACCCTTGATGAAGCTGATTGTGTAAGCTATTTTCACTTTGGCGAAGTACTAAAGTGTTCAGCTTCAGCTACACCTGAGGCAGTCATCGCAACCCTCATTCTATCCTCTGCTTTCACTTTTCTGTTTCACTTTTTAACGAATCCTGCTTTCTTTGAGATGTCTTCGAGACAAGCCTTCTCTCCCTGGTTCAAGCTAATCAGCTGTTTCCTTGGAGGCCCCACGTCGATGCTTGTGACTATGGGTTCACCCGGTTTATTGACAGTGACGATAGCACCGACCAGTTTTTTAACTGAAATTGTAACTTCTTTGCTTCCTCATTATACCCCAACTGCACGGCTTCGATCAAACGCTCCACCAGATCAGGGAAAACATTTGTCAACGTGGCTATGCTGAAGTTTATGCCTAACAGCACAGCGGGGGACAGCAACTGAAATATCGCACAGATTTGCATTAAATGGACCATCGTCACATCGTGTCGAGTCGTAGCGAGAAAACTGCTTGTGAAAGCGATCCCTAAGTTTTCTGTCATAGACGATTTAGTTTAGATTTAAGGTACACATTTTATTTACTCACATGATTGCCAATGAAGACGTGTTGTTCTTCTCGGAGAATAGCTGAGATATGCATTGCCGCGGACAAGTCAGCCTTCATATCTTTAAAATTCCTCACCCTTGATGAAGATGATTGTGTAAGCTCTTTTGGGACACCTAAAAATTTAAAATTATTGTTGTTATTTAATGTCAAACCTTCAAATGTAAAACTTACAAACTTTACAGTACAGTTAACAACCTTCAAGTGTAAAACTTACAAACCTTACAGTACAGTTGTTCACTATGGCGAAGTACTAAAGTGTTCAGCTACACCTGAGGCAGTCATCGCAAGCCTCATTCTGTCCTCTGTTTCACTTTTCTGTTTTACTTTTTAACGAATCCTGCTTTCTTTAAGTTTTCTTCGAGATATGCCTTCTCTCCCTGGTTCAGGCTAATCAGCGGTTTTCTTGGAGGCCTCACGTCGATGCCCGTGACTATGGGTTTACCCGATTTGTTGTCAGTGACGATAGCAGCAACCAGTTTATTTAACTGCCATTGTAACGTCTTTCTCGCTGCCTGAGAGGCCAATATCAACAGAGGTGAGGAAGACGATTGAAGGAAGACTAACGAATCTTAAACTAGTGAATTAAGTACCTATAAAGAAATGTTTTATGTACGTAAACCAACCAGTTTAGAAATGTTTTGAAGGTGTAAATACTTGCAATTACGGTTAAAAATTATATTTGTCTAATAATCAAGTACCTACTCAGTTTAAGAAAACTCGTTGCTGAAAATTTGGACCAACTCTGTTTTCAAACAAATTTATAAGGATTGTATAAAGGAAAAATCAGAAATAAAAAATATTAACATTACATTCAGTCTTTTATTTACGCTTCACATACAGATTTTTTTTTTACTTTTTTATGAACCCGGCTTTTTTAAGATTTTCTTCTAGTAATGCCTTCTCTTCTAGAGTCAGGCGAATCAGCGGCTGTCTTGGAGGCCCCACGTCTATGCCCGTGACTATGGGCATCGCGGCCTTCATGGCTGACACGTATTCGGCTGGAAAAAGAAACTGGCTTTAGATAGTTTTGTACCTACAATATGTACCAAATAATATCGAGGTTAACAAATACTTGTTTGATAACACATTGTATACATGATACTTTTTGTTGTTTTTTCTTTTCAAGTAACTTCGAAGAGATTTATTCTTTCTTTTTTAGTTTTCGTGTTCACAGCAGAGTTACGACATACGACACCATGGTAGCACCGACCAGTTTATTTAACTGAAATTGTAACTTCTTTGCTTCGTCATTATAACCCAACTGCACGGCTTCGATCAAACGCTCCACTAGATCAGGGAAAACATTTGTCACCGTGGCTATACTGGAGTTTGTGCCCAACAGCGCAGCGGGGGACAGCAACTGAAATATCACAAAGATTTGCATTAAACGGACCGTCGCCATGAGAGAAAGAATGGCAACGGAGAAAATCGTCGTAGCGAGAAGACCGCTTGTGAAGGCGATCCCTAAGTTTTTTGTCCAAATCGATTTTGTTAATATTTAAGGAGTTAAGGTACACATTTTCATTTACTTACATGATTGCCAATAAATAAATGTTGCTCTTCACGGAGAACGGCTGAGACATGCATTGCCGCGGACAAGTCAGCCTTCTCTCTTTAAAATTCCTCACCCTTGATGAAGCTGACTGTGTAAGCTCTCTTGGGACAGCTGCAAATTTAAAATTATCGTTTCATCAATCAAATAAACAGGGTATGCTAAAATATTGCTCCTTCGCATTGTTCTTCCTTGATATTCCTATTATTTGTTATTCGAACTGAACTGCCAATCGCCAACAGCCATGCACAGTCCAATTGGCAGTATCCAATCGATTTGATCAAGCCAAAAGAATCGAAATTCGATCATGCCATCAATTCTAACTGTCATGCCAATCCACTCCCACACACGGTCAATTCTAACTGATCCAATCGATAGCGTCATGCCGATTGGACGATAGAATGGATCGTGTATGGCTACCATTAGAAAATACCTGCAATATTAGACGTAGATAATTTTTAAAAACTAGCCAAATGCCCCGGCTTAACTCGGGTCTACTAATACAAACTGAAGCTTAAATATTTTTATAAATTTTAATAATTTTGTATTAATTTATCGGAAAAGTACCTAAAAGTTTTGGGTGCACTGCACTTTTTCACAATAAAATTTCCCGGCACTCTGAGCTTCGGGTTCTCACTTTGTCCATGCTTTGTCCACATTGTTTGTACAATTCACAGCACGGGAAACTGTTCCGCGAAGCAGATGCAATTTATGCACAGGTAGTTGCAAAACATGACAGCGACAGCTGACAAATTTACTATCTACCCCCCGCATTGTATATTTGATATCTATACTGGTGCACTGATTTCTATGGTTCTTTTTGTGTTTGATAAGTCTTGGCTTCCCATCGATCCCATTTCAATTTTGTGGAGATCTTACTACTGGTTTTATATCCTTATAACAATGAAACACATCAACGGGCATTCATCATTCGGGTCTCTTCGTGTGAACTTCCAAGAAAATATTGTTCCGGCAGGGAGGATAACATCAATACCCTGGCAGTAGTAGTTCGCGTATGGTAAGACTAGATCGCTACTACCGTGTTACCATAGAGTAATGAAAAGCACGTCCTACCCTCTACTCCTGCCGGGAATCAGCAGTGCGTGAGCTGTTGTGTTCCGGTATGGAGGGTGAAACCCCGGTATAATTACTATTGCAGGAGGCTTTACACATCTAATCCGCTTGGATGCATATAGCGCATTTTTCACATAAAAATACGGGTCAAACACAATTTTGAAGTACCTACTTTCTTCATCAGAATTAACTCTCTCAACTTTTATTAATTTGTATTCTTTCTGTAAACTGATCCTCCTTTGTTTCAAAGTTCTAACATCTGGCGAGACGTCGATTGTCTCTCCTTCAGCCGAAAACCCACAAAAAACTCAGGTCAAAAACTCTAAGAACTGCAACACAACACACATGGTCATCGAAACAATGACAACTCCAACAAAAGATCCCATAAATATTGAATTACTTCAATGGCTCTGTTATTCTAAAAGCATAAAAACACATTGCCCGAAGTCGGTCAATTGAAGCTGACCATAAAAAAAGTTTTGAACAAAGCCGAAATCTCTGTTGTTAGGAAACGTGAGAATTATAAATTTATATCATGTGATTCGTAGAAAAATCTGGAACCAGCATTAAAATTACTTAATCCTGGTTGTTTTTGTATTCCTGACTGTGAAATAAATAAGATTCCGATTTTTTAGTTCTACTGAAGTTGAACATGTTTTATGTATGTAATGCAGTTCTGCTGATGGACGAAGCTTCAAATTGCAGTAAGTATTTCTTGAAAACCTGGTGAAGAGCGAGTTCTGCACGACCGTCTAGGGTTTGTCACTACCTATCTAATATTTGAGCAAGTAGCTGTAGCTGTTAAAATAACCTGTTCCCGATTTACCTTATGTTTGGCTTTGATAGCTAAAATTAGTATGTTGTAAAATAAATACCGTACCGGCGACGTATTTCTTAAAAATATTGTTAGATCTACAAAAATTAAAATATGGACGCAATAAAATAGTTATCCTAACATTCGTTTCGTCTTTTCTTCGCATGCAATGCGTGTTGAGTACTTAACTTACACAAACTTACCCTTTTTGATAAAAAAAAAGAGTAAAACGAGTAACTACCAACAAGGTTGGATACAAAAAATATCGATTAAGTAAATACCTGTTATGAGATTTTTAAGAAAATATTCATTTCATGGATTCATTGTTAAAATACTAAAATGAATAAATATAATAAATGATATTTCCCTGAAAGTAAACGATTTTTATTTTATTTTTCATCATTTTTTTTATTTTGAAAAATATATCCAAAGTATCCAATATTGGCCGTCTCGATCAAGCATGACTACTGACATTATGTCACTTCAGGTTACTGGTGGCAGCAGGTAGTTGTTGGTGGAAAATAAATGACGAAATTTTTCGTTCAATCTTTTGTACCATTAAAATTATTACATCAACATGTGAACAACTTACCGTCTATATTCATGTTTTCTGCAAAATACCTTTCTACTCCTACAGATAAAGGCCGTAAGTTGAAAGTCCTATATACAGAAGCAGGGTAAACTGAACACACAATCGCTACAAAACCATTGAGGTACTACAAAACCGTAAAAACACCCGCTGATTTCAACTTAGTAGTTTTTTAGTGCCTTTAATTATGAATATAACGCTTTATAACGACAGCAATATCGAATGCTAATAATAAATGGATAGAAATTTAGTGCGGAAAACGCAAATGCTGATGGAAATCTCCATACAAAACGTCAATTTCATAGGTAAGGACTTAATAAGATGACATAGTTGCAGTTCATCCAGGAATAAATTTATGCCCAAAAATAATGATGTGTGTAACTATAGACAGCTCAGAAAAGCTGGGGTGGATGCCGAGCAGGCCCAGATAAGCAAATGTCGCAAATATAGCGGTTTAACCAACTGCCACGACATGTCAGAACAAAAAAATGAGCAAAAGACTAGTTCTGGCATCAGCCGGCATCAGGTGACCTTAGAGCTGGAGCTTAACTCGCTCAAAGGCTAGGCATAGCCGTGCAGCGAGGTAATGCGGCCAGCGTCTTGGAGACGATTCCCGAATATGCACCTAAAATAATATGCTACGAGTGGCTACGAAATATGAAATAAAATAGCCACGGTTTTGACACTTTTGACTAAGTATGTAACGCTTCGTATGCTCTGCCTACACCATTCGGGAATACAGTCGTGTTGTATGTATGTAAGTATGTCGTACGAAACAGTTAAGCAACTTCAACCTCTTCACCGATTTTAACAAATTTGGCATGGTGATAGTTTGAATTTTGACGAAAGATATATGGTCAGAGACCTTAAAATAAAATCACAATTTTTATCTAAGAATATGATTACTATTTTAGTACCGTTTTCCAATTGCTTTGCGGTGACCTCTCCGATCCCAGGATGCGAGTTTTTCTATCCCGGAAAAATTCATAATTCGCAAATGGAGTCGCCGGCAAAAGCTAGTTATGCATTAATGTATTATCGAAATAATAGTATCAAGTATTTTTTATCACATTTATTGTGTCAAAGTTCTACGGGCCGTGGGTCAGAAATCAAATGGCAGGAATATTGCTTGGTGGGTAAATAGGGAATTTAATAAATACCTACTTAACTTAGTTATATTAAAATAAATTTATTTTTGTTGGTGAGAAAGAAGAACTTTAATAGTAATTTGATGAAATCATTAGGTACATATCTAATTATTGTATTGGGCTTTACTTACCAACTTCCTTTATTTCAAATCCCATAAAATGTGCCTGTTCAAAACTAAAGCACAAAAATAACAAAACTAACAAACTTTGTCCAGAAAATTGTTTTCACGCTTATTTCCGTCTAACCCCGTACATTGCAGCTAATGAGTTAACGCTACACTCCGAGCATGGTTATTGCCTATCAATGTATGCGAAATTGTAGTTGAAATATAAATATAACGTCTTAATAGGTCAGACGCCTTGCATAACTGGGTTGATGTTGGCACGACCGCTTCAGTACACACTACACCACCGCGTGGAACACCCGTGCGTTTGTGCAAGCCATTTAAAAAAAAACATCTGTCAACTTTTAAAAAGAAATGCAGCCAACCAATGGGATTGCAGAGAGCAACGGGAATGGAAAAGCGCGGGAAAGTGTCATCCAAAATGGCGCTGGCGGTGTATCGGAAAGTCCGAAAAAAGTGAATGCGAAAGTGGTCGCAAAAGTGAAAAAGGCGAGGAGTTTTCTGGAGCTGACCCTGGATAGAAGCTCAGTTAATAGCCTCAGGAGAAATGACAGGAGAGTATTGGTTGTTTACACAGGTGGGACCATAGGAATGGTGAAAAATAGACAAGGCGGTAAGTTGTATTTTTTTAGTAAAACTTAAGATAATAATATTATTATATAAGTCTTGTTGATGGAATAGATAGAAAAATACATTAGTTTTTGTTTATAATTTTCTTACGAAATAAACATTGCCTACTTATTAATAAAAGTTACAGCGATGATTCGAATAGTAATGTTCAATCAGGAGAAAATTTCACCATTATTAGGTACAAAGTAATACTTTTTTGACTGACTTTGCTTATTATTTATTGAACACGTGTCTTTTAGACCAATAGCCGCAGCCGGTTTCGATCCTACCTTGAACGCAATTGACCTTTTATAAGTGCGAATTAAATTAATAACACATAATACGTTCATTCATTGAATTATTGGTCCAATTTCGTGTTTCGCCATGTCTTGTTCAATTAATTGATTTAATTGAAAAGTCCTTGAGACTATTCCGTTCTGCAGATTTCAATAACTACTTAATGTTAATAATTATTATGTCCATCTTTTATCGGAATCTTCGCCTGTAAATAAATAACAGAAAATTGTATGTTTTTACATTTTTACTAAATATGAGTAAAACTAGTTACTTATTTTGTTAATTGAATGAAAGAAAGAAGGATATTTTTTTTTTTTACGAAATACAGTAGTATCAACGCAGAACGTCAATATTTGTAATGTAACAGAATTTATTTGTATTGATGATAATAAAATAGAAAACATAACTAAACGAAATACGCCACATAATGATTGATAGGGAAAGATCAACACATTTTGTCGTTTTATTTTGATCATTGCAACAGTATCCGGATGGTACTGGTAAAAACTATCATAATTACAATTAATAACTGCGTAGCAAATTGTTTTAACTTACATCATTGGTAATGGATCTTATATGGATGGATATCCCTATACTTGGCAGTGTGCATTTTAAGATACATTGTCAAATGTTTCTTTTTTAATTTTTTCGTAACTAAAATTATATGACTTTATCTTCCAGCAAGAGGCTCGAATGCACGACTTTTTAAATTTTTTGCCAAGTTTAGGGATATCATAACCAGAGATCGGAAAAATTTGCGACATT
Source organism: Adoxophyes honmai (assembly GCA_005406045.1). Taxonomy (NCBI): domain Eukaryota; kingdom Metazoa; phylum Arthropoda; class Insecta; order Lepidoptera; family Tortricidae; genus Adoxophyes; species Adoxophyes honmai. The sequence goes on from BHDV01021233.1 coordinate 11,811, forward strand.
GTTTGCAATTATGTGGACATGACTCCAAAATTAATCAAAATGTTATTCGGTTAATTATTTTTTAGATACATACATACATGCATATAATCACGTCTGCGTTCCCAAATGGCGTAGGCAGAGCACACGAAACTTGAAATAGACATAACCATGGTTATAACTATTTCACGCTTCGCAGCCACTTCTAGTATAATTTTTTTAAATTTTGTACTTGACATATAATTGATTCCGACTCAATAAATGCAAAAATTTGTTAAAATATTGGTTTACAAAAAAAAATTGACAGTTTTTTTTCCAAATCGTTATTTATTTATTATAAGTATATAAATATTTACGAAAACGATACCGATTTTAAATACGAACCTTTTGCTAGTAATTATTAATGTAATTAATCGTCGACGTAACGTAATTTTTTTTTAAAGTTATAATATTATTACGTGCTTATAAGCAGTTAATAAATAAACTATTATCTCCAAAAATCAATTAATTATTTCGATGAATAATTAATTGACATTTTGATTAATTTTGGAGTCATGTCTACATTATTGCAAACAATGTCGCAAAATTTTCCGATCTCTGATCATAACCTAATTATTTATACTTATCAGTTTTTTCTTCAAGTCACAGTGCAATAATTTTTGCCTTTTTTGGCTTTTTTACATAATCAGAAATTAAATAGAATTTGCAATACTGGTAATGGTGACTTCTTAAAATTATATAAATGTCTCCATAAATATAGTATTACTAGATTTTAGCCCGCAACATCGTTCAACGTAGAAATATCTATGCGCCAACTAACTTTGTACCTAACCACAAACGAATTATTAAAGAACAGTTAGGTCTACGTCTTTTCTTAGCAGAGGTTTAATTTTTTAAGTTTAGTTTAGGTGGTGTGGTCGGTCTTGAATTTTTACTATAGTTTTTCAATAAGTTATCTATTTACATCAGCATAATTTTAAAAGTAAAATTTAATCCTCCATACTTCCACGCCGTTTTTCACCCGTTCGACATGAAATTAAAATTAATGATGAAGGTTGACGATTTTAGTTTTATTTACGAAATTCGTAAAACTTCAAAAAGGGACCTTTCGCAAAAACGTTACAGTATAAAATTTTATCTAGGTTCGTTCAGCAGTTTGAACTGCGCATTGATGTCATTCAATCTTTGAAGCCTTTTAATTAATTAAGAGGATTAATGTTTGTTTTATTAGTAATTAAGACACGGAATCTCTCGCTTGGCTCGCCTTACTATTTTTGCTCTATCTTGATCTTTTGTTACGATTAATTTACGTTCAATATTGCGCAAGTTTTGCTTCATACTTTCCTAGCTTTGCAAGACCTGGCCAACGTATTAGACAGGTGAATAAAAATGATGCAACTGTTTCCGAAGTTGCTAAGGAAGAGAACCGAAGCAAAGAAAAATGTTAACTGTAATTTTTTACCGTTAAGCTGACGAAATTCGTAGTCCATTCAATAGACGTAATTTTATTTTTAGTAAACAAAAAATACCAAGTCAAGAAGGAATTATTATTATTTTTAATTTTGTTAGTGTGTTTCTTTCACACATACCATTTAGGTGTATTTATTTTGTTTACAAAACGATTCTTACTCGATTACATTTTATTGGGTCGTACTCAAATTATCCGTTCGCGTCTTTTGTGAATTAGACATTAAGTTAAGGTTTTATAGCCAATCATTGTGGTAGGACAGATCAAATGCTTCCCTAGCTACTAACACGTTCATAACGTCAATAATTTTATGTCTACAGGAGAGATCTCTCCTGTCTTGTAGGATAGGACGAGACGGGAACTAGCATTTCTGTACGAGCCATTTTTTTATACCACGCAAGTTTGCAAGTTTTTGTATGAGGTCTGCTATAGCTTACACGGTTATTCTTGAAAATGTTTTAGCTGAATTCTAATGGCAATTTTTCCTTTACAGTATTAATACCGCAAAAGGGAGCATTTGAGAATTTAATCCGAGGCTATCCGCAGTTGCACGACCATGCATTCTGGAGGCATCGATTGTCTGAACCTGGATTTGACACAACCTGCCTCGTCTTACCAGGTATTTTATACAGCTGTAGTAAGAACCAAAAAAGAAACCACTTAAAAAAACAGAAAAAATATCGTTATTTGTTGTTATAAAGTTCCATTACAACTATTTTTAACTATGTCCTGTATAAAAAAATGTTTTGTAAATGTCATATTGAACATGACCATACAACATGAAAACACTAAGTGACAGTGGTTAAATAAGACACTAAAACTCTAAGATGGTCACGGTTTTATTGTTGTGACGATTCGAGTCTACCCCCATTTCGGAACATAGACGTGATTTTATGTAGGTACGTATCATAATAATTTGAGTTAAAATGGTGCTTTCGTTTTGTTGTAAACAGAAGCCAAAGACATGGACCAAAGGATATTTTACAAAATACTCGAGTACGACACGCTTTTGGACTCTTCCAACATGACTGAAGTGCAATGGATACAGATAGCAGAAACTATAATGGTGAGTACCTAACTACCATCATTACGGTCACTTGCTGTAGTAGCATGGTAAGTTTTATACCCAACATAAAAATAAATAGAAGACAAGAGTCACGTAAAAAAACGTTAGTTAGGTAATAATTGGAAAGTAAAAGGGTTTAAGAATAGTAATTGAAGTGGAAAAGATAAAAGATCAGCAGCTACTAGTTTGACGGGTTGCGTTAAATTTGAGGTAAGTGGTATCGCGTAACGCTATAACAGTCGAAGCCCATGCTCGTGTGAAGCCAGCTCAACGAATGATTTATCATAAAAATAGTTTCGAGCAGGTAAACCAAAAGATTGTTGGCAATTGGATTGTCACACGAAAGCCTTTTTATGCTACATTTACACGCTTGGCAAGTCTACACAAGCATCGACAAACGCAAGCGTGTAAACAGGCTGTTTGGCGTGGCTTGCAAGAACTTTTGTATGGTAAGAGCGTTTGTAGCTTGCGACTTGGAGCTTGTGGACGTTTGTCAAGTCTCGGCAAGCGTGTAAATGTAGCATTACAAGACGCTCCGGATGACGATCACTTTTTATATGCTTAAAGGTAAAGACTGTTTAATAATCACTATTTTATGTGTTTTAGAAACATTACGAAGAGTACGATGGATTTGTTGTACTACACGGCACGGATACGTTGTCGTACACGGCGTCCGCTCTGTCATTCATGTTCGAGAACATCGGCAAATGCATCGTCATCACTGGGTCACAAGTAAGCAGCTATCTTGTCTCATCATTATTAAATTTTCTTCCATATTCATTATTATTACTTGCCTTATTATAACCATTGTTTTTGACGTTTTGACGTACTAAGTAACTTTAATGTTATTTTTTGCATCCAAGTAATTTGAAAATTTTACAATCATTTTTCAGTAACTTCTTCTGTTATTTTACAATGCACTGCAAGGTTAATTTGACTAAATCATGTTGTCATTAGAAAGTTCATTCAACGAATGCCACTTGTTATCACTTTTATTTCATTGTTTTGAATACTTTAAATTCAACATCATTTCTATCAAGTGCTTTGTTCAATAGATACCAATATTCGAGCCCCGTAGCGATGGTTCCGATAACTTCGTCTCGTCTCTTCTGATCGCTGGCGGACTTAACATCCCTGAAGTCACCGTGTTTTTCGGCAGCAAGCTTTTCAGAGGCAATAGGTGGGTTTCATACACACAACTTTTGGTAACAATTGCCTTGTGTACTAGTTTGCATTAAGGTTCCTCCACAAATGGTAGTTCGCACCACTTCTATAGACATGACAAAAGTTAAGGGTTTGTAGCCAATAATTGTAGTAGGAAAGATCAAAATGTACTTAGTATGCCTCTCAAAATATAAGCCCGTTCAATGAATGTTCGTAAAATTTTATGTCCAGAGAAGGTCTGTCCTGTCGACGTAAAATAAAATTCATGACTCCATGACTTGAATAGCTGCGAAGTGGGCAACCTTTCTACTACAATTATTGGCTCTAAACCCTTAACTTTAGTCATATCTACAAAAGAGCCTCATTTGAGCATGATCTTAAACAATCTTTCTCTAGAGTTCGCAAGATCTCAGCCCACAACCTCTACGCCTTCGATTCTCCTAACTGCCCGCCGCTTGTCGAAGTAGGCCTAGATATAGAGTTCAACAAGAAGGCGGTTTTCAAGCCGACGGTCATAGAGAAGTGCCAGCTCCACGCCAAGATGTCCAAGAATGTTGGCCTGCTCCGGATATTCCCTAGCATCAGTATAGATGTGATCAAGGCTTTCTGCCAACCGCCTATTGAAGGTAAGATTGGTTTAACGATAGTGCTCCTAGTCTAAATTTAATGTGTCACGCGATTGTTCTGTATCGCGCTAACGAAGTAGAATACATGAATACAAGTTCCAACTCACTCCTTGGATTTCGGCCCCCAGGCATAACATCTGCCAGGAGAGGTATCTCTATTAGTCTTCCTCAGGTAAGACTCGACTGCGAATAATCCTGCATAGATTAGCCACAGGACCGTGTGAGTCAGAACCTCCATTTGCTTCAAGCATTTACGCAGTACCATGACTAGCCTTTTAAATACACCCGGTGTGATATTTAAAAACTGCTCCCAGGAAGGTATTGGTCTGGTCATTTTTGCGCCGCTCCAAGGTCTGCGCCTTGTGCCTGGGCACCGCTGGCACCGCTCTAGTAACGGCATTGCTTTTACGATGGCATTAGTAAAGTGCTTTCTCTATTTGCAGGCGTAGTGCTAGAGAGTTATGGTGCAGGCAACATTCCCTCGAACAGAGAGGATCTGTTCGTGGAGATAGCTGCAGCCGTTAAGAGGGGTGTCATAATAGTGAATATCACTCAGTGTGCCACGGGCGCTGTGGCATCACCGCTCTATGAAACTGGAAGGGTAAGTATTTTAGGATATTACCTTAGCTTCCCTTTTAGGGTTTCGTGGGCAAAGGGTAAAATATGGGCTCTATTGCTAGGACTTCGTCGTCTGTCCGTCCGCCTATCATCTGACACCAGGTTTTATTCCAAGAACAGCGGTGGTATTCCTGTTGCCACTATAACCACAAATACTGAAATCAAATTAAAATAAAAGGGGTATCCGTACAAAAATGCAATTTTTTGCAAAATTTTACCTATTTTTGCTTGATGAGATGGTGACAGTTGGGTTGGTTCATAACCACTGCATATGCCATCATTGACATCCCTAAGGCGACTGCCGAGATTAAGTATGAAAAGTTAAGTATGTAAGTACGTACATTTGATTGACAGAAGTACGTTTTTGTTTTCGGCAGTGCGCTCAGTCAGTTTTCTTATATTAGGTGTTTGTTCTGGTAACTGTCTATATAGAGATACATTAGATTAGGTAAATATTGACAACCGTTACGAGGGCTGCACTGAAAGTTTCGGGAAACTAATATTTAAATAACATTTTTTATCACGTATTATACCTTTTTACAATCGTCAAAGTTTCCTTATCTTAAAACACTGGCCACATAGAAAAAAAAACAATGGTTCGGTTTCAATTGTTTTTTGAACTTGATGAGTCGCTGCCCAACATGGAATTGTCACGTGAAAAGTTAAGAGCTATGATTTACTACGACTTTAAAAGTGGATTAACACAAAAATAATGTGGAGACCGGATGATTGCTGCTTTTAATAATGAAGCCCCTTCGATGACCACAATATACAGGTGGTTTTCGGAATTTCAACGTGGCCGTGTTTCCCTCATGGACAATGTGCGTGAAGGTCGACCAAAATCGGCAGTCACCCAAGAAAACATCAATGTTATGCGTCAACTGATTACGGAAGACCGACATGTGACATATCGGGAAATTCAGGAGTCTTTGGGCATTGGAATGAGTCAAATACAAATTATTCTACAGCAAGAGTTAGGCGTGCAAAAATTGTTTTCCCGGTGGATACCTCATCAGTTGTTCGACGAACCGAAAACGACTTGTGTCGATTAGTGCCCCGAAACTTTAAATAAAATCAACAGAGGAAGCTCAAATGCAGTTTTTAGTATTGTATTGGATAATGAGTCATGGATATACGCCTATGAGGCTGAAACTAAAAACCAATTTCGAGTATGGGCCTATGAAGGCGAGATTAAGCCGACAAAAGTGGTTCGCTCTCGCAGCACGGCCAAAAAGATGGTGGCTAGTTTTGTCTCCAAATCGGGTCACGTGGCTACAATTCCTCTTGATGACCGTAGAACAGTCAATGCCGATTGGTATGCAACCATTTGTTTGCCGAGTGTGTTTGGTGAACTGAGAAAAAAAACCTCAATCGTCGCATCATCCTTCACCATGACAATGTCAGCTCCCATACGGCTCGGTTAACAAAGGACTATCTAGACGGTGAAAAATTCGAATTACTGAACCATCCTCCATACAGCCCTGACTTAAGCCCCAATGACTCTTTCACATTCCCCAAAATCAAAGATAAGTTACGTGGTAAGCAGTTTCAGGCGCCAGAAGATGCCGTGGAGGCGTACAAAACGGCCATTTTGTCAACCCCACCTTCAGCGTTCAATGAGTGCTTCAAAAACTGGTTTGAACGTATGTAAAAACACATTTAATATAAGGGAGAATACTTTCAAAATCAATAAAATTACTTTTGATCATTTTAACTGGATATTTTTTTCTATTCCCGAAACTTTCAGTTTGACCCTCGTATCGCCTAATGATGATTGTATTCCCCTTTAGCTTGTGGCAGCTTGCGGCGTGGTCTCAGGCTACGATATGACTCCAGAAGCTGCGCTCACAAAGCTTTCCTACGTGTTGTCCAAGACTGAACTGACTTATGAGCAGAAAATTGAGGTTAGAACAATTTTTATACACATCAATTCTCAAAAACCTAATAAACTTATTACGTTCAAAATTTGTGCACAATCATGTAAGTCAATTTAAGTAATTCGTCTTGTGCATAGTGGATAATACGTTGATAAATTTAAACAATTATGTACCCGTTTTGAATTTAAGAGATGCGTTTATGGATGAGTCGACGATATCAAATTTCAAAAAAGGCGAATATAAATTTACGCGGCTGTCTATTTTTGTCTGCTAAAAAGAATGTTTCTAATAATATAGGCACTAGCGAACCAGTTGATTCCTGACACACCATACAACCTATTCATGGCTAACGTTAGAGATATTGCATTGCTCGACTAAGGATATCGGTATTGCATGTAGTGTGACAAAGTTTGCGGTGGGTCCGGAATCAGTTGGTTTTTCTCCTCTATCTTGACATACTTCCCTTGCCTCATTCACATTCCACTCCCTCGTCATAATTATTTGCTTGTCGGTTTCGGGTATACTTCTAATCTGACCTTCAGTAAATCGCCAGTTTGGCCGATATTGTTTCTCGAGGACGTCATCCACCGACTTGCCCTAGTCCCCATCACTTGTTTATTCGCTTACACACCCTTGTTTCATTCATTCTCCACGTGCCCAAAGAAAACCGTGAATCATTATATTATGTTGTTTCCCGTGTGTTGTCGGGTTTAGAATAACACTTCTCCAACTTTTCCATGGACGTCGTAAAATTCGACTAAGTGTCAGGCTATAGTATAGTATAGTCAAGAGTATAGCGACAGGCTAGCAACCTGTGACTATAGTATCTTTCAACTTAAAACCTTAAAACTATGCTATACTAGAGACTGATAGGTACTTAAAAGATGGTAAACAATCTTGACGTGTCTTTTTATTTAAACATACACTTTATAAATCAAAATCTTTACATTTTACAATTTAGGTATGAAAAAATCATTTACTTTCATAATTGAATTGTATATTGTAACGATTTTCATTTTTAGACTGTGTATTTCAATAAAAAGACATGTCATGATTGTTTACCATCTTTTAAGTAGGTACCTATCGGTCTATAGTGTAGAAGTGGCTACGGGACATGAAATAGTCATGATTATATCTATGTATCGTTACGTATGCCCTGCCTACCCACTGGAAATACAGGGATATGTGTATATGTGTATGTATAGTTTTTGTTTGCATCTGAAGTTCATTTATGTTTCTATTTTTACTGGAATTTTACTGCTAATAGTCTAGGCAGTTGCATCTAAATCTCATTTTAATATAGAACATTACTCTGATAATGGAATCGTCAAGTTCAACACCATGATTACGATGTGTTATTGTTTTTAGTATCAGAAGGCCAAGGTGATCGTTAATTTGCGATCTCTTGATATCGTTTGCTTTGACAACACAATTTGATACAATAATAGTTAATAGAAGATTGTTTTGCTCTTGATTTTGAATCTCAACGAGCTAACGTAGCTAACCGTCTTAATACATTTTAAATCTTACACATTAGGTACGTAAGACAAATCAAATTGAGTCACTTGGAAACTAACCCGCCTATTGTATGTAATTGTCAATAGCTTGGTGAAAAGAGCCGATCGCCTCTGATCTGATCAAAATCTCTGAAAAAAGTCGGAATCAGAGCTCAAATTCCAACATATCGAAGTCCCTATCATCCCTTATAATATGTATATGAACTAAGATGTTGAATATTTGGTTACACACATATTATTGATACAGTTATGTGTTTTCATTTCAGATGATGGCGACCAATATACGCGGAGAATTGACCAACACTAGTTCAATTGCCATTGAGGTAATACTCTTTTATTATACACTAGCTTTCCGCCCGCGGCTCCGCCCGCGTGGAACTCGGTTATATTGCGGTATAAAGCACTACATATACTATATAAGAAAACTTCTCGTTTCAAACGACACACGGCGCCATCGATCTATCATCTATCGATCGGTTATCGATTGATATTCGATCTATCATCGATCGATATCGATCTATCAAGCAAACTATATTTTTGTTTTCCCTCGGGAACATCAATTTTTTCCGGGATAAAAAGTAGCCTATGTCACTCTCCGTGCCCTAAACTATCTCTACCTAAAAAATCACGTCAATCCATCGCTCCGTTTAGCCGTGAAAGACGGACAAACAAACAAACAAACAAACAAACAAACAAACACACTTTCACATTTATATATTGGTACAGATTGATCTGTTTGTTTGCGTCTGAATGCCACACTATTGGATAAGGCCCTGCGCAGACGACAGACTATCCGCGACGGACTTTTTAGTCTATGAATTTTATTTAGAACCTATGGAATTATATATGCAATAACGAATACGACGCGCAAAAAGTCCGGCACACATTGCATACAATCCACGCAATTTTTTTGTGCGCCGCAGACTCGATCGAACAAAAAGTCTGTCGTCAGCGCTGCGCATAAAGAAACTCACACAAAATGAATTGTAAAAAACTATTTCAGAGAAATTTTGTGAAAATTTATCCAGCAATAAGTAGGTACTCTGATTAATCGAGTCAACTGTTACTTTCATACAAAAGTAGCCCTTTGTGGCCACTGAACATAATTGGTTGAAGGATCATTGTTAGGACACCCGAAGCTTTGTCCCACTAGTTTTTATCCCCGGTTTAAACATATTAAGTATATGCTTCGTTAGAGCGGAATATATTTTTATGTAAGAGACATAAAGTACTACTATTGGTAGTTACGTAAAGTAGGTGTGTCTCATTAAGTTGGTTAAGTTGCGCCGTGAACTATTTCATGGTCTTTTCTAATAATAACCAGCGGTATAGTAAATATTGTCTCATTGTCAAGGGTGTTTTCATTAGAGTCTTCAGTCATGTGTTTGTTTACATAATAAACATCCTGTATCGAGATATAGTTTACGACTTAGCTTAGTAGACAGAGAACCTGTGACTATGAAGCTTGAGGCTCCAGGTTCGATTCCCCATCGGAACACTTTTTTTTATGAATGCGAGTGTTTGTTTTCGATTTTTTTCTCAAATTACTGTGCTTGTAAAGACCCCCTCTCCTAAGTTTAGTGAAAAAATATAGATTTATTCAAAAATTGCAGCGGCTGCTTTCCTATTTGGTGTTGGATTAGAATAGAACACTCCATTTCTTCCGTGGATATAAGAGTCGGCCTAGAAAATCGACAGGCTAGCTACCTCGCACTATTATACCGCCTCCACCTGTTTTTAAACTTAAAATTATGCTGGACGTGGCTTCAAAACGTGGTACAGTCACGGTTTTGTCTACGTTACGTTTTCTTTGCTCTGCCTACTCTATTTAGGAACACAAGTGTGATTGTACAACAGAGGCTGTTCGGAACCTCTGGTAAGCAAGTCTTATTCGCTTTATGGCCGGGGTGACCTTTTTAACCGACTTCAAAAAGGAGGAGGTTCTCAATTCGACCTAATTTTTTTATTTTTTTTTTTTTATTTTTTTTTTTTTT
>BHDV01021233.1:27161-47558 GCA_005406045.1 Adoxophyes honmai
AATCAGGTATAAGCTATCCTCCTATATATTAATCTGCCGCGCTGGAGCAAGTACCGAAATCCCCTCTTGGGCTCCCCTACTATTTGGAGGTATAGAAGGTGCGAAAGCAAACACGTAGTTATTCGTAGCGAATCGTAGAGAATGCATAATTTATTAAAATAAAAGGGTTAATATATACAATTGTCGTAGGTCCGCAACTAGTGGTGTCAGGCTCTATCAAATCGCGTGGCGTGATTATGGCGTGATCCATGGCGTGATGTTTTGGCCGCGCGGCGGTTCACGCGCATGCGCGCCGCGCGCGCTTGTGTGCGTGCCATATAAATATGCGCGACCGGCGCACGAGCTTTACTTCGCCCGCAGACGTCATTGCGTAAGCACTGTGCGTTCTTCTAAGAGCGGCGAGTGCTCGCGCGTAGCGAAGTTATTTCTGTGTTTCTATGTAAACAGATGTCAATCGTAGATGGATTCTGTGCGTCTGTCTATAGCTAGCAGCTACACAACTTTGTATAGGAATGATGCAATATTTTTGCTCGTGAATATAGATCGCGCTTTAAAAGGGAGCTCTCACTGTTATATGTTTACTATGAAAGTTAGACTCCGCTTACAGAGCGCTCAGTTTCGGAAGTACATTCCCAGTCTATGTTTACTAGTTGTTTAAAATAGATAAGTGTATTATTTTTAACCGACTTCAAAAAAGGAGGTATTCAATTCGGCTGTAATTTTTTTTTTTTTATGTATGTTACCTCAGAACTTCTAAACGGGTGGACCGATTTCGATGGTTCTTTTTGTATTCGATAGCAAATGGCTTCCCATTGGTCCCATTTTAATTTCATCAAGATCTAACTAGTAGTTTTTGAATTATCCTTAAAATAAAAAAATAAATCAACGGCCATCGGGAATTTTAATCCGAACTTACATTTGTACATACTTACATACCTACATACAATCACGCCTGTATTCTTAAATTGGGTAGGCAGACACACAAAACGCTACATAGACAAAACCATGTCTATGTCACGCTTCGTGGCCACTTCTAGCACATTTTTTGTAGGTTTTGAATTAGCAGGTATAATAGTGACGGGTTGCTAGCCTCATAGCCTGTCGCCTAAAATTTACTTTAACCTATGTCCTTAGTCGCCTCTTGCGACATCCACGGAAGAAATGAAGAGTATTTTTATGTGTATTCGCTGATTACTCGAAGACGCCTGGACCGATTAGGAAAATTCTTTTTTTGTCTGAAAGGGTATAGTTTCCAGGTAGTCAGATTGTCAGCATATCTTGACCTGATGATGGAATATGAGGGAAATCGAGGGCAACCCTCAAATTTTATAGGCACAGGTAGTGTTTTTAGTACATTTTTCAAAGCTACACCAGTATTTACGTTTGGCAGTAAAAAAAAGGATTGAGCTGATGATGAAAGGTCAACTCCTTAATTTTTAGGAGTTAAAGGATATTTTTTTCAATACTGAATGCACCTCCAGACTGGAAATTATAGTTTCAGTAATTAGCCAAGCCTGCTGCTTCTCAAGTGTTGCATTTCTGTTAATGCTCGTTCATCGTGGGGTTTACTTAACAGTTTAGAGGGTTCTAAATTAGATAGAGCTATTCCTTCTAAAGCCTTGAATCTGCAGAGAGCTACATATACCTACTTGATGTTTAGTAAATATGTACATAAACAGAAGTTTCCTTTAAGGATTTAGCTAATTTGAAGTCGGTTTTTTTTTGTTTAAAATTATTATTTAGTCATAAGCTCATAAGTCATTAAGGCCCTACACGCCTAAGGACAGACTATCCGCGACGGACTTTTTAGGCTGTAAAAATAGAACCTATGAAATTAAATGCAGTAACGCACACGACGTGCAAACAGTCCGGCGCACATTTCATACAATCCATGAAGACTTTTTGTGCGCCGCAGACTCTATCGCAAAAGTGTGCCGTCTGCGTTGCCCCTAATAAGAGGAAGATCAAGTGAATGTATTGCCGTTGAATGAAATATTCCAAATTGATCAGTCTTTATTAAACAATGACGAAATCCAATCACAAGACTCAAACATCAAGATTACTAATCTCTACCTATTCGCTTTAGTTAGTGCGGCTATATTCTTCATCAGAGATGAGTAATGTTCCATCTTCAGAGGACAAGGAGTGTAAAATGTGCAGTCTCGGCCTCTACGGCCTGAAGTCATCGCTTCTTCTAAAGCCGTGGCGTTGACGAATGTTGATACCAGTTGGTTGCTGAAAATACGAGAATATATTAAAAAACATTACATACATACAACACGCTTGTATTCCAAAATGGAGTAGGCAGAGCAATCGAAACGCTACGTAAACAAAACCATGACCAGTTCACTTTACGTTGCTACTTGTAGCATAATAATTAGGTGGGCCAATCAACTATTTTGTGTTGTTATTCTGTCCCGTAAGTCAGGAGACAACTGTCGTAGAGTTGCTTAGAAAAAGCTTGTAATTTAGGTGCCGTTTTATGCTCAGGAGATGCGCCATAAAGAAATACTTGGAACTGTAAAAAAAATCGTAACTTACAGCGGATTATATCCTAGAAAATTGCAATTTTATTCGGTAATTCAGGAGACGTCACCATGGCAACCAGGGACATAAAATAGTTGATCGACCCAGGTATACTGTATTTTTTACGTTTAAGAGATAAATTAGTGACAGTTTGGTAGCATGTCGCCTGAAATATACCTTAACTTATTTCCTCCGCTTTTTACGACATTCACGGAAGAAATGGAAAAGTGCTATACTATCCAGACATCACACAGAAAGGTATAAAGCAGCATTACCTACAATGTTCACGTAGTAAAAACGATGTTGATATACTTATTGGTCGGCAATGAACTTGATCATCATTTTCTGATGGGGGTAAGTTCACGCATCGCTTTTTCCATATATAAGCGAAGCCATCGAATACGAGCTGCTGATGTGTAAAATTCGAAAGTATTTGAAGGTAAATGGTTGGTATTCTTGCCCTTTTTTGGAAGTGGTGGGGGTCTATACTATAATTACCTTCAAATCTAACATCCGCAGCCAAGCTACGTCAAAAACACCACATCCTTGGTACTTACCTCATAACCCGTCCCCAAGTCTTCATAGCATCTTCTTGCTCACTCTGGGCAGTCCAGCAGGCCAGGCGGAGCGCACAGCCGTGCATACCACCGCTGCTGAGCATCTTACTGGCGAAGTCCACAATCTCGTCTGAGCCAAACTGGGTGTGTTCTAGTACTGAGGACAGAATGCTTCATGTTTGGATGGAAGGTTGAAGGTTAGGAAGGGATGTAGACATGCATACAATGACAATACAAATTTGGTATGCACACATGAAACGTGACGACAAATCCATGATCATGACTATTTCACGTTTCGTGGCCACTTTTAGCAATTTTTTTAGGTTTTAAGTTGGCAGATATAATAATGACGGGTTGCTAGCATGTCGTCTCGAATATACCTTATAACCTATTTCCTTACTAGCTTACTTTCCGACAAAGCTAAATCTCCTTAGAAACCTTAGTTTCTCCATAAAGAATAGTGTCAAAAGACCTCATAGATCTCATGTGAGTGTGGACTTTTTCGGGGCCCAATGTCGAAATTATAGGTTATTGGATTTTTTTCGAAAATGGTAAGTTTTATCAAAGAGTACCTCAAAGCAAAGTTGTAGATCTCAAAATTTTCAATAAAAATCGTCCTTATATATTTTTTTCTCTAAGACCCACCATTTCTTAGATATTGCGTTTGTAAGAATCACGGTCTACATCACAAACCTACTGTAAGCACGAGGTAGTGTACTGTGCGCGTTTCTCTTAACGCGACGCGGTTTCCCCTTGTTTAACTGTCTTTTTATACTCGATACAAATGTTGAATAGTAGGTGGCTATAATGACTATCCTGTCTTCCTCCAACATAGCGTGAAACAGTAAAGGTTTTGTGTAAGTATAAAGTTTAGGGTGCAATCATGGTGCAATGCTTGATCCTAATTTGTTTGTTGTTGAAACTAGTTGAAAATGAAAACTAACTCTTTGTTTTACAAATTTATGATATTAAATACTGGCAGGCAAGAACATTTTAGTGTAAGTAAAAGAAGTAAAACTAACCCGTTGGCTTTGGCATTCTCATTTTGAATGGTGACACTCGTCACTAAAATGTCAGTTGTGTAAGGCTTGTGAAAAACTTTCGGGTTACAAAATAAAATTTTCAGTGTCCATAGTAATGAATTAATAGCACAGGAAAAGTAACAATAAAACCGTAAGTATCGTTTGAGTATGTTATATATTTTAGTTGGTCACACAACACTTACTTTGTTTTTATTTAGAGTTCCGTTATGGATTCGGTTGTTTCAAAAATGTGTACCTATTTCATATTATATCGATAAAACGTGGAAAGTGAAGCTAGAACTATACACAAAAAGGACAAGGTGAAGTGTATTCTGACACAAAACTGTTGAACTTGGCAGGTCATCATGGAGCAAATGTACCTAATAGAAATATTCATTGACAAAGTGACGATATTCGCATCCGACACTGAGGACAGCGGGGCGAACAAGAGCCTTATTATCAAAATAAAGTTCGGACCCAAAGTCCAGTTCATCATCAAAGAGGGGCAAATGGCAAAGAACGAGGCCGTGCCAGACGACATAGTAGAATGCGATGAAAACGGGCGGAGAAAGTGGACCAGAACCATACGAGTGGGTAAATCCTATTTGTTCCCATCTTACCCCGATACTGTGCTCATGACTTTGAGCAAATTCCCCTTAGAGATAGAGGTCTGGAATGATGACGAGAATGAAGTTGAGATATATGTTGGGCTCGGCAACATGCATTGGGACACTCAGTTCTTCCACATGTTGAAGGAAAGCGCTGAAGTCTGCAAGCTCCACGATCCTCTCAGTGTAAAGCAGCGTACGCCCCTTATGGGTGAGGGCAGCGGTGGGCAAGTAGGCGAAATCACTTTCATTCTTAGAGTCAGTGCTTTGGGCGAAGCTATCATCACAGAGTTCCAGCAACTGATGAAAGATCCAGAAACTTTTGTTTTTCGAACGGACAAAGCCCCCAGTATGTTCTCTTGCAAACGCATAGAAGGAGATGATCCGAACTTCTGTATGGTGGGCAGCCTTTATGAGACAACTACACTAGAAGACCCAGATGTAGTTAATGCCGCAAATAACAAGATAGAAGTTTGCACAGAGTTGCAAAGCTGTGGCATCGGAAAAAGTGCGGACACTGCATGCCAGTCTACCAAAGACAGCGCAGCGAAAGCTAACAAGAAGCAATATGCGATTGACAAAATTCGCATGGGAGACATTACGGGTCCATGCGGCAACACTAATTGCCCATTAGCACACAAAGTAAGATGTTACATAAGGAATCTTGAAAGTTACAAAAAGAAAGCTATAGGTGTATCAGGTACTAAGAATACAACAAGCAAGATCTGTGGGGCATGTGATTGCAAAGACGACCGTTATCATCGGGAGTCATGTCCTGACCGAAGCGATCCGACTGCCAAGGCTATTTGCAAAGGCTGCGGCGGCGTGACCGAGCTTGGACATACCTGCAAAGACCAAGAGGACAAGTTAAACGAAGGCAGCAGAGGTGGTTCACCTAAACCGAGCGGTACAGAGACCAAAGTGGCTTATGTTTTCAGTGTACACCAGGTCCCTGGCTTTAATGAGACTATGTTTGGAAAGGAATTCACGTATCAAAACTTGAACATGACTTACAATCCTTACCTTGATATGGGCGCTTCAACTGCAAAGACTGGAGGAGGGTGCTGTTGCCGAAAATCGAAAGGTCCTATGTCACTTCCTGTGGATAGTGATGTGGTTAACTCTCGCAGTACGCCTAATGTCTTGTCACTAGAAAACAAACCATCCAAACGGAGCCTAGGGTCTAACAATCCGCTGGTGTACAACGTCGGCATGACTACCTCTAGTCGGAAAGTAGCGGTTTACAACTGCACAGAGATCCCTGATGATAAGGAATGCAAATGCAGCCCACAGAAACCGTCGCCGCCATGCAAAACATTTGACTGTGACTGTTTGACTGAGACTATGAATGTAGCAGCGAGAAAGAAGCATAAGCCTTACTGTCCCCTATACAAGCACAAAATCACATGTCCTGTCACAATGATGTTGGAAGACGAGGAGAATAAGAAGTTGGAGGAGGATGAGGACGCGGCAGAGCCTTTGCCATACGGCTTGCCTCCAATCAAACTTGGCCCGTGCCCTGTTATTGGTCGTCCTTGTTCAGTCCCAGACGGTTTTGCCAGGATGTACAAAACAGCTGCACAGCCACCACAGCCCCCAAGCTACAGCGATGCAGGCAAAGTCTGCTGTTCCAAAGAATACGAGAGAATTAGAACCGCGATAAAAGAATACATGAAAAACGAGAAAGACGATGACTTGCGATGTGTAAACAAGTTCAATGTGGACACTGAAAAGAGATGCTGCGACAAAGAACAGGTTCTGCTGTCTCTGATGGGCAAGAGTTGCTGTGGAACTCATAAACTGGCTATACAAGAAAAGTTCAGGAAAGAAAAATGATTTTTTTTATCATTGACTGTTTTATTTTGTAACCCTTATGAGTATATAACATCAAAATAGAAACTACACAACTGCAATTTTGTTTTATTTCCATAGACTTATTGACATTTTGTTCAAGTTAAAACTTAGCACACATCAGCTTGCCTCTATAAATTCGTTGTGAGTGTTTAAAAAAGACGAATGTAATTTTGTTCTTAGAGCGGCTTAATTTTCAAATATGGGGGAGGAGAACGAAAATAACAAGAAAAAGAAGAAGAATGCCTCAAAATACAGTTATACGTTCGGAGATACTTATCCAGGTAAGATGTAAAATAGTGAGGTGATGTTAAACATATTAAATATAGCTAATTGGCATATAATTAAACTAATCTTAATATCCTGTTGCAGGCGTAGTGATTGGGCACAAAACATGTGAGAAGTTCCTTGTGCCCGGGTACCCTGTACCCGCTAGTATGGGCTGGCTTTGGACCTCCAAAGATGTACCAGGAATGAAAGTAAGCAAAGTGATAATAATCATACCACACTTCTTCAACTTTTTCACCGCCTGTCATTAACTATGACAACCAATGAAAAGGCTCATACGTCAATACCACCTAGACATTACCTAAATGAAACTCGATATAATTATTATTGGTGGGACCAAAAAGTTTACTTGGTTTTGAACATGAAAGTTCCGTGACACCCACTGAAAATGATACAGATAACTGTCGTCTTAAATCGAGTTTAACTCGACATGTTTCATGTGAAATGACTCATGCTGTTCGTATGTCGATTCGCGCGAACAGAGCGGTAGCACGCAGTCCTTGTTTGGCAGTAGCCGCCGCGGCTCCCAGATAAGCGCTACGGACCAGCATCAAACTTGTAGATTTAAACTCAATTTAAGTCATGACTTATCTTATCTGCATTGTTTCGTTACGTTTATTTGGTACCTACTTAATTTGTCACCTCAATTTTACTGTAGCCAAGAAAAGGCTGGCAGCCAGGAGTGATAAGTAAACAAGTGGCAAAGCTCATGACGTTCAAATGTCCCCGTGGAGGGACCGATAAAGACAAGAAGAAGAAGAAACGCAAGCCCGGCCAGGCCGTGGGAGGAGGCGACTCTGAACCGGAGGAACCTTTAGAACCAAAGCCTGCGCTGAAGGTGCAGAGGAAAGGAGATACATTTACTATTCAGGTATGTCCATTAATGATACTTTTTAATCACAAATACCGTCTAAAGGCCGGCGCTGACTGCCGGCATGGCACGGCAGGTCATGGCAAAGGATTTGTTACTGATATAACTATTTTAAATCTTATTACTATGAGTTTAGAATTCATGTTACTTTATTTTGATACAACGATGCCGCGGCATGCCACAGCCACAGCATGCCGAAGCATTCCACGGGTTGTTTTACAGGATGCTGAGGCATAACTTGCCGTGCCGTTCCGTGCCATGCCGGCAGTCAGCGCCGGCCTTTACATGCCAAAACTGGACAGTAACTTTTATTCGCTTCCGTTAAATTTCATACCACGCTTGAGAAAAATTGGCAGTTAGAAGATTTACATTGTACTTTAAAAGATTTTTTTTTACCACACAGGTGAACCCACTGAAGGATTTGACAGAAATAGCACATAACGAGGACCCATATGTCGACTGCGATCCCTTAGTCTTCAAAATCATCAAGAAACGCAGCCCAGAAGAACATGCCAAAGTCGAGGCCCGCAAAATGGTCAAACTGAAGAAGCAGAGAGACGCTGAGATCAGGAAAGCTCTAGCCGAAGCTGTCGAAGATATCTGCAAATGTGCGTACATGGACGTGTTTTGCAACGACTATTCCGCCATTGATCGTGTGATAGACAGCTGTCCGGCATTCAAAGAGCCTGGGTGCGTTTGTCAAGAGGAATCTCTGAGCTCTTTATCGAGTAACGCAACTTGGGACATAGAGTACACTCCTCCCTTCGGCTGCTTCGATTTGGCTCCCAGGAAAGCGACGAACTACATCCACGTGGAAACCCAGTACATCCCAGCTGATGCGGGGATAGATACTAGGAAGAAGAAGTCTTGTTCATCAGTTAGAGGGAAGAGCAGGAAGACTTCCACCAAAAGAGTCGTCTGCTGCAGGGGTTGATAGCGGTCGAGTGAATTTAGCCGTCTGGCGTTTGTTGTTACGGATTATTTAAAATTTTATTATAAAAGCAGCTTAAAGTCGGCCTTTTATTTTTCTTTTGTTTTGTGCCCTATTTTTGTGGTGTTGATGTAGTGACTTTTGCTGTCTAATACAAACATACATGAATCTATGAAGAGAATAAATGTTGATTTTAAGATTTTTTATTAATTTTAATTTTCGTTCCGTACCTAATGGTAGAATCGAAAGAATTGTGATTAGAAAAACCGGCCAAGTGCGAGTCGTACTCGCGCTCGTTGGGTTCCGTACCACAAACTGCAAAAAATCACAATTGTTGTATGGGAGCCGAAAATACCCCCTACGCCGCGTGGTCCGATCGCCTTGTCCGATCAATCGGACTACGAATATATTTTTTTCCTGTTAGCTCGATCGATCGGGCAGTAAGGACTTCTCAAAGTCTTGTAGTCCTACTATCGGACTAACAGGATTTTAAAAGTTCATCTAGCCCGATTGATCGAACCACAAGACTTTGTAAAATCCTCTTATTTCGATTACACAAATTTTATTTTTCCTGGTGGTTCGACCGATACCTTTATGATTTTTTTGTGTTATTTACGATACGAGTACGATAGACAATTCGTATTGTGGCGATTTAATTTTAATCCACACGAGTTCTGAATTAAGCTGCGTACTGACCAACGTTACGAGGCGTAATGTATAATGTAACATTCGCAACGAGCATGTTACGCATCGAGCATGTTCGCTGTGTTTAAAAACCGGCGTAACATGCTCGTCAAAACTCTGTGCTCCGCCGCTCGCGCCAGTTCGCTCAAGATGGCCGACAGCGAGGACGTGTGTTTAGTTTCATTGATTATATTGAGTAATTGTCTCATCCAAATGAAAAAAAAAGAAAAAACGTTACTGGACTTCTAACTTATGTAAAAACAGAAGCGTTTGTGGTGGGACAGGATTGATGGCATTATTAAAAAATCAAATGATTACTGGACAGTACAAAAACTTCATACGCATATCTCCGATTGATTTTGAAGAACTTTTGAATTTAATTGGACCAAAAGTAAATAAAAACGACACAAAGTATAGAAAAGCAATCAGTGTCACGGAACGATTAGCACTTACGCTTCGTTTCTATGCTACAGGAGATTCCTACACCAGTAGGTATGCAATATCTTTTCAAGATATCAAAACAATCGGACCACGCGGCGTAGGGGGAAATAAGAGGATTTTACAAAGTCTTGTGGTTCGATCAATCGGGCTAGATGAACTTTTAAAATCCTGTTAGTCCGATAGTAGGACTACAAGACTTTGAGAAGTCCTTACTGCCCGATCGATCGAGCCAACAGGAAAAAAAAATATTCGTAGTCCGATTGATCGGACAAGGCGATCGGACCACGCGGCGTAGGGGGAAAATACTTAACTTTTTAGTATGTGTTGTTATAGAGGTTATACAAAATTTCAACAGTCTAGCGAGCACTGTTCGTGAGATACCACCTGGCGACAAATGGACGGACGGACGGACAGACAGCGAAATCTCAGTAATAGTCTCATTTTTTCACTCTGTAGGTACAGAACCCTAATAAAGGGATTTATTTAAATTCTTGATCTTTGTAAATTAGTAACATGCCACGATTATAATGTAATTACTTTTAACTATTAAGCAGCCATTTTACATTTCCTTTAAGTACTTTCAAAATTCGCCTATACGATTAAAATGACTGAGAATCAAAACTGAAAAATAAATTGGTGCCCGCATCAAAAATGTTGAATGTCCCTTTTGGTTTTGTTCTTAGAGCGTAAAATTGAATAAACATCATGGATGATGACGATGGAGATAAGAAGAAAAAAAAGAAGAATCAATCTAAATACAACTATTCGTTTGGAAACCACTATCCAGGTAAAAATCACTTCTCTTGTTAATCTTGTCTTATAGTGTTTGATTTGTGGTTGATGATGACTATGTTGATCATCCGTCCGTTGGAGCCGTGGTAGCCCATCGGTTCGACCTGTGGCATCTCAAGCAGAGGGTCGTGGGTTCAAACCCCAGGCTCGCACCTTTGAATTTTTCGGAATTTATGTGCGATATCGAATTTGATATTTACCACGAGCTATTCGGTGAAGGAAAACATCGTGAGGAAACCTACACACATCATCATCATCAGCCTATATACGTCCCACTGCAGGGCACAGGCCTCCTCTCAGTAATTCAACGTTGTGTGTGAAGTTCCCAATCCATTATTCACGGAGAAAACAGGGGACTACGTTTGTATGGAGAAGTGGTTCGACTCCTATCCTCTTAAGAAAAATATAAAAAATCCGAATCATCAAATTTTTAAATCACCCGGGACAGTTGGGCCAGTAATGGTAAGTTTCCGCTCCAAAAAAATCTTGTCATCTACATTTCCGCGGACTATACTTCTATCATCCTTCACATTGAGCAAATCGACTCTTTTTTTTAACCGACTTCAAAAAAAGGAGGAGGTTCTCAATTCGACCTAATTTTTTTTTTTTTTTGTGTATGTTACTCGATATCTCGGAGACCCGTGGACTGATTTTCAAATTTTTTTTTTAATCGAAAGGGTATAACTCGAAATTGGTCCCATTGGCACGAAACCAGGATCTGATGATGGAATCTTGGAGAAATCGAGGGAACTCTTCAAATTTTATATGGAGATGTACAGCGTTTTCGGTAATTTGTTAATGAAGTCAAGATTTTACATTCAGTAAACAGAATACTTTCAAAATATTGCTAATTTGAAGTCGGTTTTTTTGTTTAAAATTATTTTTGTTTCTTTTCCATGTGAACTCTATCGCAGGCGTGGTGATTGGGCACAAGCAATGCGCGCGGTTCCTCAAGCCGGGCTACCCAGTGCCGGCCAGAATGGGTTGGGCCTGGGACGCCCCTGACATTTCTGGTTTGAAGGTAAGCTTCATAAGCTGAGTCACCTCTCGTAAAAATTGTTGAAAGAAATGAAGAGGTGTTCTAAATAAGACACGGGGAGTATTCGAGACTTCTTTATGGAAACACCTACCCCCTAAGAACGATGGCGTGATTATTTATAGCCTATGACCATTTCTAGGTTATCATCTAGCACCATACCAAATTTCATCAAAATCCGTTCAGCCGTTTAGGCGTGAAAGAGCAAAAGCCCCGACAAAACGACTAAAAATCACTAACTCAATTTAGTTATCTGCCTACTGCCTACCCCCTAAGAAAGATGGCGTGATTATTTATAGCCTATGACCATTTCTAGGTTATCATCTATCACCATACCAAATTTCATCAAAATTCGTTCAGCCGTTTAGGCGTGAAAGAGTAACAGACAGATAGACAGACAGACAGACAGACAGACAGACAGACAGATAGACAGACAGAGTTACTTTCGCATTTATAATAATATATAGTATGGACTAATCAGCATTCATCAGATCTGGACGCACCCTGAGATAACTCTGAAGAGATCAGTGTTTCCACAAATAAATGTCAAGACACGAATACTCCCCATGTCGGATTTAAAATAAAACTCTTTAATTTTTTTTTACGAGAGGCGACTAAGGCGGTTTAATTATGCTTTAGGCCAGGGGTTCCCAAACTGTGTTCCAGGGGTTCCCTGGTGCGCCGCAGAAAGTATTGAGGGGCGCCGCCGTGAGTCGATTCCATTTTCATTTTTGCACTCTCAACCTAAATACTACCATTATCTGAGCCTATTTGTACTGTATCTTTTTCAAATACACAGGATAGGGCGACGTGACAAAATTCTAAAATTGTAAGTGCGCCGCGGGCTGAAAAAGATTGGGAACCCCTGCTTTAGGCGACAGGCAAGCAATATGTCACTAATATATCTCTCGTCTGTATAAACCGAAAGCTATGCTAAAAGAGGCAGTGAAACGTGATATAGTCGTAGCTTTGACTGTGTCACGTTTCGCATGATCTGCCTTCCCCATTCGGAAATGCAAGCGTAATGTATGTCTGTCAATAACAAGGAATTTTCTTGACATTGACATATACATAGTCAACAAGTGACTTACTATGAGTCTTTAGTTCCATCCTCGTTTAGTTGAATTGACCTTTAAGATCAGGTAAGGACATATATATACAGTATTACCAAATAAAGAATGCTCCACGATATACCTGCGAACCTGCGTAGTAAATCAGTTTTGTGGAGCGGGAAACTTCGATCTACCAATGATAAAAGAGAATATTTCGCGTGCTGAACACTTGCGTTGTGAATGGTTATTGATTGAAGTCTCAGACAGATGACTCATGACAGATGTCTAGCACCCCAGCGCCAATTGCGTCGAGTAGCCGACAAAGTTTGTGTGCATAGCAAGCAAAATTGTGCCCAGAGCGTTTGGAAATAAAGTTCAATATAGATGAATTACTCGTTCGGCTACTCTCGGATATCGTTCTGCGCTTCTCGGCGCAGACGGTAACAGCCGATACGACTTATTTTCTTGGGAATACTGTACTATTGTTTTATTTTCTACAGCATAGAAAGGGATGGATGCCAGGAGCCATAGGCAAAACCGTGACCAAGCTCATGACCTTCAAATGCCCCCGGGGAGGGCAGGACAAGGTCGGGAAGAAGAAGAAGCGGAAACCAGGACAGGCTGGCCAGACAGGAGGCGGTGACTCCGAGCCTGAAGAGCCACTGGAAGCTAAGCCAACTCTGAAGGTCCAGAGGAAAGGCGATGTATTCATCATTCAAGTAAGTCTCCCCTTTAAAGAGTGGTCAAAACAGTATTGTGGTTCTCGAGCGTGAATAATGTGTTTCCTTTTTACGACAATAATTATAGTAAAAGCACCTATAAACATCACGCCTGTACTTACAAATAGGGTAGGCAGAGCACGCGAAACGCTGCACAGAGAAAACCATGACTATTCCACGATTTGTATTTGGATTTTGTGTTGGGAGGTATAATAGTGACAGGTTGCTAGCCTGATGCTTGAAATTTACCTTAACCTATTTCCATAGTCGCTTCTTACTATATCCACGGAAGAAATAGAGAGGTGTTATTCTAAACCCGACACCATAATCACAATTGTACGGACTAGGTCTAAAGGTGATATCAGACGGTTCATTCGGATGAACGTTCATCCGAGTGATTGCTTCATTTTCCTTTCATTCCATGTTCAGATTGTTTAGGTAGAAATGAAAATTCACTAATCTTTTCCGACAGTATGGCGTCGAATGAAGTCGTGTCTTGGGATAAGTTTAGTTTGGTGAACGGTTCATTCGGTGTTCAGACTATTCATTTGTCGTTCATCGGAGTGCGAATGAAAGATGCCGAGTGAAGCGATCCAACATTGCTGGATCGATTCACTAGTGAATTCATTCTACAGTTTTGTTTCATTCCGTATTCAGACGTGTCATTTGGAGTGACTAGTACCGAATGAAAGGCGAAAATGAAAGAAAAATGAACCGTCTGATATCACCTTAAAGGAGCTACCTAATTGACGTGTTATTGCAAACCGGAACCAACTTAAATCAAAGTAACACACATAAGTGCTGTAAATCTTTGAACTGGTTCGGGATTGCAGAAGTCCCACATTATCTGCGACTAGGAAGAATAATGAGCAATTTCGTGTATAACAATCTATGCGGCGGTACTGACAGCGTCATTTATCAAGTTATCAGTGTCTGAAACATAATGATTTTGTTTTAGGTTAATCCTCTAAAAGATCTATCAGAGCTGGAGAGGAACGAGGATCCGTACGTCGATTGCGACCCAATGGTCTTCAAAATCTTCAAAAAGCGCAGTCCGGAAGAGCAAGCGAAGGTAGAAGCCCGCAAAATGGTTAAACTAAAGAAAGAAAGGGACGCTGAAATCCGAAGAGCGCTCGCCGAAGCAGTCGAAGACATCTGCAAATGTGCGTACATGGATGTATTCTGCAATGATTTGACAGCGATCGATAAAGTGATAGACAGTTGTCCTGCGTTCAAAGAGCCTGGTTGCCTTTGCCAAGAAGAATCGCTGAGCTCTCTGTCGAGTAACGCTACTTGGGATATTGAATATACTCCGCCCTTCGGTTGTTTTGATCTCTCGCCTCGGAAAAAGCAAGTTTGTGTTCACGTGGAGACTCAGTACACCCCAGCTGATGCCGGGATAGTGCAGCCCCCGAAACAAAAAAAGGGTAAAGAGGAATCGTCACAAAAAGAGAAGGATAAACCGAAATCGAAGGAAAAGGAGAGAGAGAAGGGGAACAAGAGATGTTGTAGAAGAAAGTGTTGTAGTCGCTGCCATTAGCTTTAAGCTATGTTGTGATTTTGTCGTTGCGTGGAAAAGATTATCTTGACGATCCGGTTCTAAATGTTAAGCAGAATTTATGATGAACTGGCAACATGCTTTGCAATGTGAAATACGGTCGAATATCATAAATGCGATTTCAAACAGTGGTAACTGGATTGTCATAGTTTGTAAACTATTCGTATAAGATGAAGTAAATATTGTATATTGAAGATGATTCTTTGATTTTTAGGATTAGGTATTAATTTGATTAGTAGATTATACTCATTTTCTGTAAAATTTTTGACTGTTTCATACCTACAGATTGCTCTCAGGCTGACAATTTTTTGCATGCATAGTCAATGGCAAAATGATCCAACCATCATGTTTCTTTACTTTTATCTATCATAGTCAGCTTCAAACTCTTACTTTCACATTATTTTTGAAAAGTGGTTTGGGCGTAGGTATAATATTTATTCTCAATATTTTTTTTAGCTTACAAACATTCTACCCTTTTGGGCTCTCCACTCCACAAATAACACGATAAAGACTAACATTATCATTGCGCAAATGGTCTTACTCTTTGCGTATCGCTGATAGGGAGGGCTGGAAGCGAAACTCTTGACTAGTAATGGGAGAAGAATTGTGGAACCCAGCACCACAGCGCCGCCTAACACCAGCGCTGGCATGTTCACGTTCACCGATGGTATTCCCTGCAAGATGTTTAGATTAGAAAATAAAACACTGTAGCTACCCTAGCGCCATCTATCATCAAATTTCTTTCAGAAACGTCATCAACTGTCAAAGTGTTCTACTTCGCGCTAACGAAGTTTTGATGATCAGTTGCATAAATCAACTTCCAACTTTCTCTCTGCGGGAAGATACTTACTAAGCCAAATGCAGTCTCCATAGTTTGTTTCACCGGAATTGAGATAAAAGGAATGGAAAAATCCAAGTCTACCTGAAAATAAACCAGTCAGCTGTCAGAATAGAAATCGAACCAATTTGATTAGCGGCCCACCACAGAATCTATGTCTGTAAACCTCATTGTGATTGCATTTCTTAACACGACTACTACAAAGGCAATATTCATTAAGTTTATTGTGAATAGCATTTGCGGTAGGTCAGTTATTTATTAGTTTTATTTGTGCTTACTTCTTTTAATTTCTCAAAGCCGTGCTAATATTTTGTAAGAATGATATGACTAGGGCGCTGTTTTCGAAATCTAGAGTTGCTCTTTTAAGTTAATAAGTAGGTACCTACACATTCATAGGATTTGTTCAGCATGTGTTTTTTTTGTCAAAGCTGTATTTCATAGTAGGATTTTCCCGCATAATAATAATAATATAGTTAAAACAAAGCTTCAGTAAAAAACTACATTAGGAAAAACGTTCTTTAGAAAAAAATGTGGATGATAATTTTGCCACTAAGAAATAACGATTTTCAGGAAATCACAATATGGTATACACGTATGATCAATGTTATTAATTATTATAATAAAATTACCGCTGATATTATGATTAGTTAATCGATATTAAGTATTGACTGACTTACCCTTATATCTTCATTCACCGTGTTAAAAGTAAACAGCCGCCCTTTTCTGGTCTCACTTTTAACATCACTTTCACAAGACACTAGCATACCAACAAAGAATATCGGAAGATAATTCCTTTGCCACATTTTAAACCCTTGAAAATTAAAAAAAAAACAAGGTATTGTTTTTTTAATCGCAGTTAATAAAAGCAAGGCAAAGGCATGTGGTCCCCACGCAAAAACAGTCGAGCGTTTGGCGCATTTTCGCAAGAGTTTTTACACAAATAGTCAAGGAAATTAAAATTATGTGACAATGTGTTTCCGTAGACCTATTGTTGGAGAAAACTTGAGATGTAACAGCTTAGAGCTTGGAAGCAACTAGAAGTGCTTCGTATGCTGACGCTGTCGTATTACACTATTCTCTTTTAAATATCGCTTACTTTTTAATTTAACGAAAGTATGGTTACTAAACCAGAAAAGCACTTTATTATACTAATAGAGTAAAGAAAAAATTGTTCATTGATTCATTCAAATTTCATTACTTTTAAAGATTTCTGGATAAATCTACTTCTCCAACAACAAACAAACAAATTTGGGAGCAGGTGGAATTAAGTGTAATACACGAAAAGGCCCCTAACAGATAGGTCCATTATCTATTGAACTAATAATTACTTTAAAAGGGTCAATAGATTTCAAGAACTATGTTATTGCGGAAAGTCCTGACAAAATACAAGAGTCGTCAATAAATAAATACAAATAGTTTAATAAAACCAAGAGTTATATTTTGTATAAGTAGACAATTTTCGTAACACAGTAGATGAGATTTTAGTTTTTAACATACATAGCATACAACTTAGAAACCTGGAAACTAAATAAGTATCCATTTTGCCAGTTCTTTGTCTTCCAATCTCTATGTAAAGCAAGATTACGGCCAATTTGTAACATTTTCACGGAGTGTGGATAAGAAAATGTGTTCCTTAAATATAACAGCGAAGCGAATCATTTTATTGTTTATGCGCTTAGCTTATTATTTTCCAGCATCTATACAATGTATTTTTAATAATATCAGCTGTTCCTCGTCCCTCTGTCTATCCAGAATCCGTTTATCGTTAGGTATCCTGTTGAAGAAGTTGGTGCGTGAAGGAGTAATAAACATACCTACATACACGTAAACATTTGCCTTTATAGAATTGGTGGTATCCGCAACTCGAAGACTTAGATGCCCCTGTTTTGCATGGAGGAGCCGGCACGCTATTCATGCCAGCCCGGCTCCTGGAGGAACGCCAGTAGAATCTTCACGTTACCAGTAACCTCCTGGAGCGACCTCGGTATTTAGGTGTGAAACATACATACATACATCTACATACATTTGATGGCCGGATAGCCCAGCGGTTAGAGAACCTGACTGTGAAGCTTAAGATCCCTGGTTCGATCCCCGGTCGGGGCAGATGTTTGTATGATGAATACGAATGTTTGCTTTCGAGTCTTGGATGTTTATCTATATATATAAGTAAGTTTATCCGTTGTCTAGTACCTATAACACAGGCATTAAATTGCCTACTTTGGGATTAGGTGATTGGTGTAAATATTGTCCAGTGATATTTATATTTATTTATTTATTATACATACAATCACGCCTGTATTCCCAAACGGGGTAGGCAGAGCACACAAAACGCTACACAGACAAAACGACGACCATTCCAGGTTTTGTGGCCACTTCTAGCATAATATTTTTAAGGGTTTGAGGTGGCAGATACAATAGTGGCAGGTTATTAGCCTGTCGCTTAAAGTATACCTTAACCTATGTCATTAGTCGCCTCTTACGACATCCACGGAAGAAATGGAGAGGTGTTATTCTAAACCCGACACCACGCGGGTTTGAAATGTGGTTAATAATTGGCGTTAAGTTAAGAGGTGTAGACAAGGGTCTAATCAAGTGCTCCAAGTCCTCCTAGATGGACTTGTTGGATGGGCCGGGTTCCAGAATGATGTGTGTGAAACCCTTCTGACCCGGGGGTCACTATGGGGGACTGTGGATGGCGTAGAATAAGATGCTTTAGACGACAGACTAATAGTAACCTATTCACTGCTAGATTTTTTATCCCCTACTTAAAAAATGTTATTGCACTAATCAAACGTGAAATAAAGACACGTCCAAAGCTTTTTTAAGTTAAATCCGGGGATAAACCTCTCTTATCGAACTTAAAACATTTTAATCAACAGAAATGTCATTTTCGATACAAGCTTTTTTGCCAACTGTACTTCATTGTCATACATCCTTGATTAAGTGCACCAGATTTCACCAACCGTTGAAGAGTTTCCTCCGTCGGAGTCAGTCCCAGCTGGGCCACCAGAAGTCCACTACCGGAATATTGTATTGTCATCCAAGTTACGTAGGTATACCAAGTTTCAGCTCAATCGGTCTATTGGAAGTACCTAGTTCAAATCTTCCTTGCAAGATTTGTAAACATACAAACTTACATACATACAAAAGTGAAGTTAAGTAAATAAAAGTTTGTAAATTAGAAAACAGTGGTTACGAAGCGGTCTTTGAAACTTTTCATATTCTGGAGTGCTGTGAACGTAACCTGAATTTCTTCACAGTTGAGTGCAGGATTCCTCAGGATATTTTCCTTCACCGCATTTAGGTATGCGGTAAATATCATATTCACTGAATAGGTGCTTATGCACCGAGCATATGGTACATTTTGGAAATTCCGGTGCAAACTAGTGTTTGGACATACAACTCTCCTTGAGCGATGGTTAAACCACGGCTACCATACACCACAGTTCATACATATACATACATACATATTCTCACGCCTGTATTCCCAAGAGGGGTAGGCAGAGCACATGAATTCAAAAATTCAGTGCCACGTCCAGCAATCTCAGGATATCCAGATGGTTAAACGTGATATTGCAGTGACAGGTTGCAAGCCCATCGCCCACAATACACTAGCCCTTTCCCAGAGTCGACTCTTACGACACCCACGGGAAGAAAGGGGGAGGTGCCACAGTTCAATGTCCTTTATTTGTGTAAGGTCCAACTTAATCTCGGTGTATGACGTAATTCATGCAACGTCCACCATTTTTGAGACATTATTAAGAATCACGACACTTCCACGAAGACAATAGGCTTTATGCTCTGAATATTTTCATCTCTAAAGAGTGTAAAGTGAATTCTGACCTTACTATTTAACTTGCGGGGGTTTGCGACATCTTTTAGCATTAACATACATACATACATACACATTACGCCTGCGTTCTCAAAAGGGGAGGCAGTGCAAACGAAATGTGAGATAGATAAAACCAAAACTTTCACATTATACAGCCACCACAGACACCCCATTAAAAATATCAGTGTTGAAAATTCAATGAACTCAAGGAATAGGATTGTCATAAACCAAGTTAAAAATATTGATTTGCAGTATCAACCCTAGCGTATTCAATGAATTTGCATTATTAGAAACGAGATTTGGTACAACATTTAGCAGAATTTCTGATTTAAAGTTACCTAGAACATACCTTATAATATACCATAATATTTCCTAATAGTGACTAATACCAAACTAAATTTTATTCTCGTGAGGTATGTCTTAATCTTATCTTAATAAGATCATTATGTGTTAATTGATTGTTGTATAATGAGGGTTTAGAATAACACCTTAACATTTCTTCTGTGGTACTTAGGAGGCGATTTAGGAAATAGGCTGAGGTAGGTATTTATAATATTGAGTGACGGGATGAGAACCTATCACCGTTATACCTGCGAACTTAAAACCTAAAAAAGAATATGCTAAAAGTGGTCACGAAGCGTGAAATAGTCGCGGTTTTTTTTATACGTAGCGTTTTGTGTTCTGTCGATCCCATTTAGGAATTTACGTATTAGTGCAGTCAATGAAGCATTACTGCTCCGAATTTTTTTACTGTGAACCGAATTGCATACAATTTTGGAATTAGGTTCATC
>BHDV01021233.1:56580-71231 GCA_005406045.1 Adoxophyes honmai
AAACGCTCACGAGAGGGGGCGCTATATCAAGTTCTTGCCCCGGTTCGAAAAAATCGTAGATCCGGGGCTGTGTATAGTGAGTACCGACGCTGTAAACTCGAGGTAATATTACAGCTAAATGACATAGTCGATTGCCCCATTACATGAAAATACTAACGCTGGTTGGACCTGCTTTTCCTTCAGGCACAGGTGTAGCTTTCTATTAATATAAAAGCGTAACAGTATTGGTCGACATCAGTTATTGTACGAGTTACTCTATTTGTTCGTTCGTGTGAATATAAAGAAATGCATGTTTCTAAAATGCAACAAATATCACTGAAAAGTATGTTGACAGACAAAAATAAAATACTTTAAATAAAAGGGTTAATACAATAAAAGTAACATTGAGACAATTTAAATAAATGCAGGCATGTCTTAAAAAATCAAATGCACTTTTGATTTATTCATTGTCAATCTCCAAAAGAAATAATAAAATTTGGAGTTTTTTTTTATAATTCAGTGCGCAAATGTAAAAGAACAATTCTAGATAAAGCACCAATTTAATTTTATTATGAGTCAAATTGTTTCTACATGCTCAAATATAAATAAAATATACCCAATAATTGAAAACTTCCTTTTACTAGCGCTATCCAAACTATTTTCGAACAAGTAGGGTGACGGCACCAGTTATGGACGGTTTAAGTTGACAAGCACCAGTGATGGACACTTCATTCATAATTTAAAGACCATAGAGTTGTGAATTGATTGTTGTTAAACAAATGACATTTCCTTAGTGGGTAGTAAATAAGAGTCATTGTCCATTACTGGTTCTATGTCCATTACTGGTGCGGTCACCCTATACAATGCATTTATAAAATACGACTTAGAAATATTTTTAAGAATTATTTATGCATAAGTATCTAATCTATTGCTTTTCAATTTAGTTCGCTTATTTTCTGTTTCAGATATTGCAATGCAAAATCGGTAATTATTAGAAACAAGGCGGTCAATTAATTTTGCCGGTTAGCATAATAATAATCGACACAGGATTCGTCCTAAAAACATTTTGGTACGTAAAGATAAAACATTACAACATAATAATAAAACACTCAGTAAACAAGTTATTGTACGATGTAAGAAATCTTACTAAGCAATCACTTTTCCTCAAACAACTTCAGGACTTAAAATGATAACGTCATTTTACTTTATGCCGTTCCATGAATGATCATACAAAACGACCTAATTAGAAAAATACCTTTACGTGTTTTCTCCGCTCCTACATTGATATATTGTCAGGTCATATACTGTTTGATTAGGCTCCCGTCAAACTCGCACCGCACCCGCGGCGTGCAGTGACAAATCACTGCGCGACCAATCACAGAGTGATCCGTCACCTATCCCCCGTGAAGGGATGATGGCCCATTTAACATCAGCCTTGGTCACAGACTTTTATCGAAACTGGCGTTTGCCAGCGGCTTCGCCCGCGTTGTGAAGTATTATTATTAGTAACAGCCTTTTCATCTTCCATTTTATCCCCCCGGGGGTGGAATTTATCAAAATCCTTTCTTAGGGGATGCCTACGTCATAGTAGCTTTATGCATGCAAAATCTCAGCCCGATCGGTTTAAAATTGACAAAGTTTCATACAAACTTTCATCCCCTATTTTATCCCCATGGGGGTAGAATTAGTCAAAATCCTTTCTTAGCGGATGCCTACGTCATAACATCTACCTGCACGCCACAACCCGATCCGTCCAGTGGTTTGGGCTGTGCATTGATAGATCACTATGTCAGTCAGTTTAGATAGATGACTCAAGTGTATGTACTTCACGTGCCAAAAGGGAGAGCAATGCTCTTTCTTTGACGCGATTTCATTTAATCTTGTACTTAGATACTTATTCATAAAGGTTTAACTTCCTAGAGACAGGACAACTAGAATAAGGCGGCGTCACCTTTGAATCGATTTCACTCGGACTGTCAATTCCCATCACTAAAGCGCCCATGTGACGTTACAGTAGGCAGAGAAAAAGCGGCACGCTTGGTTTTCTCGCGGTATCTATTTCGATATAAGTCTGTGGCCTTGGTCTTGTATGAATTGACATGATTTTTATAACCAACTCTCACTCGCTTATTCATACATTAGGATAGTAGAAAGCAGAAAATCGCTGTTTATTGACACGTATGACATTCGATACAACTCTGTGGCAGTAAGAATTTGTGGCATATCAAAATAAGCTCGATAAACCCCACAAAGGGTCCATACGACTGAGTTCTATCGAAATACCATTGCTACAGTATTGTAGTCCCTATTGCTCACATATTAGCTACGTTAACGATTCAACAGAGAATCTATCACAACCCTCTGTATTAAAAAATCAGCTTGTGTAAAATGTTTAGCGATCTCGTAATAAAATCTACTTCAAGTTTTATTGGAAATCACAATAAAGGGACCTTTAGTTTCAGTGCAGTCTAATTCATAGCAGTCACTGTTAGCGTTAACGTGTATTTACTTTTCTGAAGTGAAAGTGTAAGTTAAGAGCGAAGTGTTTGTGGCACTATTTAAGCACTACTTTCCTATTGGCGTGCTCAAGCATCTTACGCTAAAATGCTCAATGCTCGAGAATTTCAACCAAGTTAATTCATTGTTTAGAATTGAATGAATGAAAATTGGCTAGTTGCTTATTCTGTTTTAGAACTGTAATAACGATCGCTTGTGTGGAGTTCGTAGACTTTCATCAAAAAGTTTTTGATAAATGTAAAATAATTCAAATAGCGTTAAGGAACTTCAGTTTTCAGGGCTATTTTTCAAAGGCGCTATTAGATGGTCTACTTATTAACTACGAAATCGAAACAAAAAATCGTGAGCTCTCTCGAAGCTGACCACAGAAAAAATATGTACTAGTCTTTCCTTTATGGTACAAGATGTAACGAAAACTATAAACAACATAAGTCATATAATATGCATTATATTAGCGCGCTATACTCATCGTCGATAAATGCATCTTATTCTAACAAGGCGGCGAAGTCAACTGACACGCTTATTCTCATACTCAGTTTACTTAGTAAAAGTATTTTACATGTACGACACGAACGCTTCAAAATAACATTCTAACGTTTGTCGAGTATACACTAGAACCAATCGATTTCTGACCCACCATAGAATGTTGTTACAATAAACGCAATAAACATTTTCCTTCTCGAATAATGCATTGTCACTATAACGTTAACTGTGAATAGGTTCTATGGTCAAAAATGAATTGTTTTAGACAACCAAACCGAAAGTTCAGCCTAACTCCGTCTCACTCTAGTTAGAAAAAGACGCATATATCGACAACAGCCCGGCTAGCACGGAGACGCGATTGGACCGAGTCGCGACGCACTACCCATAATTTTTTGTCTGTTCCTCTGACAGTGGGGTGTATAATGAAACTCGCGCCCGGCTCTATTCGCGTAGTGCGCCAGACGTACAGTACCTCGTGAGCGATCGATGTGACGTGGGAGGTTGGCCGCATCGTAGGAGCATCATTGGCAGAGCATGCTCAGGAAAGAGTTGGCATACGCCATGGGCTTGACGTCTGGATGAGGCTGTAAAAAAAACAAGTTAGATTCAGCATATGATGCGACACAAACAGTAATAATTTTAAACAAAAAAAACCGACTTCAATTTAGCAATATTTTGAAAGTATTCTGTTTACTGAATGTAAAATCTTGACTCCTTCAACAAATTACCGAAAACGCCGTACATCTCCATATAAAATTTGAAGAGTTCCCTCGTTTTCGCCAAGATTCCATCATCAGATCTTGGTTTCGTGCCAATGGGACCATTTCGAGTTATACCCTTTCGTATAAAAAAAAATTTGAAAATCGGTCCACGGGTTTCCGAGATATCGAGAAACATACACACAAAAAAAATATTAAAAAAAAAAATAAAAAAATTAGGTCGAATTGAGAACCTCCTCCTTTTTTGAAGTCGGTTAGAAATAAAACATCCTACACGTTCCTTTCTAAATGATAATTAAAGTTGCGACCACACCAATGCTCAAAAAACGGTGACGGTACGGAATCACAGTGACGCATCGTATGCGTACCGTTTTTGACGCAGGCTTTCTACAACGCTGCTTAAAAAACGGTCCCAATACAGAATCGCAGTGACGCATCGTATGCGTACCGTTTTTGACGCAGGCTTTCTACAACGCTGCTTAAAAAACGGTCCCAATACAGAATCGCAGTGACGCATCGTATCCGCACCGTTTTTAAAGCACTACCTGCTTAAAAATCTGTCATCGGTTTGAGAGGTTCACGTCAAAAATATTTTGTATGGGGAACGTTACGATGCGGCTGCGTATTTTGAGCGGCAGTGTGTAGAGCGTACGTCAAAAACGACGCGTCACCGCGGTTCCATACTATCACCGTTCTTAAAGCATTGGTGTTTAAGTTGCGAGTTAATTTAGTTAGGAAGTTGGATCTGAATTGTTATTCAGAAATGAAGAATGTGCCAGACAGACAGCGTAGTTTCACTAGAGTACCGTTGGCACCATTAGGCCGGCCACATACATTCGGAAAAATTCCGTTTCGGAATCTCGAATCGGAAAATCGAACGCAGTCAATCCATACAAACCTATGGACCAGCCACACACAGACGGAAGCTTTCCGTTCGGAATTCCGAACGGAATTTTTCCGAATGTGTGTGTCTGGTCCATATATTTCGTATGGATTTAGTGCGTTCGGAGAGTCCGATTCGAGATTCCGAATCGAGATTCCGAAACGAAATTCCGTATGTGTGTGGCCGGCCATACAATACTGAATCCTAAAAAGTTTATGGTCAAACAAACTACATATTTGCCAACTTGCTGTTCACTGTTTGCATATCGTCAGCTTAAAACATAATATATCAAGTTTCAAATCAATTGAGTCAAATAGAAGAGCGTCGAAACCCAATAAAGCAGAAAAAGAGCTAGAAAATGTCACTTACCACAGACTCGTAGGTGGTAAAGTTAGGTTTTAGGTCCTTGCCATTCATTGTGATGAAAGCACCCAAGTTACCCATCGTATCACTGGAAAGAAACAAAACAAAACTCAAAACTTTTTATTTTGACACATATTAGGCAATAATGTTTAAGTTTGGGGCGACAGTGTTTAAGTGTGGGGCAACGGTGTTTGAGTATGAAGCGACATTTAAGAGTGAGGGACATGTTTAAGAGTTGGGGGGCATTTTAAGTGA
Organism: Adoxophyes honmai; assembly: GCA_005406045.1. NCBI lineage: Eukaryota > Metazoa > Arthropoda > Insecta > Lepidoptera > Tortricidae > Adoxophyes > Adoxophyes honmai. Next base: position 61,780 of record BHDV01021233.1, read on the forward strand.
GGGAGGGACATGTTTAAATGTGGTGCGTCGGTAGTTAAATGTGGGACAATGGTGGTTGTATAAGAGACTACAGTGTTTAAGTATGGGCAGGCACTGTTTGAGTGGGGGCGATAGTGATTAAGAGTGGGGCGACAGTGTTTAAGAGTGGGGCGACAGTGTTTAAGTGTGGGGCGACAGTGTGTAAGTGTGTCGCAACAGTGTTTAAGTGTGGGGCCACAGTGTTTAAGTGTGTCGCAACAGTGTTTAAGTGTGGGTTGACGGTGTTTAAGTGGGGGGTGACAGTGTTTAAGTGTGTCGCGACAACGATAAGTGTGGGGCTACAGTGATTAAGTGTGGGTTGACGGTGTTTAAGTGTGAGGCGACAGTGTTTAAGTGTGTCGCGACAATGATAAGTGTGGGGCTACAGTGTTTAAGTGTGGGGCCACAGTGTTTAAGTGTAGGGCGATAATATTAGAGTAGGGGTCTCACCAGTAGTTGGGCGCAGAGAACACGGTGATGCACTTCCCGTCGTGCGCCAGCTCGTAGCCCTCGTTCTTGACCTCGTGGCTGCGGATGATGTAGTCGAGCCCGTTCCTCTGCAGGAAGTTGGCGGTCACGTCGGGACCGAACTGGCAGCCCACGCCGCGTTTGGAGGGCGCGCGACCCATCATCGGTTGAGGATCGGACCAGAGGAGCTCGCACATTATACCTGGGGACGAAATACTGCGTGAGAAGCCATGGTCCAACCGTTAAGTATTTCTTTTTACGATATTGTTTTTAATTTTGATATTATTATTTATAATTTTTATGCATTTATGATGACATTATCACATTTATGATTCGCAGTTTTTTTATTTTGTTTTTTATTTGCTCTTTTTTACCGTTTCTTTTACACTTAACACTTATTTTTTAACGTGATTGTATTTTTTATATAATTTTGACATTTCATATATTTTATTACTCATTTGGTGTGTGGTTACATCATTGGGTGTGTTGGGAGGGGAAGACCTAGACGGACGTTTCGTGACCAAATCGCGGACGTTTTAGAAACAGGTCAGGTCAAGAGTACCCGAAATCGACGAGCATGTATGAAGAGACTAATGAATGTGGATGAAGCAAAAGAAGTATGCCAGGATCGTAGCAAGTGGAACAAAGTGGTCTCTGCCTACCCCTGTGGGAAAGAGGCGTGACTGTATGTATTACTCATTTCATTTACTTTGATTATTTACTGTTTACTTATTTGTCAATCCTTTTGCGAATTTATTATATTTTGACATATCGAATATGTATAATGTAATGTAATCTATCTAAAAACTACAATTAGTGTATTACAAACATCTTTAGAAGTTTGTCAACTCGAAGAAATAAGCACTGGAGGAAGAATATGATGGGGGGATGGTCATATTATACGCCTGTAAACGTGTGTGCGTGATTTTTAAACTAGTGTTTGCTCACTCACGCGTGTTTGTAACAATGCAGATAATTTTGCGTACGCACGCGGGCACTACGTGTGGTGGATACCTCGTCACTCAGAGAAAACGATACAAAAGTAGATATGTTCTAAAAGATTATCTAATGCATACTCCCTTGTCTATTTCTCCGAGTTTGCCAGGCAAAGAAATGTTTCGTAACACAATTATCACAATAGAAAACTAACTTTACTTATCCAATTCGCACAGTAAGTTATGTAAAAATATTAGCGTATGCAAGACTGTGGAACTAGACAATTTCCTCAACTTAAATGTAAAAATATGACACAGAAAGGTATGACAGTGCCCTAGGTGCCCCCTATTGTCTCACCTTCATCTTTGTTTAGACACTAAATAGTCATATAAGTTCAAACGTTTTTCTAGTTACTAACATCACGATTTTTTGTACCAATTTTTTCTTCAAGCTGCAGTGAAGTTTATCCCAAGTTTACACAATCAACTCTTACACATTGAATCAAATACAAAAACTTACCATCTTCCGGTGGCTGCTTATTCCTGTCCACCCTTCGGATATCATCCAGGGTGATATCGTCCTTCGAGAACAGTCCACCATGCATCACCAGAACTCTGCTGTTGATGCAGTGGGCCAAAGGCAGCCAGTTGTACACCTCGGTGAACAGGTCTGCCATCTGAGCCGTGTATTTTGATGTAACCTCTCCCCGGAAACCGTACATGCGGTTCATGTCCAAAGTTTCGTGGTTTCCTGGAAGATGGAGGAAATTTTATAGGTAAATCTAGCCTACTACTATGTTTTACATAACCTTTACCTACATTGACATAACAATTTTGAAATATTCAAAGATAAGACATACCAAAAACGGGTAAAAAATCGTAATACGGAATTCCATAGACGATTGCGAGTAATAGACTAGACCTCTCTACCCACGCCGATCGCGTGTTCTAAATTTGAAACCCATTTGTTTTCCTCTTTGAATAAATTTGAATGTAATTTATCTATATTGATTTTATAATGCAGCCCATTTGCTTATCGAGTCTGACCATATAGCAGAGACATAACGATTTTGATGTAGATGAACTGTATTCAGTGTCAGCACACTTACCTCTTGACATGAAGAAGTGGTTCGGGAACAACAATTTGAAGCTAAACAGGGTGAAGATACATTCTACACTGAACGATCCTCGATCAACAAAGTCTCCGTTGAACAAATAGGGGTTCGTTTCCGAAGGCATTCCGTTGAGGGCAAAAATGTTCATCAAGTCGTAATACTGTCCATGGATGTCTCCGCAGACTGTGAACTTCTTGTCATCGCCCACTTTGATGTCTACAAGTGACGGTTGCTTTTGTAGGTAGGCTTTGACGTCAATCAAGATCTGAAATGAGTGGGAATTATGAAACCGAGCACATGACGCAATTTATAAAAAGTTAGTAAAGCATCTATTACAAATAACTACATAGCAAGAACTAATGACGCCTTAACCATCCACTTCAAAAGCTGATCAGCTAAAAAATATCCCACTCTAATCTAGCGTGTAAAAAAGAGACGTCAAATTTGGGGATACAAGCTGGTGTGAGCAATATTATAGAGCTAACCATATAGCATATAGCTTCCCAAATGGTGTAGGGAGAGGACACAAAACGGTACATAGTCAAAGCCGTCATGGCTTTAACATCCCATAACCACTTGTAGCTTTAGGGCGTTTGTGCACTACCATGAATTTTACGGTCCGGCTTTTTCATTGAGTTCTCGTCTCGCTTGCTCTTCCATTAAATTGTATTGGCGTGAGCGGGACGGCGCGACAGACCTTGAAAAACCGGACGGCCGGACCGGAAAATTCATGGCAGTGCACAAGCGCCCTTAGGTTTCATGTTAAATAAAAGAGGTATAACAGCAGGTTGCTAGCCAAACGCCTAAAACGTACTTAAAGTCGCCTCTTACGACACCAAGGGAAGATTAATAAATAATAAATAAATATCACTGGACAATATTTACACCAATCACCTAGTCCCAAACTAGGCAACTTAATGCCTGTATTATGGGTACTAGACAACGGATAAACTTACTTATACATATATAGATAAACATCCAAGACTCGAAAGCAAACATTCATATTCATCATACAAACATCTGCCCCGACTGGGGATTGAACCCGGGACCTCAAGCTTCACAGTCAGGTTCTCTAACCGCTGGGCTATTCGGCCGTCAAATATATGGATAAGATATAGATAAGTGTTATTCTAAGCTTGACATCACACATATAAGGGAGTAATGTATGTGGGATTATCGAGGATTTCAAACTAAAATTTTAATAGATTGGTGAGTAAACCTTACATGTCTGTCTGTCTGGCACTCCACTCAAACATGAAAAGAAGCAACAAACATTTCACAAAAAATTAAGCAAACTTTACCTTGTAGGCATGTTTCTTGTGTAGTTTCTTCTGTTGTTTGTAAAACTCCATGAGTTCAGTCACGAATTTGAGGGTCACTTTACCATCTTCCAATCCTGGGCCCTCGTACTCATCTTCAATGGCTGATGAAAAAAAAAAATTAAAGACATGCAATTTATTAAACGGGCTTATATTTATATTAATTACTTATTTGTATCGACTGGTTTATCATCCTTACTAATATTATAAGTCAGAAAGTGAGTTTGTTTGTTTGTTTGTTCCGCTTTCACGCCGTAACTACTGAACCAATTGCTTTGAAATTTTGCAGACGTAAAGATAGAAGTCCGGATTAAATAATAGGCTACTTTTTATCCCGGATAAATTGATGTTCCCGAGGGAAAACAAAAATATAGTTTGCTTGATAGATCGATATCAATCGATGATAGATCGATATTGATTGATGACCGATCGATAGATGATAGATTGATGGCGCTGTGTGTCGTTTGAAACGAGAAGTTTTCTTATAGTTGTGCTTTATACCGCAATATAACCGAGTTCCACGCGGGCGAAGCCGCGGGCGGAAAGCTAGTGTCCTATAAGTCAGGAAAGTCAGGAACCAACTGTTGCTAGAAAAAGGTTGAAATATAAGTCCTGTTTTATGCTCAGGAGATGCACCATCAAGAAGTGCGTTTCATAACTAACATTCTCTGATTTATGCAACTATGGACTGTAGGGAAATAAAGCGGTATTCACCTGAATTTCGCCCCGATATAATTTTGACATACAAACATAATATATCACGCCTGTACTCTCCCAAATGGGGTAGACAGAAATCATGAAATACTACACAGGTATAAACATGCATGACCATTTCATTACATGTTCTATAGCCACTTCTACGATGATTTTACGTTTTAAGTTACTTACTAGCTTAGACGAGTTAACTAAGACAATTTGCCAGCTTGTTGCCTAAAATATACTTCAAGTAACCTAACAAACAAAATACAATCTATACCTTATCGCTTTAGGTAGTTAAAACAATACTGACCAAGTGGACATTTTTATACTTTGCCATATTTCCCTCTACATTCCTTAACTTATTGTGGACTGCATTCTAAAAAATCAGAATTTTACTAGGTAGCTCAGAAGTTACCATGGCAACCATGGACATAAATTAATTGATTGACCCTAATACTTAATTTACGAACACACATTATGTAAAATATTACATTTGAATTAATTACTTTCTTGTAAGTAAAAAACTCTTTATTGTACAAAAAAATAAAAGACTACAGATTGGTAACAAAAAGAACACAAAGTACAAAGGCGGACTTATCCCAAAATGGATCTCTTCCAGTCAACCTTGAGCAGTAGAGAGGAACAGCAATTTAGGTAACAACATTTTTTGTAACAAGTTTTGATTGTATCATATTATGTAGTATGACAGTACTTAAATCACATAGAAACTAAATATCAACATGTCTTGTGTTGTTCATCATCAGTTCAGTTTCAAAAAATATTATGAAACCATGCAATTAACAATTAAAACACAACATTGTGGATGTAAAAACTAGTATTTTCACTACTCACTCATGGACTCCAGATTGATGGAGTCAGCAATGTTCACTTCTTTCTTATCCACGGATATGGCCTTTTCAAATGCTATCTTCTTCACAATTTTGTTGCATTCATTGAATTTCATTTTTGCATCTTGGTCGTTTGGTCTCACTTTGGTTACCTGTAAATGAAAATGTTGTAAATAAAACATACATACAGTGGTGGACAGATAATTAGAAACACTCCATACAATCACGAAAATATTAACATGAACTAGCGGTAGTAGCAAAAGAAACGCAAATAATTCATAATTAATTATGCAGCGATGTAGCCACAACATTAAAATATGCGTACAATGAAAAAAAATACAACAGAAATTTATAATTTTAGTGTAAAATGAGTTTATTTATTGATAACTTGAATTTCCGATACTGGCTGTTTGGACACATAATTAGAAACAGGGTCACAAACATACTTTTTTCTTTTGAATAATTAAAAAAAACCTTCTTATTACTATTTTGGCGGCAATTAACATCAACTTCAGTTACAACAGCAGTAAAATATGTTCAAAATGAGAATAAAATAAAAGTTATGAGGCGTCAACTCGCTAAGTAATTGTAAATCCGCGTTTGGACCGAATGGGACATCCAAAAGAATCGTCAATCACTTAGGATGCACCATAAGAAGGTATTTCATACCATCGACCATTGCAAAAGACATGGAACTACTGAAAACCAAATTAGAAAGGCACGCCCAAAGAAAACATCGCCCAGAGAAGATTCGCTTATCGTACGGTAAGCGAATCTTCTCTTGAACAAGACCCGTTTATAGACTCCAATGAAATTATAAATGAGGTTTACACATAACATGACTCCAAAAACGTGAAGTGTAGACTAGTACCCAGTCAGTTAGATGAAGCGAAACTATTTGAGGGGGCTTCCCGAAAGGTACCGTACCTACAGAACAACATAGAGATGAGATAATTAATTGCGAAAAAATACAGCAAGTGGACGATATAGAAATACTCAGATAAAAAGTTTTATTTTCAGATGAAACTAAAAATAATATGCTGAATTCTGACGGAAAACGCTACATTAAACGTCTACCAAACCATGGTTTTAATAATAAATACACAAAAGTATGGTTAAGCATGGTGGTGGAAACATTTTGATTTTAGTTTCATCTGAAAGTAAAACTTTTTGTCTATTCCTGAAATGTCAACTTGCTGTATTTTTTCGCAAATAATTATCTCATCTCTCTTTACTGTTCTGCAGGACCGGTACCTTTCGGGAAACCCTCCTATACAGTTTCACTTCAACTAACCGACTGGCTACTAGTCTTCACTTCACGTTTCTGGGGTCATATGACGTGAAAACTTAATTTCTAATTTCATTGGAGCTTATGAACGGGTCTTGTTTAGCAAATAAGCGAATCTTCTCTGGGCGATTTTTTCCTTGCGTGTGTCTTTCTAATTTAGTTTGCAGTAGTTCCATGTATTTTGCAATGGATCTGATAGCATTCAAAGTGGTCGACGACTCTTTTCTATGTCCTCTTTCGGTCCAAACACGGACTTACATTTACTTAGCAAGTTGACACCTTATAACTTTTATTTTTCCCCATTTTGAACACAATTTACTATTCACCAAACTAAATGGTGATGTGTAATTGCCACCACAAGTGTAATAAAAAGGTTATTTTTAATTTTACAAAAGAAAAAAGTATGTTAGTGACCCTGTTTCTAATTATGTGTCCAGACGGCCAGTAACGGAAATTCTAGTTACCAATGTATAAAATAACTTTACAGCAAAATTATAAAATTCTGTTGTCTTTTTTTTCGTTGTATACATATTTTAATGTTGTGGCTACATTACTGCATAATTAATTATGCCTTATTTATGTTTATTTTACTACTACCGCTAGTTCATGTTGGTTGTTTACGTGATTGTATGGCGTGTTTCTAATTATCTGTCCACCACTGTACATATTCTCACACCTGTATTCCCAAGAGGGGTAGGCAGAGCACTTGATTTAAAAAATTCAGTGCCACGTCTTGCAATTTCAGGGTATCCAGATGGTTAAACGTGATATTGCAGTGACAGGTTGCTAGCCCATCGCCCACAATACACTAACCCTTTCCCAGAGTCGACTATTACGACACCCACGGGAAGAAAGGGAGAGGTGCTATTCTAACCCGGCAGCACACGGGTCTAAATAAAATAAATAAAATTATGTGCAAACAACAGCTCTACATAATTGCCACTCGATCAACAAGGACTGTATTTATTACTGCAGAATATTGTTTAAATTGAAAAACAATAAACAAGAATAAAGGTATGATTTACCTCATTTGGAATGATATAGAGATAAATTTTTTTTTCACAGTATAAATAAAGTCGGGTCCAGAGTGTAACATGTAAAGTAATCCACTGTGGAATGTAACACAAATTTACACTTACACTTGTCTGGACTCAGCTTAAGCATATGAGAGGTTAATAACAAAAAAGCATCAACAAAACAAAGTGTGTGCTGGGATTTTGTGAGCTCGGTATTCATAGTCATGTCACAGAGGAAAAAAAATTTGGCAATGAATGAAATAATGTAAAGTGTGACCTGATACTCACATATTCAAAATCCTTAAGTGCTAATTTGTACTTCCCCAGGGACATGTGAGCCGCCGCTCGCCTGTAATAGGCCTTTGTATATCCACGGTCCAGCTCAATGGCTTTCGACGCGTCCCCCAATGCATAACCAAAATTCTCCAGCCGCAAGTTAGATATACTTCTGTTGCCGTAAAACACTGCATTATTGGGATTTTTTTCTATCGCCTTCGTATACAACTCTATCGCCGAGTTATAATTCTGCTCTGAAATTGAGGTTATGACGATACATTTTAATTCTATTCTTGTCACGATCAATATCGAAACGTCATAAAATTTAAAGTCCAAAAGTATTATGTGATTTTGAAGGGCTATTAAGCTATACTCACTTTTAAAGTATTCGTTTGCTTCGTTTTTCAGTTTGTCCGCCGCCTCGATGTCTTCCTTGGACACGGGCCCGGTAGTTTCCTCGTTACTAGCCATTGTTTCACGTTGTAAGAATAAAATTAAAGCTTTTGAGAGTGACTTAGCGCTTAATCATATGAAAAATGTGATTTTCTCACATACATTTACATGCTTTCCGCACTTAAAGAAAAAGTGATTATTACTGAATGAATATGAATGATTTTTTATTTATGAATGAACGAAAGAGTGGTGACATACCATGGGTTATGTTATACGTAGGGAGAACAAAATATCGTAATATCGACAATTCAACTTAATGCGCAACTTTTCCACGTGACTCACAAACAAATAAACGGCTTCGAAACAAAACAGTAGGTAAATACTTAAATAAAAATATGTGATAATACCTCTGACTTTTCAAAGGGTCATTTTCAAAATCAATTGTAGAAAATATAATGGGAATTAGTAAAAAATATTTTCGTCCCAACTGAGACATTATTTATCGACTACTTCATGACAGCGTTTCATCTCACCCCTAGCGCTTACAATGTTGCCACCAAAACAAACCATCTGTCAGATAAATGGCTGCAACCAAAATTAGTGATAGATAAGTTGCATTCACAATAAAAAAAATCATGCCTCGATTTTAACTGCAATGTACTAATTTTTAAAAATAGACAGCTTAATTTATCAGTTTTCTCGGTCGGTAACTCCTTTGTCCCTTTGGTAAACTCATTATCACGGGCAAAGTTTACCTGCGAGCCTGTTCCTTATTGTCCAAAGTTTCAAATCGATCCAGTAGGCAGACCACCATACAGACTATACTCTGTCGGTTTAGGTGCTTAACTAAAAGTAAACAAACTTTAGGAGTTTTGCGCGGGAAACTGACAGAGTAGGACGCTCTTTGCTTTTCAATTCAATTAATTAACATGTAGTGGCTATTATTGTGTTATTGTGGTGGAATTAGTGCATTGAGGATATAACCTATAGAGTACTAATGTCATCTTGGTTGTTCGGAAATTATTCCCTCGCTATGCTCTTATTGGCCGGCCCAAGATCGCGCGCCAAACTAGAGTT
>BHDV01021255.1:0-62684 GCA_005406045.1 Adoxophyes honmai
TTGGCGGTTACGTTAATTCATATTACAAGTGACGATATAATTCAGTGATAAGTGATAAAATAACGTAACGGTGAGCAATTCACCTGTAATAGTTTGTTGGCACCTATCAGTATCTTTTTATTTATTTTACTGGCAACACTGACACAGAGCATTCGGTCTCCTACAGTAAACATGGAACATGTTGTGTAAACAGTTTAATTATTATTTTTTGCGAACAAAATGATAATTCTTCCTATGTACAGTCGAGTTCATAAATATATGAGGAGACAAATGCCAAATATTTAAACTTTTGCACCTTATTGTCAATGTTATAAAGGTGTACAGATATTTTTGAACCCTCAGTTTTGCTCATATATTAACTGTACCTATTTGAATCAGTGCATTTACCTGCGCCTAGCTCGCAATACAGTATTTAAAGTAAAGTCGCTGTAAACTCATACGCACATACATAAATCACGCTTGTATGTCCAAATGGGATAGGCAGAACACACGAAACGTTACATAGACAATACCATGACTATTTCACGTTCCGCAGCCACTTAAAAAAAAGTTTGAGTTAATAGGTAGGTACTATAGTGATAGGATGCTTGTCTATTGCCTAACGTAACCTAAACCTATTTATCCTTAGTCGCCTCTTACGACATTCACGGAAATAATTTTAAGCAAAAAAAAACCGACTTCAAATTAGCAATATTTTGAAAGTATTCTATTTACTGAATGTAAAATCTTGATTTCATCAACAAATTACCGAAAACGCCGTACATCTCCAATCTCCATATAAAATTTGAAGAGTTCCCTCGATTTCTCCAAGATTTCATCATCAGATCCTGGTTTCGTGCCAATGGGACCAATTTCGAGTAAAAAAGAATTTTTGAAAATCGGTCCACGGGTCTCCGAGATATCGAGTAACATACACACAAAAAAAAAATTAGGTCGAATTGAGAACCTCCTCCTTTTTTTGAAGTCGGTTAAAAATGAAGAGGTGTTGTTCTAAGCTCGACACCACACTGTAAACAGGGTACAGAAAAGTAGTTGGTGAACAAACCCATTGTTCCCCCAAACCACGCTTTCTTCCCGTACCTTACACCGTCCTAAAAGGAGATAAAATCGCAAACATTCCCATTTCACAGCTTAACTCGAGGTGTTTTACGATTAAGAGTAAACTGTTAACAGCTGACATTACGGCCGTTCGCGTTTATCTGCCATCCGTTACAGCGACTGAATGCCGAAAAGCGATGTAGACTAGCTCCGATATACAATTACAAACAATTAGAAATATCCCCGTGTGGTGGTGGGTTTTCCAATGTAGTGTGGGGTTTAGAATGGTACTTCCCCGTTTTTTCCGTAGATGTCGTAGGTGGCGGCTAAGGGGATAGGTTTAAGTTTAGGAGTATGTTTTAGGCGGCAGGAGTACTTGTCAATTTAACGTTGTATCTATGTACCTAGATCATACATAATAATACAATGATTGTAAAGAAAATAGTCGATGCTTTCGATTGTTTTGTGCCCTCAACGTTTCTCTCTCACTCTCTCTCCCTCTCACTCTCTCTCCTTCTCTCTCTGTATGCGTTTTGGGAAACTAATTCCCTAGCCGGGATTTTAAGCTACGTTGAACGAAATTTCGACAAGCACTTTTTTAGAGGCGTGTGAGTTGAGTACCACAATCAACCCTAGTGACAAGTCGAATGGTATAAAAAAAACAAAAGACAAATTCAACTTCAGATGTTTCATTCCTTGTCAGATCTCCGTCTTAGCTCTTCTTCAAATTGTATTGAAGTAAGCAACCAGCCCACAGATGACCGTCAGCAAAACAGATTAAAGATAGATTTAAACTTAGAACACCCTTCCCTCATTAAGGGGATTTCGTAAAAGGGTGTATAAGTAATTTCGTACAGAAATTAATTAACCAATACAGCCCTGTGAGGGTTTTGCGCAAATTTAGACTAAGGGCTCCTCAACCGTTTTCGTGAGTTGACAACTTAGCGGTTTGGTTTATTATTTTATTGTATCTGTTACAAGCAACTTTGTAGAATTTGGTTGTAATTGTCTAGACGTAAGTAGGCTACATTCGCAGATTAGTGTTCACATTGGTCGAGTATTTAATTTTCTACAAAAATTGCCGAAATTGACTTCAAAACGTAATGTATTAACATGGATTTTTTTGTATGTGTCGAATCAAAAGCGATTTGTACGCGATTAGGATCCGTTTTTGTATACATATATTATACATACATACATTACGCTTGTATTCTCAAACGAGGTAGACAATGCTCAGGAAACGCTAAATATACAACGCCACGAACTATTTCAACGTACGTTAAAAAAGCGGTAATTTTATGCTAGCCATACGTTTTAAATATACTTTTACCTCTTACAATAGTCACGGAAGAAACGGAGAGATGATATTCTAAACCCGACATCGCACAGGCATTTTTGTTGCTTTGTCGCACTCTTACTAGATTGATTCTTCTATCATCTGTAGACATAGCACGGCAACACTCTATAGCCACGTCGCGCGTGGGATAGCCTACCTGCCATTTTTTGACGTCTCTATTTAGACAGTGATAGGTATAGTCTATCTCCCTCCTTCATGTGCTAAGCCTACTGGAGCCAAATAAACAAAACAATAACGTAAACAAACTTCCGAAACCGCCAACTATCGCCAAAAGTTTCCGAAAGTTGAGTGGGCGGAGCTTGTCCACGCAGGCGCAGTGGCTTCCCCGAAGAACCTTCCAACTCCGTTGATTGCCGATGGCCGTTGGAACAGTTCTCGCGAACGCTCTGGCTTATACGGACGACTGCTATGCACCCTGACCCGCATACGTGTTAAGTTAAGTACGAAGTTTCAAAGTTAAAGTAAGTTCTGGAAAGTTTTCGCCTCGTCTGTCGTTGCGATTTTGTCACTAATTCGCTGCCAGTTTAAAAAAAAATAAAAAACAAGTCATTTTCGATTGATTAGGATCTTTCTCCGTGCGCTACATTTGGTGCCAGTATTTTTTTTTTGTCGAAATAAAACCACGTTTAAAAATACACACAAATAATTCAAAAACAAAAGCGGACTAACTTTACATAGTAACCTCACACAAACCTTCTAATTTAAAGCTAAAACAAGCTCCCTCAAACCTTATTAGTCGTATACAAGCATCAGTGATACCAAACTCATTATCCCTCAACGGTCTTACTCAGCTCTTTACAAACTATTGAATTAATTTTCCTTCGTCCGCTTCGCCGTGAAAATTACCAGACTTATTTCGATGACGTCACCAACACCCTAATGACGTCAGCTAATGACCATAATAACATGTTTATAGGCGGACGCGGTTACAACCAAAGTCCAACTTCTTTTGTACTGAAAAAGTTGAGCAAGAACTCCTATAGAAAGTTGTTTGGAAATATAGGGTATTAGGACCACTTATTGGTAATACTGAAGTTATTTTCTGCTCCTAAAGTCATTTTTAGGGTGGGTAAATTATAAATGGCTTTTTCAAGTCACATGCTAAAAAAAATTTCATTTAATCATGCTTCGTGGAAAATGTAAAACATACTCTCTGATTTCGTTTCGAATTATTTCTTTTTATTGCATAAAAAAAAACACTAATGTACTTAAAAAAAATACACTAATTTATTCGAGGAAATTAAATTTGATTAAGATTGTAAATGCACCTGAAAACAATTGTTTCCTTTTAAGAAAAAAAACCTTCAGAATTAAAGACAATTTGACTGCAGCGTACCTAATTAAGTAATTTATAAAGTTACTAATAGTAATCGTTTTAATTACCATTTCGTAATTATACGAGGGGTGATTGGAAAGTTCGCGGCCTAGGTATGAAATCTAATCCAAAGATTTTATTTATCATTTTTATTTCTTTACGTAGTCCTCGTCGAGATCTTTGCTCTTGTTCCATCTGAATTCCAATGACATTACGCCACTTTTGAGGACACTTTCCTCCAGGCCTTCAAAATAGGCGTCCACTTCAGCTTGGACCTAGTGGCCGGTTATTTTTTTTTTACCGCCCATGTGTTTTTTTTAAGTTTGGAAACAGATGGAAGTCCGATGGTGTCAAATCAGGTGAATAAAGTGGGTGGGGCCATAATTCAAACCCACAGTTGTGAATTTCTGCCATCGATTTTACTGACGTGTGCACACGAGCATTGTCCTGGTGAAAGAGAACTTTTTTTGTCAATGATCCAGGTCTTTTTACTTTCAGTTCCTCTCGTAATCGGCGTAAAAGGTCGCAATAGCAGTCCAAGTTTACATTGATACCTATCTGGAGATAGTCAACCATTATCCCTCCCTTATTACTCCCTTTGCATCCCAGAAGACTGATGCCATGATTTTATTCGCCGACAAAATGGCCTTTGTCTTCTTTGGAGGCGGAGATCCAGCACGAACCCACTGTTTTGATTGCTGCTTAATCTCGGGCGTTTAGTGGTGGACCCATGTCTCATCCATAGTAACATACCTTTCCAAAAAGTCCTGGGGTCAGCTTCATACAGGTCGAGACAGTCGCGTGAAATTGTTAGACGAGTGATTTTTTGTTCCACTGAAAAGTGCTTTGGAACCTATCTCGTCGATACCCTCGAAAGGCCTAATTCGTTGACTATAATGGTTTGGGTTCTTTCATAGGAGATACCTACGATGTCAGCTATTCCTCTTACTTTTAATCGTGGATCATTCATTAGAATCTCACATATAATTGCCACATTATGTGGATTGGTCGCAGTGGTTGGTCTCCCGGGGCCATGGTCATCTGCGATGCTGACTCGACCCCGCTTAAATTCAGCTGCCCACTTTTTTACCATCGTATATGATGGACAGGATTGCTACAATGTATACTGCATATCTTCAAAAATGTCTTTCGAAGTCAATCCTTTTTTATAGAGATATTTAATTACAACACGATGCTCCAAATTGTCCATTATGAAAAATCTGTTAACCCGTATTTTTAAATCAAACGTAAAAAATATTTTAAATATTGTTTTATACTTGAACTTTCGCGGGATGACATCTGAATAATGACAGTTCAAAATGGCAGCATAAAAAAAATAAAAACTTTTTTTTTTAATGCTCAGGCCGCGAACTTTTCAATCAGCCCTCGTACTTCCGAGTATTTTTTTTAATTCAACAGTATATTAGTCTATTTTTTAGCATGAAATGAAAGAAATTATAATAAGGCTGACGAGTGATCTTTTTTTTTTTGGTTTATCAAATTATTAAAAATCGACAAAGGTACGTCACTGTGTAAAAAATATATCATGTAGTGACGACCAGAACCTAAATCACCGTATTCTCATCATTTTTAGTTTATCCCAAAAAAGAAAAAAAACATGTGTACATACATTAGTTTCAAATAATCTAAGGACTTTTTTAGTTATCTAGCCTATTCAATCGAGTCTAACATTGAATCCTGACCTAGCCTTTACCTGCCAGGGGCCACTCATCGAGAAACTAGGTGAAATTTCCCCCTTTATTTCTAACAACGCAGCCGCTCGGCATTTTCACGTATAGATGAGCTTCAGTCACCCACGTGACCGACCCTTTTATTTTAAACCGAAGATAATCTTCCCTACGCATTGTGTAATGCTTTAGTTTATTATAAAACAGTTTACTACCAGAGTTAGCGAAGTTAAGTGCGGGTTTACACAGAACTGAGTTAGCAAAATGCAGTGACCAACCGCGCAGAAAAAATGTGTTCAGTTTAGTTACGCTTCTTTGTATCTTCCGTGGAAGCCGTAAGCCATAGCAATTTACATTCCTTCTAGCTTTTAATCTAAAATTTCGTGAAATTGTAATAGTTTTGTTTTAAGCTCTGCCTACCCCATTTGGTAATACTTGCTGGATGTTTATTATAATTGTGTATTATGTAGGCGAACAAAACGGTGTGTTCAATTAGAGTGATGAAAACTTTGGATTTATTTTGGTTGTCCTAGTAGAGTTTTAAAACTTTTATTTTTAATATTTGAAATTCTATCTGTATCCCTATAACCATAACATACATTATTTAGTATTACATATTGGATTGGAATACTTCTATCGCAACCGTTACAAAATTAGTGGATTTAAATAATTTTACCAAAAACCAAATTACCATGTATTTAAGAATTCTAAACACATTTTATTTAACTTTGTTAAATATCTCGGTTTTTACAAAGGTTAATTTAATGAAAAACGATGTATTTTAGAATTTCTAGACGTAGGTGCAAGATGAATATTTTATGGTACAAAATCCTGAGCTATTTAAAAAGATACATAGTTTCTAAAGGGCGGAAGTTAAGTTGTTAACCAGCGTGAAATATCTTGAAATTTCTTAGGAAGCTGATGCATTGGCGGTTGTGAGTATATGGAGCTAATTAAAAAATTACGAGCTGGAAAGCGCAAAGTTTTTAGTAAGATCGGGTTTATGCGCTTCTGGCAAAGTTTATAATTCCTAGTGTCGGTGTTTTTTCAGAATGTTCTTTGTTAGTGAAAAAAATAAAGTCGAAGGGCGCTTGTGCACTACCATGAATTTTCAGATCCGGCAGTCCTGGATTTTAAGGTCCGATTTGGCCGGCCATGTAATGTCTATAGTAGCTTGTGCACTACACTTAATTTTCCGGTCCGGTTTTTCAGTTTTGCCCATTCCGGACCGGTTTATTCATTGACTGGCGTCGTTTTACAGAGTAGGTAGCAGTTCAGAGAGTAACAGTTCTATAATTGGTTTTGATATAAGTAGTTCTATAATTGCTTTGCGTGTATGTCTGCGTGTGTTTGTGTGTGTCTATATGTCTGTCTGTCTATGTGTTTGTCATTTCGGAGTGCTTAGAATGGAAACGAATACATTATGCTGATCACGTAAGTAATATTGTTATTGGATAATGGTAAGGATAGGTAGTAGATATCATAATAATTTACACTAGTAAACATAATACATAATAATATTGATTATAAGGGTTTAAAATAATTACTTAGGTACCTACTGTACTTATTGCACTTAGGTATTAGGTACGAAGAGATTTGAAATTACTTTTTTATGTTTTCGTAATCGTCGTGAAATGATTTTTTCGGGTAAGTAAGTATTTTTTTACACCTTGGGTTACATTAACTTTTACTAAGGATGCTATATTTTTGTAAATCTAGTATAACCATCCCGGTAAGTAATCCAACACTCAAAGAACTTTTCAAATCAGACCAGCGGTTCCAGAGATTAGCGCATTCAATCAAACAAACAATCAATCGAAGAAAGAAACTCTTCAGCTTTATGATATTAATACCTATACAACAGATGTACGACAAATCAAAATTTGTGTTGAAGAATTGTGATTGGCACAATGTCACGCGTCTGTATCTGTACAAGTATTAATCTGTGTTTATTCGCCGCTCGTGGCTTTGTACGGTTCGCGGAATTGCGGCGGCATCCTTTTAAAAGAGCCGACACCACAGACTTATATCGAAATAGATAACACAAGTTTACGTACTTCGCATGCCAAAAACGTGCCAAAAGGGAGACGCCTGTTAATTTAGACTTTGATGCGACTATGACTCCGTTGACGCAATTTAATTTAGTTTTGTACCACTTAGATTAGGTTTAACTGCCTAGAGACAGGACAACTTGAATAAGGCGGCGTCACTTTTGAATCGGTTTCACTCGGTCGGTCAATCCCCATCACTAAAGCGCTCGTGTGACGTTACAATAGGTATAGAAAAAGGGGCACGCATAGTTTTGGTTTTCATACAAAAATACAGGAACTCGCGGTATCTATGTTGATATAAGTCTGTGGCCGACACGCCGGCTAGTAAAATTACGGACAAGTGCACAAGCTTATCATCCGATTTTTTCATGTCATTCCGGACCCGGAATCTCCGGACCGCCGGAACTGAAAATTCATGGTAGTGCACAAACGCCCGAACAATGTAATGCTCATTGGATAGTATAAATTAAAATGCTATATAGAACAGTATCTAGGACTTTTTAGCCAAGTTTCTGCTGTAAAAATAACTGAAATTAAGTTTTTGTGGTGTAAGATTTTTGTAAACTTTCTTTTGTAAAGTTTCCGATTTATACTGGAAATTTAAAAATATTACCAAGCACATCAATCCAAACTTTCCAAAATCGTAGATCTACATAACTGATACGTCTGTAATTTTTTGTGCTATCGTGAAAGACGTATTCGCTCGGGATTGTTTCCATATTAAAATTAGATAGAACAAGTACTTAACGTAGCTTTCTGAAAAGATATACTGCTGTAACACTAGCCCGGTAGTCTTAAAGGTTTTGCCTTTGATTCAATTCGCATAAATAATATACTACCTCTTTGTAGCTCACAAACAATGTATTCATGAGGATATTTTGTATTTTCTTTATAGTTTTTTTACGAGAATACATTGATGGAGAAGGAATAATTCATAGTTCACATCAATAATGAATGATAGAGAAAAATAATGTTTATTATATTTGCATATCCATGACAATACCCTTTTTTTACAAATGTAGATACGTTACAAACAATTTAAGAGGTACTAAGTAACGTTAACAGTTATTTTAAGAAAAGTCTCCGTAGTTGTTTATGTAGTTGAAAATCACGACACGCTTTAATTCAAAAGGAAGTTTATTTAGATCACTAATTTCCACCACCACTTGTTTTGCGTTAATTATGAAGCAAGTCACGGACACAAAAGTTACTTTTGGATTCTGACTAGAATATTCCATTAAATTAAAAATAATCTTCTATACACCCTATCACAACTTAGTCCAGTATACTTCGTAAAATCAGAAAGAGCTTTATATTTTGTGTTTCTATTTTTTTATTTGTAATACTTACCTACCTAAAATTTCGCACTATTCATTGTCCAAGGTTGTCTGTCACATCATACAATTTTATTGTTTAGATTTCAATCAATTCAAGGAGTAAAAGTCGATAAAAGTAATTCATGAAACTTGGCGATAAGATGCCAAGCTTGGCGATCTTCTTTGTCGGAAGTTCGTGATAGCCCATTATTATAAGCTTTTGTTTCAAAAATACACGCCCAAAAATATTGCCTCATTATTTTTTTGGAAGTTTTCGAGCCAATGTTGTTGAAACATTTTTGTTATTTGTGATTGATCGCTGCCGTGTTCTTTGATGGATATTACAATGGAAGAACTTAACGGTTTGTCTTTAACATAGGCATTTTAGTTGTGTGTTTGTAATTTACTAGTTGTTACATTTGGACTTGTTTCGAATAATAAGATATGATTTACAATTCATATTCCTACAGATAACTGTCTTAAATCGAGTTTAGCTCGACGTGTTTCGGGCTAATTCGTAGCTCATCATCTAGGAGCCGCGGCGGCTGCTGCTGCCAAACGCGCACTCGCGCGAAGAAAGCGGTGGAGCTAAACTCGATTTAAGACGTAAGTTATCCGTATTTTATGAGTGAGTCTCACGGTAGTTTAATGTTTAATGATTTACAATTGCCGTGGGATAAAACATTAGCTTATATTTTTTGATAAATTATTGTTAAAATCGCTTTCAAGCTCTGAAAATTGACATTATCCGGTTCTGCGTGGGTAACTGTCTTTTAGTATATCTAAATCTATCAGATAAAGCAGAATAGCACGGCAAAAACAAAACTGAAACTATAACTGCCTACTGAGCTGTTTTGGGTAGAGAATATTGGGCCGTAGGAAGAAGGCGCCCACAGTACTTCAGAGGATTTGTCTAAATGGCTGGAATTCATTCGTGACCAGATGAATCAGAAGTAATAACGTGGGAATGCTGCCAGCCTTCTGGATACGTTACACACTTGTGATATTTTTGGACTTCTTTTCTTATGTTTAGGTATGTTTTTTTTTGTAACTTAAGTTTACATTCATGGTTTTTTAGTCTATAACTTAAACTAAGTAACATTTTGTACAGCAAATTTTATTCCTTTATCGCCTACATTTTTCATTTGTTTTTGCAACTCAAAACCAAGCTGGCAGCACCAAACAAACCCATGAAAGTCCAGACCCTCCCCACTAACATAACATTGTTAATAATCTCACTTCATTGGCATTGAACATGTTCCAAGTAGCAGAAAGCATAACACTAAATCGCAACGTCGCAACGGCAAACTCCGCCGGATACGGGCGACAGTATCGATGTCGACACATTGTTTCTCGCGTCGAGTCGGGAACTCTCCCGCGCCCCGGTATTTAGGGAAAACAGTGGATGGAACACTGAAATAACGATGTTATGATTATACGCGATGGTTTTAGATTTTGTAGTAGAACAGATGTGATAAGTCGTCCTAAAGGGGTAGGAGAGTGAAGAAATGAAACTTTAAAAAGAAAGTATTCATAATGATGATTTCGTATCCTGAAACTAACAATTTTTGAGAAAGAGTAACAGTGGTTCCCAATAGCTTTGCTTATAATGTACTCAAGGTATGTTATTTCAGTCGTTTCTAATGAAATCAACTTGAGAAATAGTGATGAAAATATTTAGCTTTTTTCATTAAATTTGTATTTTGTGGCTTTTTCCCTAACTTTGACAGGTTCATGAGTACTTAGGATAGGGAGATTATTTTAAAGTTCCTTTGGTATAATTATTACTGAAATCAAATTCAATATACTGACTCCGTTATCAGCTTCACTAGTTCACTACCCGATTCTGTTCGTAAAAAAATTTTTCGTATCGTAGATAATAACGTGGTTTTGGTTTTATCTATAATATTAAAGCAGGCTGTATTTCAGATAGAAAGTTAAAAATCGGAATGTAAAATCACTGAAAACTGTGTTTGAATCGCTATAAATTCGGCCAACAGTTCAAAAAGACATCAGCACCGTATTACCCGCGCGTGAAGTCGTTCAAACATGTCGCAAGGCAGTTATTCGAGAAACTTTCGACACGGGTTTATTACAAACTCAAACAAGTCCTGAATATTCATAATAGGTAAACTCTCGACTTAATGGATAAATAGCTGTTCTTGCTGCTTCTAAGTAAAGTTTTATTTATTCCCTTGTCGGCATTAAGCAGTGTAACGAATAAAGACTAATCCTGACGAATAATTAGTGACAAAATGGCAAAACACAACAGATGAGTCTTAACATTCCAAAAATTTAAAACTTGATCAATACTCGCTCTCGTCACAGCATAAGAAGAACATGCGAATATTCGAATTCGGTTAAGTAGATAAAACAGTAGACGGAACCAATCAAAATGATGTCCCAACACCTCACGAGTATGTTCGAGCAAATCGGCAACTTCACGAAGAACAACCTGACTCATAACAGCAAGCATGTGAAAGAGAAGGACAACAAGTCGAATTCAAACCACGTGGGAGCTGAGAAACAGCAGGCATCTCCCTCGCACAAGCATGGTCATGCGCAGCCTCCGCCGCCGCTGAAGAAGCCGTACAAACTAAGAAACGTCTGCTCGAAAGCGGAGTCCTACGATACGCTGTACGCTAACAGCATTATGGTAAGTTTTTAACATTATTTTATGTCGTCACTTTTCTTGGTGCCGTATGGTTTTTACAGGTTCGAATTCTGTTCTATTCTTTTAAAGAAAAACAAAAGATAGGCGATACATACGGCAAAAGATGTTCCAACATCGGTTATCGTCTTTAATATTTATATTGTCTTTGATGTACAATATTATTATTTTTGTCGGATCGATGAATCTGCCCATAGTCTATGGGTATAATAGGTAGAGAAGATGCTTTATTGCTTCAAAAAAATAATGTAAACAAAAAAATATACCTATTACATCAATTGTCGTAATTACTTGCGATAGAAAATCGTGACGTCTTGAATAAAGTGTTTGGTCAACATTATATTTCCGTAAAGCAATCAATATTACGTTGTCACTAAACTTCAGAATTTGTGACATGTTTATTTTACCGTGAAAATGGGTAATGTTATGCCACGGTGTTATAACCCCTCATAGCGCTATATGAGAACAAAACTGTATGATGTATAAATGTGAACCATATTATTATAAGTACATAGGTACAACACTGATTCTGCTCTAATGCGTCAGAAGAAACGCCACGTCAGACAAGTGTGAATAAGGCTTTCAAGAATTCAGACCAAAAGGCTATAGCAAAAAATCCAAACTTGACTCATTCAGGATCCTGACGTACGTACAACATGTATGTCATCAACAACGGCAATCGATCAGGTACCGTCCCTATTTGCCAGAACTGTGGTTACGAGTACATACGCGTATTTTCCCACTTCTCGAGCTACGAAATGATTAGCTCATCGGTACTCATTTGCGTTGGTTATCACTTCGATAACAGAACAAGGTTTCTGATTTAGCCTGTCTGACGTTTTACCGACGTGTTTTTTTTATCACGGAATATTGGGAATACCAGGGGCAAAGACTAATTGCTGTGACTCAGGTTAACACCTACCCAATGTCCTGTTTTAAGGGCAGATGTCGTAATAAGCTTGAACTAAAAACTTTAATAACACTAAGTTATCAAATTCATACGATGAAAATTTGACGCTGGGTTAGATTGTTTAGTGAAATAAAAGTTGACCAATTGTCGATAATCGTTAAATTGGCTACGGGTATCTACCCGTAGCTATCTAGCTACGTCCAATGATTTTATTATAATATTATTATTGAATGTGTATTTGTTTGAATGTGTTGCCTACGTTGATGATTTTGTTATATGCTGATTATAAATTACTCGATTGCGTTTATGACGTTAACAAGAATTTTAGATCCTCATTCATAGTTTTCCTATTGTATTTGTTTCATTCAAATCATTGTTATCATACAAAATAGTAGCAAGATAGAGTTACAAACATAGTTTTTGGTAAGGTAAATAGGAAAAACATCACACCTATTTCATTTTACTGCATAAATGAAAGTGACGGTCAAAATCACGCAAAAATAAAATGTTTACGTATTTTACAATCTTTGTTAGCTTATCTATTGAAGCTTATTATTTTGCAAAGGATAAAACTAGAATGTTTTAAGAAAAATGTGGCGTACATTCTCCAAAAACTTGGATAAACTTTAATAAATTTAATGACAAATCAGGCACAGTTAAAATAACACACAGTTAGATACGCTAATGAAAACAACGTATTGGACCAACCAGCGGCAACCCCCGATGTCAAGCTCGTATGATAATTTGTCTTCAGGGGGTATTTGCCTCACTAGGTTCCAATTTACATTGATGTAAGTACGTGCGGTAAACACACTCCAGACCGCCTGCCTTCATAATAATGCTCACTTCGCTCAAGATACCGTGATATTGATTCTCCCATTGTTGTATGTTTTATTTATAGCTCTCATAATAATGAATATAAAGGAGATCGTGTTCTGTGTCGACGTAACATTATTCTGAGTGTCTTTACCAATTTGACAAAGAGGTTTCTGAATCTTGGATATGAGGTTAACGTTTGTTTTGGTAACCAACCGTCACGTGGTTGGATTTCGTGGTTTAAATTTAATGTCTGAAATTAACGTAGGTAGATATATTATGTTATCTTTTCGATGTACACTTAGCCAGCAGATTTTACTGTCCTAAATCTTGTACCTATTTTCCTGTTTATTGCAATTTCTTCGAAAAATATTGTCACCGTCATCTCGAAAGAGTCTAGAATTCAAATATTATTTTTTCTTTTCTGCAATTTGAAATACTTATTAACAACTTTAGACACTTCATTGCAACAGTTGCTTTAGTGACATTGACGGGATACATTTATTTTATTTTTTATTATTATTTTAACTGACAGGAAATAATTATAAAAAAGTGATGACCTGATGATATTATTACTTTATTACTTAGTTCCAAAAATAATTACTCTACCCTAAAACAATGGCTTTCTTCATCTATTCGTTTGCCTGTAGCCTGTGTGACCTAAAATTTCAGTCTTTCCATTGACCTACATACAATATGTAGTTCGCCCGAGTCGCTCTTGGCCAATTTTTCAGAACGAAGACGTACATCATAAAGCACACTACCTTTGCCTCTAAAAAACTCCGTGCAAAGAAATTGCCTTAGTAAATATTGACAAGCTAGTGAGTAAATCTTCTAAAGAGAGACATTCCACGTCCCAGAGCGCCAGGTGAGGTATCAACACATGAACACAAATAGCGGCAGGATGGTCACGCAGCCCTTTAGCAGCAGTTGCCAGGTTGAGCAGCGATGTAATCTAAAAAAAAGGAGTAAGAGAAACCTCAAACGAGAGCGCGTTTATGCTCTAATACACTAAGCTCGTCGACGAGCGCAACGTCGAGCTGTAAATTTTTCCGTACTTAAGACAGCTAACTTTGACATCACAACGTTACGTTCTACGCTCGCGTTGTGTCGCGATAGATAATGACAACGAAAGATGAATTAAGAATTAGTCTACAAACGACCCAAGAATATGACCGCATTTTGAACTTATGCCTAAGCGATGTTCCCGTGTGGTGCCGGGTTAGAATAGCACCTCCCCCTTTCTTCCCGTGGGTGTCGTAAGAGTCGACTCTGGGAAAGGGTTAGTGTATTGTGGGCGATGGGCTAGCAACCTGTCACCGCAATATCACGTTTAATCATCTGGTTACCCTGAATTTGCTAGACGTGGCACTGGATTTTTGAATCCATGTGCTCTGCCTACCCCTCATGGGAATACAGGCGTGAGAATATGTATGTATGATGTTACAACTAAGTTAATGTCCTGTACCTACTTCGCCATGTTTCTTGTAGCCTCTCTTTCTGTTGGTTTCAATAATTTAGTTTCCTCTCTGGCTTTCAAAGGTTGGCCTTAAGAGGTTTCTTAGGGGATAAACCGCGAAAAAAAATTGTTTAATAATAGTTATAACGAATGAGACTTGCTCCATTTCATTGAAATTAGACTTAACGTACAAAAAATAAGGTGACGCCTTATGTTTACTTTAAAAAAATGTGAGGATGTAGATCGAAAATTCTAGTCCTAAATTAAACGAAATAATTGTTTTCAGGAATAAGATTTAAGTTACTGAGCCAATTGCCATGGGCAGTCTAAAAAAACAGTGCACAAACTAAGGGAAAATTACGCGTCGCCTTCTCCCCTCATGACTGTCTTGCGACGCTTTCACACGTAGCTCGAGTCACGTGACGGAGCACGAAATAGCGTCATTTGCTAGGTCGTGCCTTTATTACTGTGTAGATTTTAGAACCCGTGGCCGCGTGCCTCAGAAGGCGATGGTTCAAAACATTGCGGAAACTTGCTGGTGAGTTATCGGGAAAGAGTTTTTGATACATCTTTCACCTCACTATCCTTTTTCACACAAAGTGGCTTTGTCTTGATAATAAATCGTTGAAAAGTTAGCGTATGTTGATAAGTCATAAATGTTATGAGTATTTAAATGTTTTAATAATATTAAAGATCATCTCAAGCTAAGCGAAACCAATTTCAGCATAGTTCAATTTATTTGAATGGATAGGTACTCTGCTTCCATTATTTGTTGTTATTCTCAGTACCCTGCGGCTTACAGCTCAGTGAAATAGCTGCTTTACGCTAAGAAAACTAATCCGGTTAATTATCCCTCCAATGGCTCGTTCGGTTGCACTTGCAGTTGACGTTTTTCCTTTCAATTGTCACTAAGTCGGATTAGTTGTTGCGAAGTCCTGGACTCGGAGCTATCACAATAAGCTGGTAACTTCCATTGTCTTTGTATCTTGAACGATCTAACGACCTTAATAAGGTTGATAGAGGATTCTTATTAGATTGTCAGTTTCTAATATGCCGTGTATTTTGTGGTGTTGGGTTTAGATTACTTAACACTTGTCCATTCGTTACGTGTACGGACAGCTGCAGAGAAAGGTAACCCCCTAGCAATGAAACATTGTATGGGCGGGGGGTTACTTTTCTCTGCAGCTGACTGTACCTATGTCGCAAGAGGCGACTAGGTAACTAGGTTGAGGTACAAGTATATTTTAGGCAACAGGCTAGCAACCTGCGACTATCATATCAGCCAAATCAAAACATTTTAAAAAATGCGCAAGAAGTGGCCACAAAATGTGTAATAGACATGGTTTGGCCTATGTAGCGTTTCGTGCACTCTGCCTACCCAATTAGTGAATACTGGCGTGATTTTGTGTATAAATATGTATGCGTAATTTTAATGGTGAATGAGTAATAATTTGAACTTTACTCATTTACTTTGAATAATATCAAGGTTTTCTAGTCGATGCGCTTCTGTTCGGTATTCTCCATTGAGTATAACTCCCATAATAGTAATAATACTATGTTCATCAGTTACCAGTTATTCACAGGCATCTCTAATTAGTAACTGAGCAACCACAAAATGCAGTTTGGGAGAGGTAGCAGAATGCGGATTTTGAAATTTCCACTGCGACATTGATACGTGAAAATCATTTGGTTGGTACCGCTTTTCATTCACATTCGCAGCCTTGAAGTTCAGTGCTTAAATTTTTAAACAGTAATGGAAACAGTTTTTTTTTTCATGTGCCGTATTTAGAAATAAACTTCACCATTTCTTCTTTAAAACGGATCATAGTGTGTTTTAAACAAGTTAGCACCGCGTCACTGTCATAACTCTTTTATCTGAAACATACCTACGCAAAATAGGTTATGACTAGGCTTAGAACTTTTGGATGCTCGCCGTGGTTCTAGAATCCATGGAGTCGCCATTTATGTTGAAATTCTGTTTTTTTTTTCTATGTCCAAAAAATAGTCTAGTAAAATATACATGCATACATAAAATCACGCCTATGTTCCCAAATGGGGTAGGCAGAGCACACGAAACGTGCAATAGACATATCCGTGTTTATGACTATTTCACGCTTCGCAGCCACTTCTAGCATCATTTTGGGTTTAAAAACAGATGTAAGAGGTAATATAATAGTGACAGGTTGCTAGCCTGTCGTCTAAAGAATACCTAAACCCATTTCCTTAGTCGCCTCTTGCGACATCCACGGAAGAAATGGAGAGGTGCTATTCTAGACCCGACACCACACGGGGAAAATAATATGTATTAGCTTAAACGTAATAATTCACTTTAATTAATTAAAACTAAAATCTTCTCACAGCTAATAGGTAGGTATGTTGTATTCGGCACTATTGAAACCCCGATGACGTACAGTAACTTGTGTAGAGTTATGATCAAATTAATTAATTACTGATATATCCGCATAAATCATCACACTTATTTCTATACTTTCATTTGACGTTGTCAAAAAAATATTTAAGATAATGGCGACTCCGTGGATTCTAGAACCACGGGGAGCATCCAAAAGTCCTAAGTCTAGTTATGACTATGTAGCGTTTTGTATACTCTGCCTGCCCCATTTGGGAATACAGGAGTGATATTTAAGTATTATGTATAGGACAAGTTTAGTGCTTCAGTGGTGATGATGATGAAATAGATGTACCTAATAAACCCTCGTTAATTTTTTTCCGGTCATCATCGATATTCCTCAATCTGCTCAAAGGCCACCCCCTGGTTGTTTCGATTTCCTGCCACCAAATTCTTGTCAGTCATTTCTAAATCTTTTCTAAATAAAAAAAGATCTTGACGCAATCTTCCCATCTTTTACGTCTCGGTGTGCCTCGACACCTTTGAACGTTTGTATCCTACCATTAAAGTTATAACAAACAAAAAAAAAACGACCGAAACATTTATTCATACGCTTGGCATATAATTGATAATTAAATTTTATCGACGTTTGATTGTTATTTTTGTCTCTACTCACCAGATGTTACAGTGCCCATTGCTCACTCAGGTATATCATATAAGATGCCTCCGATTTTATAGCTCTAGATCCATCAGTGTTAAAAACTACATCAAGGTTTAACTGCTTGTAAAAAGCCTCTATGATACTCTAGGATGCTATAAAGTTTCACTTATTTCTTATCGGCCCTTGACTTAAAGTTTATTTACCTCAGTTATGTACGAGAGTTTGTATCTATGTTTGTCATTTTGTGGTTTGTATCACCGATTTTGATCTTACAATGGTGATAAGCTAAGTCTGAACATAATTTAATCATTGGATTTAAAAGATCTGTAAGTTTGTAACTATATTTAGGGGTTTTTAACGGTTATATAAAGAGACAGGTTGCTTGCTAGCCTATAGCCATAAATATACCTTAACCTATTTTCTTAGTCGCCACTTACGACATCCACGGAAGAAATGGAGAAGTGTTATTCTATCCCGACACCACACGGAATTCATTTCACAGTTCATTTATTCCAGTTAGATTATCTCAAAACTGCAGTAAAAATAAAAATCTTGTTACAAAACTGGGCAAAGCTAACTTGGTCCGATGTTAGCTCCTTCCAATCCCTTTATGTTGGAAAACAAAAAGATTTATGTCTCTCTTGGACTGCCACCAGATTGTTGCTGCTGAGTATTATATAAGACAGCTTGTCTTGTCTTATAGACAATACTACATACATACATACATATTCTCACGCCTTTTTTTTCCCAAGAGGGGTAGGCAGAGCACATGAATTCAAAAATCCAGTGCCACGTTTAGCATTTTCAGGGTAATCAGATGACAATACTAAATGTACTAAAAATGTAATTCAGAAATTACAGATAATTCAGAAATTTTTCGTAGGTACTAACTTTGCGTCACCCTTTTACCCCTTTAAAGAATTATTTCCGAAAAAATATTTTTTAACTTTTTCAAGACTTTCAATGAAGAACCTCCGTATTGAATGTCATTTTAACAACTTCAAAAACGGTAAAGTATCATACTAACTTTACACCCCTTATCAAAATCCTTTCCTTAGCCCTACTGTGCAAAATTTCAAGTTTCTAACTCTAATAGTCAAAGAGCAACGTTGATTTATCAGTTAGTCAGTCAGCTTCGATAAAGACACAGGTAAAAATATACGGATCTTAAATCAAGTTTAGACTTGTGGGTCTATCGATTGTCCATTATGGCTAGGCAGCTGTGTTCGGTCCAATGTCATTTACCTAAGTTTTTTACAGTAATTCAGAGCATCAGTAACTAATTTTTCTTCTAAAGGTACTTGTAGTATTTTTCCCATTTTTCCGATTTTCAACATACTTCTTTCCTTCCGTGAAACTGTACAGAACGTACGGAACTCTAAAAATATCTCAGCCCGAGTTAAACGGCTTACGCTTTTAACGTATTTTGCGCGCATCAAATATCCATAATATTGTATAGAGTGCTCTTTAGCTGCAGCGGACGGAGTTGTGAACAAACTTGCTTGTTCTACAGGGCTTACGGGATTTAGGAGTTGGCTTTTTGTTTTGTTGTGGATTAAAAACACATTGGTTCCTCAATCATGTTGATGTCTTTTTGTTAAGAATGGTTGCGACTTGCAAGCTAAGGTTTAAGAAGTACAAAATTCACTGTCCTTATTATTTTATGACCTTAGATGCCATGGTAAAATTTTGATTTTTTTTGTACGTAAACCTCCTTAAAGTAGTCATATCAGCATATAAATAAGGCCCTAAGTATTACAGTCATCATTTTCTAAGCAACTCTATCAAAGTTGTCTTAACAAAGTTGTCTTCTGACTTATAGGACAGAATAACAACACAAAAAATAATAATGATTAATGAACTATCAAGCTATGTTGAATTCAATAGGTGGTTAAAGAACAAGAAGTTGCAGCTAACTGTAAGACGCGCTAAGAGTTCAAATTACTATTACCTCTTTTCTACAGTGATACAAAAAAATACCAAAATTACAATGGAAATAGTTAGCAGCAATTTCAACTACATAATATTAACGCACTTACAACCTTTTGGTCCTAACCAAGGTGAGAATAAGGTGTTTTTTTTATTTTTATTTATGTTTAATTACAGTTATGATTTTAATAAATCCAATGACTACCGGTACATAGTTACCCTGCATCCGGTAATCATTGGATTTATATCTTGGATTGAATTTGGATCTGCATTTATTTCCTAAAGTGTCTCATGGATAGAACCGAAAGTAGGGTGGCAACTGACAATTTTATCAATAAAAACTGGCCTGATTTAACGGAATTGCGACTTTATCCTGTACGACGTCGAGAAAGTTACTGAATCGAAAATTGGTACCGGAAACCATTGTGTATTTGACAGCTTAATTTTACTTTTACGCACGATTATGCCTCGTTAAACATGCCCATGTGTGTCAATGCAAGTTTCATCCAAAACCCAATAATTGCCAGACTTAGAAAGTATCTAATGCATCTTAAGCTTTACTTGTAATATTCGTCCTGAGTAAACACGATGTCGTTTGTCGTTTGAGTTTTGTCGTAAAAAGTTTTTAAATAAAACGAAGTTGAGATTGGAACGGTTGCCTGTGCAAGTGTGCATACGTTTGTTAATAAATTATCTTCTTAGTTAATAAATTATCTTCTTCTAGTAATCTGACTGAATAAATAAATAATTAAGACTGTCTGTTTTTATTTTTATTTAAGTAATGGAATAATAATACATTAACCTATTTTTCTCTAAAGAAGAATGTGAACGTAGGAATACGTAGTATGATCTTTTTTTGTTGACAGTTTCTACAGTTAAGGATAATTTGGTTGGCGATTGTAATTAATGTCTAGTTTATATTCCCCTTAAATCTTTAACTTGTGACATTTTACAAAAATTTAAATTTGAAAGGAAACTTAACATGAATACAGATATAGTGAGAAACTATTTTCCTTCGTAAATTTTCGGAAAAGATCGTATTTATCGTACTCTCTCAAATAGCTTCGGTACCCATTTCCAAGCCGTAGGGGCAACTATTGCTCAAAAATGTTGGGAATTCATTCCGTATGGTTGCGTCAAGTGTCCAAGTCGAGGGTCACCACTGTGGGAAAGACTCCAATAGAGAGATCTCTCTCCAGGCAGATGTTATGCTTGGGGACCGAAGTCCGCAGAGAGGAAGTTGGAAGTCGTATTTATTTATGCAACCGTTCGTTGAAACTTCGTTAGCGCGATGTAGAACCGTTTAGTTCGGCTGTTCGACGCATGTGGCGCTGGGCGCTACATCAGCCCCCATATGGTAAATATCCAGTTTTAAGTAATAATTGTAATTGTTTTAAGTAATAATACGATAAATACGAACTGTTCCGAAAATTTACGAAGGAAAATAGTTTCTCGCTACATCTGTACGTCTAGTTTCCATAAAAGTGCAGCAAATATCGATCAGCATGAAGTATTTGATCATCTACTTTCTCGGAGCAATTCTTAATGCATTTGACCTCTTCAGGAATCACAAGCTATTTGTCAACGCTGAATCTCGGTCGAGTTTGCTCTGCGAATTGTACTAAGAGAGTGCACTGAAAGGACAATTTTGTTTATGATAAAATAGATTACCGATAATTCAGTTTATTTCTTGAAAGGTAGGGTTTAAAATGTAATACTATTGTTGAATGTACCAATACGCTTTTTTGTATAAAATTATCGCCCAAGTAGTTTATATTTTTCCAGAAAATGATCACTTCTATCCGTTAATGTTTGGCACGCGATGTGCCAAACAATATTATAATGTTGGCCTTTGTATTTTTAAGAAAAGTCGTTCTATACTTGCTATTTTGGTATATTTTGTACCATAAATTATAAATACGATAGTTTTTTAAAGAAGTCAAAACTAAAAATACCTCTGAATAAAGTTCGAAAACAGCACGTTATTTACAAGTTTTATGTAATACGAGTATAGTACAAAATAATAACTTCATCCAAATGTGAGGTAATTTGTTTTTAAATTTATATTTAGAATAGTCTAAAACATTTTCTACATCGCCCCAATTTAAGAGCTGTAACTTTTTTTTAAAGCGCCAAAAATTAAGGGCAACAGTCGTAATTTTACAATTCGCCAGCGTCCCGGTCACAGTTCATTGATTAGTTAAACACCGGCATTTTCCCAACAAGTAAATTAAAATATGCAAACAATAAAGATAACGGGCATTGCGGACATAACGTTGATTTCGACGTCGACATTTCGAGCGTCGAATGTCGTTCATTTTTTTATCTGAGGGTGATGTTTTCAAAGACGATTCAGGGCTGTTATAAAGTATTAAAAAAAACCGTTTGTAGCTTATTCTTAATTTTACATTTTTCTTGCTTATCGTATGATTTATCGTAGGAGAGAAAAGTGTGCATTTTAATCAAGTGTATGCTCCACGCTTCTATTAAAATTGCATAAAGAATAGTGGCGTAACGGAGATTTACCTGCATATTAGATCAATTGTGCTTTTAATAGGTTTTGTTGTAAGTTTGTATGTTGTGGAAAATATTTTTCAGTTCATGATTATCATTTTTTAATGATTTCAGAAAAAGAGGAAGCTGTTTGTAACTTTTAGTGTTTATTGTTACTACGGCCACAATTTAAAACGGCGATAATTTCAATTATCAGTGTTCCCTAAACTCTTTTGACAGACGGAAGGCGAAGTTTCAGCATTAAAATCCTGTCGGTACTTGTTCTACTAAAAAAAGATGTCATCGACAGCTCAGAAAAAGCACAGCTATTAGCATATCAAAATAACTGGTAGCAGAAAATAGTATTTACATTTTCTAGTAGAAAAGTCTCTATTTAGTCAATCGGATTTCCGACGTTGAATGTTAATGGTAAACATGTCTGTAAAATAAAAAGATAAACCACGGTCCTTGGGAGTATTTATTTTAATGGTTGAATTCAAGGTTGGTTTTATAGATATAGCTGTCGGGTTAAGTAAAACCTCTCCATTTCAGGTTTACGTGTATTTTAGACGATAGACTAACAATCAAATTTGTCACTATATAAATTGAATGTTGAAACCTGAAAATATGATAAAAGTGACTACAGGACGATGAAGAGTCAGATTTTGTCTATATATTAATATCATTTTGCGTTTTTTAGGCGACAGACTAGCAACTACGTTAAGTTACTATAATATCTCTTCTCTATAGCCTAAAGGCTGAAAATGACATACCTAATTATGTGGTGTCAGCTTTAGAATATCACTTGTCCATTTCTTCCGTGGATGTCGTAAGAGGCGACTAAAGAAATAGCTTGCTCTGCCTACCTCAGAATACAGGCGTGATGTGTGTAAGCCTGAAAATATCATTAAAGTGTCTACGTGACGTGGAGTCTCGGTTTTGTCTATGTATCATTTCATATGCTCTGCCTTCTCCATTTGAGAATTATGGCGTAATGTTTATGAATATATCCATACCTTTCAATATAATCCTATATTTCCCTGTAACCTACAAACCGACTCAACAAAGATTTGTCGAAATTAATAGAACTCCAAACTTTGGAATAAAGCACTCAATGTTTTATTAGCCGGGTATCTAGCCACTTTCCCTAAATCAACAGCGGAACGGAAACACAAAATTTTAATCTCTGGACCGTTATTACTAAAAGGTAGTTTTAACAGGTTTGCTAAAGGGAAAACTTTTATTTTGCAATTTAAAGGGCTTATCACTGTAGTCCTCAAATTCAAAGTTGGTATTTTTTTTTGTTGTGATTGTAAGTTCGAGCATAGTTTTTACCTGGAAAAAGTGATGCGTGAACTAACCATCACTGAAAAAATCTTGATAAGGTATGTATATTTACCGGTATAGTGGTCGGCAATAAACTTGGCCATTTTTTAAGTAGTGGGGGAAAGACGTAACTCTCAAATTGTGACACATACAAAACCATTCGTGTTTGGTAACTACTTCTAGTATTATTTTAGGTTTTAAAAGAGATCTTCCATCTGTTTTCAAACCTATAATGATGCTCGAAGAGGCTGCGAAGCATGAAATATCTAGTCATAATCATGGTTATGTTTATTTCACTTTTCGTGTGCTCTTCCTACCCCATTTGGGAACGTAGGCCTGATTATAATGTTATGTTATGTTATGAAAAGAGATGAAAAAGGTACCTACAAATGTGATGACCAATTTCCTTAGTCGCATCATACGACATCTTACAGTGTTATTCTAACTCGACACCATACGGAAAATTTAACTAAAGACGCCAGAAACTGATATAATGGAAACTATCTTTCGCGTTACTCGAACCGCGCGTTTTGTCGCACTAAGCCTACAAATTTGTACCCAGTCGCCTAAAGCACAACTTACCCTATTTCCTTAATCACCTACGACATTCACGGAAGAAACGTAGAAGCGTAATCGTAAGATGATGCATTTAACAAAACTACATCTCGTAAGTTGTCCCTCAAAATTACCAAGTAACGGGAACACTAATAAAACAAAAAGGTTGCCATTTCGGATGTCGTTACGGCGCGAGGCTCTTGCATGCAATGTAGGCAATAAAAGGAGAAACAGCCCTCAACCTGCACGTCTCGTCCATATATCACTAACATTCATAACAACAGCAGCTTTGAAAAACGTCCAAATTCTGGGCAACAGAGACGTACAGTCGCGAACCGGGATTGTTGCGCCACTTGCCACTGTTCGCAGTTTTGACGTGTAATCATTAACCGATGTGACCGACTATTTAGATGTTAGCTATTAGATCAGTATTACACGACCAAGTTACAAACATAGGTAAGTGACTCAACAAACCCGGTTCGTGATGGTACAGTCGCGAACCGAGATTGCTGCGCCACTTACCAACATTTGTAACTTGGTCGTGTAATACTAATCCAATAGCCAACATTTAGGTGGTCACATCGCTCATTGATAACACGTCATAATTGCGGGCAGTGGCCAGTGGTCAACAATCCCGGTTCGCGACTGTACACAGTGAGATGAAACCATTGAGGATAGAACCTATAGAGTACTAATGTCATCTTGGTTGTTCGGAAATTATTTCGCAAAACAATTGAAGTGATCGCTGTGCTCTTATTGGCCGGTCCAAGATCGCGCGTAACGCTAGTGCCTTTTTCTCTACGGTTATTGGCTCTGTACAGTTTCTGTGACAGTGACGGTGACGTTTAGTATGTTGAAATCAACAAACTATTTGCGGACTGGGGTTGCGAACATTGTTTCTCTATAGGTTCTATCCTCTATGGATGAAACGGACATTCGCGTCTACAATGCCAACGCGTTGCCTTGGCGCTTTGATCAGCGATACACGCTTTTACGTACATCACGCCTGTATTCCCTACGTAGGCAGAGCACACAAAACGTTACATAGATAAAACCGTTACTATATCTCGTTTCGTGGCCGTTTCTAGAATATTTTTTTAGGTTTTAAGGAGGCAGGCATAATAGTGACAGTATATCCTTAGTCGCTTTTTACGACATCACGGAAGAAATGGAGAGGTGTTTTTCTAAACCTGACGCCACACGGTCAAAATACACCTAAACCTAATTCATTAGTCGCTTAACTCCTACGGAGTTATCATTACATCCTCCTATCACGTAAGAAATTGTTTTCAAAATAATCGCTACGAATCAATAATTTACATTACAAAAGTTTGCGGTGAAACACCCATTCAACTGTCAATTCGGCAATATCCTGTGGGATTGAGCAGCAAGCATATAGATACAAGTCGAAACACGACGACACACAGCAGCAGCAGACGACTTGTCGCCACGTCATATCGCAACGACACGACGTTATGTCATAATGTTGTAGTCAGAACTTTTGAACCCGATTATCGACGAACTTTAGCTGACATAATATATTATTTATTAGAAATCTAAAAATCTTCGTCAGCTATGCTTAAAATAAAGTTGTCGTATAAAATTTTGACATTACGATGCTGCGTTTTCAATGAGTTCAGAAGTTTGATAATACCATTACAGGATGACGTTACGTCTACCGCTCGACGTAATCTTAAAGGTTACTTAACGATAGTGTCGCTGCAACTAGTCGTCTGCTGCTGCGGCCTGTCGTCGGGTTTTAACTTGAGCCATAAACCAGCAAAACATCACAGAATAGAGGTTACAGGCCCAGTAATTTGACTGTCAACGGCAAACAAATGTAATCAAGCTGCCATATCGGAGCGGAGTCGATTGAGCCTCTCTATTTTCGTGGTTCTACTCGTAATGTTAGTGGAAAATATGGAATATGTGACTTGTTGTATGTGGTTGTGAAGTAGTTTTCGTATGATTGATGATTGAGCTGTGTCGGGTTTAGAGTAACGCCGCTCCATTTGTGCCGTGAATGTCGTACGACGCGACTAAGTACGCGCATAGGGGCGAATAGGTAAAGGTATGTTTTCACGTCACCGTAACTCGAACGTCATTTGAATGCGGAGACTACGTTACCTACGTCCTTTACGCATTTGTTTGAATATTGTACAGGTTTCAATTTTAAATAGGTGATGGGATCTTCTTACTAATATTATAAACGTGAAAGTTTGTGAGTATGGATGGATGGATGTATGGATGGATGTATGGATGGATGGATGTTTGTTACTCCTTCACGCAAAAACTACTGAATGGATTTTAATGACACTTTACAATAATGTAGCTTATACATCAGAATAACACATAGGCTACAAATTGTAATGATATTCTATGAATTATCCAATATACGACGATAATTCTCAAGTAAGTCGGGTAAAATATACCATTTGCGAGCTTTGGCGTCCGCTGTCAAAACCGTTGAAGTGGCGCGCATGCGCGGGGCAGGCGTCACGCGTCGCTGAGTGCGCGACCCGAACGCGGGCAGACGCGTGAGGGCAGACGTCGTTGACGGTTGTGTTTGTTTTGCGAATTTTCAAGGTGCTAGCGATTTGTTAAAAAAGCTGTTATATTTGTCAAATGCGATTCAAAAATTATTTGTGTGATAATTTTAATGCCATATATTCTACGCCACGCAATCCGAAATACTTATTCTGCGCAGACGAAGTCGCGGGTAACAGCTCGTTATTAATATAAGCAGGTATACTGGTCCCGCCTAAATAGGTTACACTGCTGGGCTCTAAAGGGACAATTACTTATGATTGTATAGATATTGTTACAGAACCCTTCGTATGCAAATCCAACTCGCGCGTGGTTGGTATTTCAAGACTAAGGAAATAATTATTAATAGTAATTTTTATCTGCTATTCAAAACAGTAAGGCGAATTACCCACATTACGAAAGCTGCATTATTAAATGATACTTTGGTAGCACTAAAATGTTTTCATTATAAAATTGATAGGAATACTGCAGCTGCATTCAAATTTCAAACATCTTAAAAATGGTGATGATTCAAAGAAGAAAACAAAATTATTTTAAATGTGGAACACGAAGTCGACGCGGCTGACGGCGCAAGTCTGTAACGCCGATGCGCAATTGTTTGTGGAATTCCGTATTACCTCCATTTAGCCCACAGATTTATATCGAACTAGATGACTCAAGTGTATGTACTTTGCGTGCCAAAATGGAGCCAAAAGGAAGAGCAATGCTCCTCTTTTGACGCGATTACATTTAGTTTTACAGCACTTAGATTAGGTTTAACTGCCTAGAAATAGGATAATTTGAATAAGGCGGCATCATCTTTGAATGTGTTTCACTCGGATTGTCAATTTTCATCACTAAAGCGCTCATGTGACGATACCTACCGTCGAGAAAAAGTGACACGCTTGGTTTTTATACAAATGCAGAAACTCGCGGTATCTAGTTCAATATAAGTCTGTGATTTAGCCCGTCTTTTTCGAGGTATCAATGTTACATTTAAAATTATTACATGAAAGTAGACAATGTTATATTTGCGACTGTATAATAATTGGGTGTTAAACTTATGATTATTTATAAAATGAACCCGAAGGATGAATTTCATAAACCACGCTCATGGAACAAACTGTTATTTTACACTGAGTATGCTTTTTTTCATTAGTTCCACCTGTTCATTTTACATTAATTATACTCATACGTTTCTGCAAACAAGTTTTTCATTAACCGTGGCGCGTGGATGCATCATTAACTCTACAGGTCTGGATTACCAACAAAACAATCCTAGTATTTCATGGTATTCCACAAAGCGAGAACTTTTTAAATGAAAAGGGATTAATTACTTGTTCAATTAAACTTTTAACGCTTTCGCAAAAAAATTCGTATCGCTGCGTTCGTTATTAAAATTTTTAACGTTGCTGAATATAAAATACTAAATCTTGCCCGCGGCTTGGCCTTTGTGGGAAGTTTTGTTAAACAAAAGAAATGTTGCCTTTGACTTGTTCAAACTTGTTGAGACTTGTAGTTTTGGTTAATGAATAGTGCTTGGTATTGACAAGAGTCTGTCTAGGATCTAAATTTCTATAATAGATTGTACTTGACTCTTACATAGGTAGATCTGATCAGACTAACATAAATTAATAAACTAGTTAATTCGAAAACAACGTATAAGTGTAGTGGTAAACGAAACACTTTGAAAAAAAAAAACAAAAAAGAGAATAAAGAAGGTATGAGGATCTCTCACAGCCAACTTTTTAAAGACAGAGAGAAAATTAACTACTGAAAAATTCACAATAATGTTGCAGAAAAAAAAAACAAAGTAAGAATAACATCATAGGTACAGGCAATTTCTTCAGATAATTTTTACTTGAAAAATCCGAAAAAAAACTACACAAGATTTTTCCGACGCCTGTTCTTCACTACTGGTTAAAATAATTACGGTCAATTTCCAGCCATTTTGTATAGACGGTAGGTACATAATAGGTATTATCACTTATTTTAAGGTATTTTAAAATAAATAAAGAATTAGAGCGTATCCGTTTAATTTCAACACTAAAATTATACTCAAATACTTGCACAACTGCGTACCAACGCCAAACCATTATGGCAACCCTATAAACATTCGTGGCATAACTCCTCGCAAATCGTCCCCCACGCTCGTTAATTAATCCCGTCTGATTTAACGGACACTGGACTAAAAGCCTGTCTCAGTTTCCAACATTAATGATAGCCCGGCTGTTAACCAACCTTCAAGGCGCCCAAGATTTTAACTTAAAGGGTTAACCGCTTAAGGCTCAATTCACACCAGAAGAGCGGCGAAGGGCGGCGAAGCGCAGCGACCCGCTCGGAAGAGCAGGCGCGAGGATTCCCGCGACTGCTCGAGAAGTCGCTGGAATGCACGGGAAGTCGCTGGACTCGCGGGAAGTCCAATATCTCTGGGCGGGATATTGGCAGCGGCCGCTCGCGACTGCTCGAGCATCCTCGGGCATTTCCATGACATCTCGCGCAGTCGCACGGCTTTGTTTATGGAATTCGCCAGAATTCCCGCTGGAGTTTCTCATGCGATAATTAAGTCTTATTGTAATGAAAATAAAGTTAAAATTCTCATGACACTAAAACTGCGCTCCGCTTCGCCGCCTTTCGCCGCTCTTCTGGTGTGAATTAAGCCTAACTCGAATTTTAACCGACAGGCTTTGTTTGGGTCAGTAACGAGGGGAAATTTTGAGGTTGAGATGTCAATCGGTTAAAATGCCTCCGGTTGGGATCAACAAAGTTTAACTATTACAAACATTTCAACTAAATTCAATTTGAGGGAGCCAGTTAAGGTTGCTCCGGGGTGTGAAGGAGATGGGGTGACTGTTGCAGACGAACGGGATACTTTTGTTCTGTTGGCGACGAATGGGTTAAATAATATCATTGTAGGAGAAAAAAATTTTGTCTTAGAATACGTCACTATTTGGAGGCAGTATAGCTCTGCACACTAGCTGTAATTGGTTCACGTGTACGGTTTAAATATAGTTGTGATATATAGGAAACTATAAGTATATGAATGTAATAATAACTTGTTGTGCTCTGACGGGCGAACTCTAAAACTAATAATTATATTTATGTTGTTTACCACCCTAAAGATGCATTATACATGGTGCTCGTGAGCATTGCGAGAGATTTCAACCACGAACTCCAGAGGCTATAAGAAGTAATAAATGTTATATGAACTTAGGTCGAAACACGATTTTTTTTTATAATTTTCATACATAATAATTGCTAATGTCGTATAAACGTGCCTTAATAATAGTAAAAAAAATCGTGTTTCGACCTAAGTTCATAAAACATTTATTACTTCTTATAGCCTCTGGAATTCGTGGTTGAAATCTCTCGCAATGCTCACGAGCACCATGTATAATGATTCCACTACAATATCTATCATTTCTATTCCTCATTTTTCATATAAAAAATATGATACTCCCTTCAGGCTTACTTTCATTAAAGATTAGAATTGTAACGATATACCTTTATTTAATGTTTTGTGACTTCTTTGGCTATAGATGCTTGAATTGTTGAGATACATGCTTCTTTTTTTTTGAATAGGTGAATAGTATGCCTTGCAGACAAAATAAATTGTGGGCCGATCTGATATAGTAGGTAGTGCCATAAAAAAGTTGAATCCTAAAATTAGTAAATTTTTAAAAATGTTTGAGGACCGACTTAAAAAAAACTCCTAAATAACCTAAAAAATATGCAATAGTGGTCATGACGCGTGAAATAGGTTTAGTCTGCGTAGCGTTTAGTGTGCTCTGCCTACCCCTTTTGGAATACAAGCGTGATATCTATAAGTTTGCGCACGTCTACCGTAGCAGGAAACGCAAACTTGCAACACCAAACGAAGACGTCTCGTAATTTCT
This sequence comes from Adoxophyes honmai, assembly GCA_005406045.1. Taxonomy (NCBI): domain Eukaryota; kingdom Metazoa; phylum Arthropoda; class Insecta; order Lepidoptera; family Tortricidae; genus Adoxophyes; species Adoxophyes honmai. Next base: position 30,355 of record BHDV01021255.1, read on the forward strand.
CCCATACAAATTCACTGTCACTGTCAACGCCTAGTTTGGCGCTTTATCTTCATTTCTGAACAGCCGACAGTCATTGACAAGCTCTCCTTCAATCTTGTTACCGCGTCAATTAACCACGTCACGTGACAGATAATAGTGCGAGATAATGCCATTAGCGACTCGCGCGGTGTCGGAACATTGGGACGAGTTCGTAGATGCATTATCAGAAAACCAACTTAGTGCAAGTCGGATTCACTCACAAAGGATTCATCATGCAGCCTATATACGTCACACTGCAGGGCACAGGCCTCCTCTCAGTATGAGAGGGCTTGGGCTATAGATAGTTCCCACATTGAATTACTTCGTCGCAGTGTGCAGGTTTCCTCACGATGTTTTTCCTTCACCGAATAGCTCGTGGTATCAAATTCTATATCGCACATAAATTCCGAAAAATTCAGAGGTGTGAGCCCGGGGTTCGAACCCACGACCCTCTGCTTGAGAGGCCACAGTTCGAACCGCTGGGCTATCACGGCTATAACTATAGTGGTCGGCAATAAACCTGGCAAGATTTTAATTGATGAAGTAAGCGTATCGTTTTTTCCAGGTACAATCAAAGAATTTGATTACGTGCCACTTTGTACCTTTTTACAAGAAATGTCACTGTGACATAACATACTATTTACTAATCAAAGCAATATTAAAATTCATTATGAAAAGATTCCATTTCCTTGACTGTACAGGCAATGCGTGAACGTACCTCTCCCGCTTAAAATCTTGCCAAGCTGGCAAGAAGGAGTAGCCAATACCACTACTCCATTTTATTGATATCGAGCAATTCGAGCAAGAAAAGTCAAGTCAATCAAAAGGGATACAATAGGCTAGATGACTAGAAAACAGACGAAAAATGACGATAATACAGAGCCAAAAAGTTTCGCGCGACGTCACGTTTGATTAAAAATTGTACTGATTTTCTCAAACGTGACGTCACGAGCCCCCACTCAGTAAGTTTGATGATCTGTACCTTTGTCGATGTTTAATTATTTGATAAACTAAAAAGTATGTGTCTCATTTTTTTCCATAATCTAACTTACGGACTAATTAGAGTAAGAAATTTTTAACCCTGTCATCATCCCTATATTGAGACAATTTGCTAGTCTGTCGCCTAAAGTAAACCTTAAAATAATTCCTTGCCTCTTAGGACGTCTATGGAAGAAATAGGGCCAATTTATCTTCTTCTAACAAAAAATCTTTTTTAATTACAAAGGTACGAATTGCGTACCTTTCTTAACAAAGCTTATCTCTGTAGTTCAACAGAGATTTGGGTACGGATAATACCAATTTAGTCCAATTTATATTCATGGGTAATAATGACCAGGTCTAATAAATCTAATCAGAGCAGCAGACGAGTATAATCGTTCGGGCAAGTACGCACAGTAGGAGAGCATTTAACTTCGTATGCGACGTACAGTCAAGGAATTGATTACTGTTCCACTTTGTACCTTTTCACAAGAAATGTTAATATGACATACCATACTTTCAAAAGCAATATGAAACTCACCACGAAAAGGTTCAAAGTGGTATAGGTATCAATTTCTATGACTGTACATACCGTCTCGCCTCTTTTCCACAGGGGGTAGACAGAGGTCCTGCTTCACTTGCCACGATCCTGAAAAACCTCTTGCACTTCATCCATCCGTTGTACAATATGCTCGTTGGTTCCTGGTATTCTTGATCTGAACTGTTTCTAAAACGCCACTCACAACTCTCTATTTCTTCCATGGATGTCGTAAGAGGCGATCAAGAAAATAGGTCTAGTTATGCTCGTATGCTTTAGGCGACAGGATAGCAACCTGTAACCATTGTAATGCCTCTTCCATCTATTTTCAAACCTAAAATTATGCTAGAAGTAGTAGCGAAGCGTAAAATAATCATAATCATGGCTTTGTCGACGTCACGTACCTATGCTCTAACGTAACATGGGTGTGATTGTATGCAGCATAGTGACAATGATGAGTGAGTTTCACAGTAGTTTTAAAATATTTAAAATACTCAGTTCAGTTCTGCTGTTATTTTCCCAAAACTCCCGCGTCGCGTTGTCACATCCTGAGAGAGTCGTCATCTGTTACACCGGATGCTTCGAAGAAAACTCGTTTAATTTGCATGCTTTTAAAAATGGCGGAAAGGTAAGCCCGATTAATTATGTATAGAAATACGGCTCTTAATACGAACGCGATGGCGTTTAGTCAAAGCTGAAGGTTTTTTTTGACGCAAGTATAAGGCGAGGTATGTATAATGCATGTTGACAATATTACCTGATTTTTTTCATCGCTATGAATGTAGGGAGTGACATTCCTGTTTTGTAGTATTATGTACATCTAATAGGAAAAACTCTTAAAGTATCACTTCATTGTCCATCTGTCTGCCTTTCAAAATCCTTTTTTTTTTCATGAAAATATACGGAATATATTCTGTTTTACTATCACTAACAAAAAACGTCTTTATAAATACAGACGTTAAACATTTATTACCTAGATAGACTTGTACCCTTAATAATCCTTCGATTGTGTACCTAAAACAAAGTAATATGATATTCTAGAATCTAGATATTAAAACGTCTGGATGCCTGCTACGTAAATATTCAGTAAAAAGGTTAATTTTCATAACAATAGCTTTTGTTTTTTTTACTGGCAATGTTTGCAAGTGTGTCATTTGTTTGCAACATTGAGCAGCATAGTTAATGGTAGAACGTTGTATCAATGTTCACTATAGATGGTTTTTTGAATTACTGGGTACATGAAGTGTAGATTTTACGTACTTATGTGACTAAATAAGCACTGAAATACTCGTGTATATTTTTACAAAATTCATCAAACTCCTCATTTCACAAACTACACTCGTGTATTAATGCATTTTATTATGCAACAGTCACATAATTATCAAACTAAACAATTCGGCATAAACATAAAACATAACATAACATTATAGATAACATAAAAGTCTGCATCAAAGTGCACTCAGCCAAATAAGTGGATTCTGGATACTTTGTCAACAATTACAATTATGAAGCAAAACGTTTTTCTAACAAAAACTAAAACCGTAATAGTCGTGATGTTCTCATTATTCAAGAAATTCGACGCTCAGCGGTTTCATAACGCAAACCATGCATGCAGAAGCAAAAACTGTCGGAATGCATTTTAGAATGCTGAGACTCTTGCTGTCACATCCTTCGGGAAAGTCGGCGATGTAAAACGACGTCTTCTATGTATTTACGTGGTGAATCATAAATTGTCGCAGGAATTATTAAAATGTGATTTATTATCGGTAATTAATCCCGAACTAGTTTTCATTTGTTTAAAACTTACTCAAAAATTTTGGTAACGCGTGTGGTAGTTTAAAATAAAAAGCTCTCCATTCTTTCCATAGAGGTCGTTAGAGTTAACTTAAAACTAAAATAGAAGTTGTTACGAAACGTGAAATAGATGAGGTTTTCTTTGTAGTGGCGTTTTGAGTGCCCCGCCTACCCGATTGGGAATAAAAGCGTGTAGAATATGCATAGAGGATAGAACCTATAGAGAAACAATGTTCGCAACCCCGGTCCGCAAATAGTTTGTTGATTTCAACATACTAAACGTCACCGTCACTGTCACAGAAACTGTACAGAGCCAATAACCGTAGAGAAAAAGGCACTAGCGTTACGCGCGATCTTGGACCGGCCAATAAGAGCACAGCGATCACTTCAATTGTTTTGCGGAATAATTTCCGAACAACCAAGATGACATTAGTACTCTATAGATTCTATCCTCAATGAGAATATGTTTGTTCCAAAAGGGTTGGCTTTTTTAAAACGTCTTTTTTTAACCGTTCGCGTTTATGATAGGGTATTTTTACCTCCACATACGCTAAATTACAAGTTGTACGCCATAATTTTACAGATTTTCCTTTGTAACGTGAGTGACTATTTAAAAAAAAATGTAACGCCCATTACTAAAGAATAGGATAATGCCCAGCTTGGACAGTCGGTATCAAATGGATTTATTTAGTCTCAAGTAAAGCGTCTCCAAGGTGCACTTAAGTTAAAATATTCAGACATTTTTTGTCCGACAGCTCTTTTGTTTTGTACGAAATGTTTCTTCATTATTTTGTCTTGAGATATATGAATACAATGTGTTTTTATAGCTTTATCTAAATTTTAAAAGGGTTAACAGACGCATAATATGGCAAGAGTTGTCAGTTAATTAGTGTGACATTTTCGTACCCGATACCGTGTGAACATAATACTACGGTACCTTTTCCTTTGTATTTGTTTTAGACCAAATACTTCGGAGGCATGTATAGTTAATGGTTTAATGTAAACAAGTACTTAATAGCGAACTAAAATTACAGTCAACAAAAGATTATATCAAAATGTATTTATTATTACGTTATTTGTTTAAATATTCATTAGATATGTCGGATTTAGGACGGGGCAGTGTAGGAGAAGCAGGGTTTTCATCATCCGATTCGCCTTGGTTATCCATATTCACAGAAGCACTAATAAAAGCCGCGACGGTTTGAATTTAAATCAATACCTAAGTAATGAAGTAGGTAGAACACAAAATAGGCACGATATATAGAAAATAGTGAAAGTGATTCAGGTGGGATACGCTCACCAATTCGACGTCTCGGCGACACGGCGGCGGGAGCCAAAGTGTTTTGAATAACAACCCCCACCGGTCGCCTAACGGTCCCTGATTCACGGAGTGCATTCCAATGTCAATTACATCAAACTTCGCTAGATGGCGTAGCAGCACAGGTAGGGTAGGTACCTGATTTTAAGATCAAAACAAGCCTCAATCGTTTGAACCATTCCCGTTAGATGGCGCTAATATCAATCGCGCCGACACGGCCTTCCTGCGGCACGTCGAGCTCGACGTGCACCTCAGAATACTCGGCTAAGCTATGACAAACCAGTTAACAAGAAGATTCTTGAATTTAGCAGTCTTCGGATCTATCAACAAGACGCTCCTTGTTTTCAATATGACTTCAAACATGGAGTCAACTCAACGTGGAGGTCTCTGTCCTCGACATGGTTTTAAACACAAAACATGGAGGCCCCTGTCCTCGACACAGTTTTAAACAAATATAAAATGGAGGCCCCTGTCCTCAACATGGTTTCAAACAAACAACATGGAGGCCCCTGTCCTCAACATGGTTTCAAACAAACAACATGGACCCCTGTCCTCAACATGGTTTCAAACAAACAACATGGAGGCCCCTGTCCTCGACATGGTTTCAAACAAACGACATGGAGGCCCCTGTCCTCGACACGGTTTCAAACAAACAACATGGAGGCCCCTGTCCTCGACACGGTTTCAAACAAACAACATGAGGCCCCTGTCCTCGACACGGTTTCAAACAAACAACATGGAGGCCCCTGTCCTCGACACGGTTTCAAATAAACAACATGGAGGCCCCTGTCCTCGACACGGTTTCAAACAAACAACACGGAGGAATTAACGTTTCAATAATTAACTTTTATTTTAGTCTTTTAAACAAAATCTTTGTTCTCATGTGGCTACAATAATACTTAAGCAACAAAGGAATTCGTAATTATAAAAATCATTGTTTATTTTACTAAGAAAACTTCAACTGACAGTTAGGCTTTGATTTTACAATCAGTTTAGTGAAAATCGCGGGCTCCAGATCATTTCACTGCACTAAATTAATTTCGTGATTTCGTTTAACATGAACTGCAAAAAGATACACAGAATACTAGAATTAATAGTAATGGATAACTCGTAAGATAGTTAACCAGTAATTATTATTTTAAAAACGAATCGCCTACTGACAAAAATTAATAGTACTGAAAACCAAAGATTTTACTCTGATTGCACGACAGTTTCACAGTGTTGTTCATTGGTATTTGAATTTTCACGATTGGTTGGTTCGCTCGCCGACATGGTTACCTGACCTTCGTAATTTCCTGGTTTTGGGGCTAGACGAAGCTGGTCATGAGCTACTTTTTTGGGTCTACCCTTGCCAGTCATTTTTTTAACTTGGTAGCGGTCGTTGGGTAATATTTTCCAAATTTCATAAGCTTCTGGATATTTTAGGTCTAGTCCAATTTGATTTCTTGGGTTTGTTTTAAACAATACAATTTCTCCCTTCTGAAACCTTGCCACGCTCGCTTTGCCTTTGTCAAATCTTTGCTTATCTTCTAAGCCCCGCTTTTCTATTTTCTTGGTCATGTAGTTGTCTAGTTGTGTGCGATCTACAGTAGCTTCTTCTTCATCTATTAGACAAACTAGTTCGGCTGGTTCAGCACAAGTTCTGCCGGTTAGGGCTTTCAAAGGGCTGATATTTGTAGTCTTATTCTTTGTGCAATTCATAGCTAACTGTAACGCATCAAGCCCTTTTTTCCAGTCGTCTGTTTCATAGTTACGAATTATAGTCAGTCCGTTCTTAACAACGGCCATCATTCGTTCAACTTGCCCATTAGACCTGCTGACCCCAGGTGCAATAAAGTGCTGATGAATGCCGTGTTCCTTGCAAAATGCCTCAAATTCAGCTTTGAAAGCAGTATCTTGGTCACTGATGATTTGTTTAGGGGCCCCAAATAGAGCAACTAGCTTCTTGAGGGCGCTCAGCATAGATAGAGCAGTTTTGTTAGTAGCATATGTCAATAGCGTGTATTTGGTATACGCATCAATGATCACAACCACGTATTCGTGTTTGGAGTTTCGTGTCGTCAATCTTCCAGTCATGTCAACATGTACCGTATGAAACGGGGTTGGATGCTTGTCTATTGGGTGCATCTGTACTTGTCTAGCTCCGGACGATCCCTTGCTAGTTTTGCATATAACACAGTTATTGACAAATTGCCTGACGGTGTTCGACATTTCCGGGAACCAATAAACTTCCCGTAATTTTGCAAGGGTCTTTTCCCATCCAAAATGTTTCAGGGCTGTATGATATGCATTAATTATGCTCCATTGATAGGTTTTGGGAATTACCTTCTTCCAATAGCTTCTGCCAGGTTCATCTTCTTTGCTGTACCGTTGTAGGACGTTATCCCGTAAACGATAGTTATTGACTTCTTCGCCATGTTCTAGTTCTTTTATAATTGCAGCTAAGTCTGCATCTCGCCTCTGTTCCACCACAAGCCACGTATCAACATTGCTGGCCAGATTGATGCAGGCCGTTGGGTTGCGGCTAAAGTAATCTGCATGTTTCATGCGAGACCCTTGGCGATATTCGATCTTGAAATCGTAATGTTGAAGGTATGCTAACCATCGGTGAATTCTTGGGAGCAATTCATGCTTCTGTAACGATGACTTTATGGCGTTGCAGTCTGTCACAATAGTAAAACTCCTGCCGTAGAGGTATTGTCTAAAATGTTTGACGGCCCGGACTATCGCGAGGGTCTCCAATTCGTACGAGTGATAATGACTTTCAGGTTCAGTCGTTCTCATACTCATGTACGCCACAACGTGTTGCCGTCCTTCTTTTATCTGGATCAGCACCGCTCCTAGACCTGTACAACTGGCATCCGTGTGGAGCTCAATCGGCGCATCCTGTGTGTATATTGTTAAAACAGGAACGGAGGTTAAACGTCTGATAATATCCAGTCTGGCACTCTCGCATTCGGCCGTCCAATTAAACTTTGCGTCTTTTTTCGTTAAGTTGTAAAGCGGAATCATTCGCTCCGAAAACGAAGGTATGAATCGTCGAAAGTATCCAGCCAATCCGCAAAACTGCCGCACTTGTTTTACGGAGGTTGGCACCGGGGATTTTTCCAGGGCTTCAACCTTTCTAGGACTAGGTTTGACTGTACCTTGTGAGATGACGTTGCCAAGGTATTCCACAGATTTCTTGAAGAAGACACATTTCTTAGGGTTCACCGCGAAGCCAGCCCTGCATAGGGCATCCAAGACTTGGTCCAACATGTTTAAACCTTCTCGGAATGTCTTGCACTTAATAAGGACGTCATCCATGTAAATCAGTATGTCGTCTAGGAATGGGCGTAAAGCAGCCATTATGGAACGCTGAAATACTGCAGGCGCATTCATAAGCCCAAAAGGCATCATAACGTATTCAAATAGTCCATCAGGGGTGATAAACGCCGTTTTTGCAATCGACTCTTCCTTGATAGGGATTTGGTAAAAACCTTGAGCCATATCGAGGCAAATGAAATACGCAGCATCTGCTAGCCGGTCTATTTGGTCAGAGATAATCGGCAGAGGAAATTTTATTGGGACGGTGTTATTATTTAGCTCCCTATAATCGGTGCACATTCTGTCATCGCCATTCTTTTTCTTTACGAGGAGCACGGGGCTCGCGAACTCCGAAGAGCTTTCTCGAACTATGCCGCTAGCAATTAAATCTTCAACAATAGTCTTCACCTTTTGTCGCTCGACAGGCGCCATGCGATATGGTCTCCGAGACACGACTTTAGAAGGATCCTTCAGCTGAATGTCCATGTGCCCTGTGAGTACCTTGGTTTTTGGTATTCCTGTAGCAAACACGCGTCTGTTCTTTTCTAGGGTTGACTTCAGTTCACGTATTTCATCAGCGTCAGTGAGATCGGTATCCAAGTGCTCAATAAAGTCATCCCCTTGCTTTGCGGCCATAATCTGAGCAGTTCGCATTAGGGTAGCTCCAGCATTCGTAATATTTACTGATAGTCCTGGCATCTTCACTACTTCGGATCCTATCAGTAGCTTGCAAGGTATCTCGTGATCTTCGACAACGTGGAAGTCGATTTCAACCAAAATCGAATTTATTTCGCACAACAATGTAATCCGCTGGCAAGAAAGTACGGGCACTCCTGTTCCCAACCCTTGTAGCATCAAAGGGTACTCTTCTCTTTTACCAGGAAGGGAGAGGCTGAGACTCTTGCGTATGAGGGAGCGATCTGCTCCACTATCGAATAAGGCGACTAGTTTTTGTTGGTTAATGACAACGTTCATGGGTGTTGATATATTCGGCTGAACTTGGGCCAAAGCAACTTTGTCACTTTCATCCTTGAGCTTCTTAAAACACACAGTGTCTGTATGACCTAATTTGCCGCAATAGGTACACTTAGTAGCAGGCTTTTCAGATTGCTTTGAAGTGGGTGGTAAGTTATCAGATGTTAGCAAGGATTTTGGATCACTTACTTTATTTGGGCAATTTGGTTGAATGTGCCCAACTTTGCCACACTTGTAACATACGAGCGTTTCTTCGCGGTTGTTACGAAGTCTGGGCCGTTTAGCTGGTGGTTCCCCAGAGCGAGTCTCTCGGGGCTTCGTCGTCGACGCGACGGAGATTAGTTCCGGAACGGTCGCGCACTTACTTGAAATTAAGCGCAGGCGCAGATACTCGTTATCAATACAGCCAATGACAGCTTCAACGGCATCCTTTTCTTTATCTCCGCTGATTATCCGGTTCCAGATATTCCATGCTTTTGTTATTGATTCTGCTGGATTGCATACATCGAACTTGAAATTTCTTAATTTCAGAACATCATTTGAATATCTTGCTTCGGGTTCAAATGTTTGCACTAACGCCTCACGCATGTCCTTCCATAGTGGAGATTTCACCAACCATGTGTCTCCCAGTGATTTTGCGCGGCCTTGTAATAATCCAGCGATTTTGGTGCAAATCTCGTAGTCGGTGAGATGCCAATGTTCTTTCGCTCGATCTACGTGCTCGCACCAGTCTCTAATAGGAACGTCACCATCAGGGTTATACGGCGCAATATAAATGTCACTCAGCCTGGGCCGTGATGTGGAAGACGATGTCTTTGACAATATTCCCGCTAATAGTTCGGTATTCGTGTTTAAATTCACTTGCTGTTGATTTGTCAATCTTTCTAATATAACTGCCAACGATGATAAGATTCGTTCAGATTCAGAAACATTCGTCAAGCCAGGAATCGGCGGGGTAGAATTTGCACGTGATTGTGGTTTCTTATTCACACCTCTGATGTCGGATTTAGGACGGGGCAGTGTAGGAGAAGCAGGGTTTTCATCATCCGATTCGCCTTGGTTATCCATATTCACAGAAGCACTAATAAAAGCCGCGACGGTTTGAATTTAAATCAATACCTAAGTAATGAAGTAGGTAGAACACAAAATAGGCACGATATATAGAAAATAGTGAAAGTGATTCAGGTGGGATACGCTCACCAATTCGACGTCTCGGCGACACGGCGGCGGGAGCCAAAGTGTTTTGAATAACAACCCCCACCGGTCGCCTAACGGTCCCTGATTCACGGAGTGCATTCCAATGTCAATTACATCAAACTTCGCTAGATGGCGTAGCAGCACAGGTAGGGTAGGTACCTGATTTTAAGATCAAAACAAGCCTCAATCGTTTGAACCATTCCCGTTAGATGGCGCTAATATCAATCGCGCCGACAGATACGTTTGTTTAAACGGTGAAATGTTATTGTAGTTTAAGCAGGAATAAAAAAACGTTGACAATTACCTTTTTTAATTCGTAACACAATAAAAATGATGACTGCTTATCTACGGTGTACTACTTATTTGTTACCGAATTGTACGAAATCATAGGTTTACCCATGTCATGACAAAACTAATCGACGGCGAACCAGTTACAGATCTACTTTGAATTCACCTCCGCTGCTGAAGCATTTTCCCTATGCATATTTAAGCGACTGCCATTGTATTTTCTTTTGAACACATTTCCTATTTAAATTTCGGACTGGTCGAATTTAAATGAATAAATCTCAACTTTCCTCCCGTTGTTATATTAAGCCGTATGATTCCTTTGTATCCGTGCAACTTTTTGTGGATTATTTTTTGCGTTCCTCATAAAAAAGCAGTCCGTTTTTACGAATTGAAACGTGGTCGTATTGTTTATCTTGGAGCTTTCAAGGCTTTCGTTTGTAACAAATATTGTCCTGCCATACTTTTAGTTATAAAAGTTGAAAAAAAAATACGCACTCGGAGAGATAAACTTAACATAAACTATTATTTTCTAAACTAAAAATGACTACAAACCAAAACCCGACGCAACTACTCGTTAAAGCAAAAAAAAAAACAATGTACGCTTGTCTATAAATTTGAGAAAAACTGTGAGATTAAAAAAAGTGTATGTAAATCTTTGCAAGGAAAACCACGATTTAAAAAAATGTATTTCAGACTATAAATTAAAATTATGCTTATTTTAAGCAAAACCAGCTATTTTAAGAATTTAAGGCGCCAGACCCAAACTCTTCGTCCTCTAAAATTTAATATTCAAGCACTGTAGTGGATCATGGATACACCGATTTGTACAAATCTGACAATTATTTTAATTGGAAATTAACCTTATCGTATTGTTAACATAGTGCATTTCAGATAAGCACAACATATAATACATCTAAGTGTTTAGTTAAGTTTGTTGCTGATTGTAGACCGCAAAGTTCAGCCGTTAGAGAATCTAATTAACCAAAGAAGTTAGTTAGGTCCCTCGTTCTGTGTAAATAGATGCTTACGTTTTACGTTTTTAAGTATCCGTAGTACAATATATTGTTTACAATTACAGTGGTACACGCAACTATTCCTAGAAGATGACCTAAATTCAGTGTTGCCAACTGCAAAACTTTTTTCAAAATTCTCCAATACTGTAGAAAACGTCTTCTAAAAATCACTAAATGAAGATACACCAGCTGAAAAATTGAGGATATGTATGAAAAACTTGAAAAAAAAAAGTAAAATCCCAAAAGTCACCAGAGTTAGCTGCAAACTTGCTAAATAAATCGTCAACACTGCCTAAATCTGTGGCAAGCTTCAACTACTCTTAGAGCTGGTCTGAATATTCAATCTATCTCTACTAAGCTAAATCATCGGTGGATTGAATATTAGGATTGATGACAAATAGTATACAATACATAACTATAGACAGTTTCAACATAAAATAACAGCGACACTTACTCATAGAGAATCAAAACAAATCACGTCTTTGTATCGAGATTACCCATGACATGTTTTGGGTCAATACGTCACAAACCATCGAAAGCAACGCACTGTATGCATATTTCACATCTGTATTCCCTAATATGGTAGGTAAGCAGAGCACACAAAATGCTACATAGATTAAACTATGATTATGGCCACTTCTAACATATTTTTAACCGACTTCAAAAAAAGGAGGAGGTTCTCAATTGGAACATTTTTTTTTGTGTATGTTACTCGAAGACCCGTGAACCGATTTTCAAATATTTTTTTTTAATCGAAAGGGTATAACTCGAAATTGGTCCCATTGGCACGAAATATGGATCTGATGATGGGATCTTGGAGAAACCGATGGAACTCTTCAAATGTTAAAGGGACATGTACGGCGTTTTCGGTAATTTGTTGATGAAGTCAAGAATTTACATTCAGTAAACAGAATACTTTCCGAATACTGCTAGTTTGAAGTCGTTTTTTTTTTGTTTAAAACTATATTAAGTTTTGAATTGGCTGGAATAATAGTGACAGGTTGCTAACCTGTTGCCCATACAAACTTCAACCTAATTCCTTAGTCGCCTCTCACGCCATCCTCGGAAAAAAGGGGAGGTGATATTCTAAGTTCACTATAATAGTACTCAGTCACACTATACTAATACTATAGACACTATAGTTAAACAAACGTGTCGCAGCAGTGTAATCCCTTAATATGTACCCAAATAGTTCCTTGGCATGTGATCTTTGATATCAAACAGCTTTGATACAATGTAATTACAAGTTTGAGGCTCCCTACGTCGCGTAGACACGAAATATGATTAAAATGGTAAACCAAGTTGATAGGTTACGGCCTCAAATTTCATTATCTTAGATTATGTAGTGTGTGATCACGATATGATCACATTTATTATTGGCAATAAGGATAGGATTTTCGCACGTTTGAGTGTGGTTTGATGTTATTACCGTTCTCGCGGCTTGTTCGGCCAATTTTGGATTTAATAACTATTCTACGCACGTTCGAATAGCCTTGTTATATTGAACTGAATATCCAGTTTGTTCTATTCGTCAGTGATTGTTAATTTTGTTGCAACTTTGGTGCAGCATCGTAGAAAATAATGAAATATGCTAAGGGCACTTGAAACTTTAGAGTGCCGTAATGTCATTTCTTGTTTGTCAATTAAAAAAAAATACGTGTAGGTACAATTTTTTTTGACAATCTATTTGATGGACAAATACTTTTCTTTAGTCAACCACCCAATTCAAATTTTAAATGAAACGGAGTATACCTAGTAGACCGCTATCTCAGTATAAAATTATTTTTATTTATTTTTATAATGACAAATAAATACCTTATCACCTCTCTATTTCTTCCATGGATGTCGCAAGAACTGACTAAGGTTAAGGTACATTTTAGGCAACAGGCTAGCAACCTGTCACTATTATACCTGCAAACTCAATACCTAAAAAAATATCGAGAAGTGGCCACGAAACGTAAAATATTTCGTGTGCGCTACCACCCCATTTGGGAATACAGGCGTGATGATGATACCTTTCCAAAATTTAAAAATCGATCTTGAAACCTCAACGAAAACCATAGTTTAAAATCCCAGAGGTATTTAGCTCATGTTTGAACAGTTGTCCCGACGATAGTTCGAGCGCTACGAGCGGACTAATAACTATTTCAGTAGAGCAAGTCGTGAACAGCTTTTAGCGGGCCGCTGCATAAACCATGCTTTATACTCGTGTGGAGCTGATGTGACGTCACGGTTTGTGAATGAATGAGTACGTCACGGTAGTTTTTTTTAACAGCCATCCATTAGTACACGAGATGTAGTTTTATGAAATGAGCCACAGGCGAATGAAATTGAAACACCAAACCTTGTAGTCTCGGGTTAAGATTAACAATTTTTTTTTTTGGTGTCGTAAAAGACGACTAAGGAAATAAGTAAGATATTTTTTAAATGATAGGCTAGCAACCTGTCACAATTATACTTTTTAACTTAAAACCTAAAAAAATGTGCTAGAAAGTAGCTGCTGATTGTGAAATAGTCATAGTCTTGTTTATGTAGTGTGTCGTATGTTCTGCTTACCCTATTTGAGAATTCAGGCCTGATTTATGTACATACAATCATACATAGGTACATACAATCACGCCTGTATTCCCAAACGGGGTAGGCAGAGCACACGAAACGCTACATAGACAAAACGATGACTATTTCACGTTTTGTAGCCACTTCTAGCATAATATTTTTTAGGTTTTGAGGTGGCAGGTACAATAGTGACAGGTTGCTAGCCTGTCGCCTAAAATATACCTTAACCTATGTCCTTAGTCGCCTCTTACAACATCCACGGAAGAAATGGAGAGGTGTTATTCTAAACCCGACACCACACGGAGTTCTAAACCCGGACACCACACGGAGTATGGATGGATGTATTTGTAACATAACATCGGTTTGAAAGTCTACTTCATAAAACATTGACCCAATGTAAAAAATCAGCCAAAACAGGCGGCAAAATCAACTTCTATAAATAAATACGCATCGAAATCATAGTTTTGTTTTACTATTGACAGCCAGCTTTTCGCCCGTTCAAAATTTAAAAAAAAAATTCATCTTTCAGCCATCATTAATTTTGAACATATTCGAAATTTAAATTTCCAATGTAAACAAAACATTGAGATGCTACCACAGATAGGTACTTATTGTTGTTTTAATACAGGTCGTTTCTTTATTGAATGAGTGGATAAAAACATAATTTTCATGAGATCATAAATACAAAATTGCTTTGGCGACGCTAAACTTGATTTGATGGATATGTAAGCCTATACAAGAGGTACGAGTTTATCGTTTTATTGAACATTAAGTAGTTTTGATACAGAACTGTTTCTATCGCTATTCAAATGTCGGTGGCAGAGCTTGTAATTGCTATGAATAGAAAATCTAACCGAATCTAGCATAGAAACAGTTCCATCTGAAAAGGTAGGTACTCTACGCGTATATCGGCTCTTCTGCAAGTAAAATGTAATGTTTCTAGAGACCTCATCGATTGTAACTTATATGCAATCATGCAATTTTTGAATCGGTAAAGAAAAGTTTTCGAGATTTTTTTCCTTTTATAGATCTACTAGCTTTCCACCCGCGGCTTCGCCCGCGTGGAACTCGGTTATATTGCGGTATGAAGCACAACTATAAGAAAACTTCTCGTTTCAAACGACACACAGCGCCATAGATCTATTATCTATCGATCGGTCAGTAGTTACGGCGTGAAAGCGGAACAAACAAACAAACAAACAAACTCACTTTCTGACTTATAATATTAGTAAGGATAGCAAAATACCCGTGTGGTGCCGGGTTAGAATGGCACCACCCCCTTTCTTCCCATGGGTGTCGTAAGATTCGACTCTAAGAAAGGGTTAGTGTATTGTGGGCGACGGGCTAGCAACCCGTCACTGCAATACCACGTTTAACCATCTGATTACCCTGAAATTGCTAAACGTGGTTCTGAATTTTTGTATTCATGTGCTCTGCCTACCCCTTTTGGGAATACAGGCGACAGAATTATGTATGTATGGTATGTATAATATGTAGCAAAATAAGGAGCCGCGAACGCACATATGTGAATGTGGCTGAATGTATTCAAAATCAAACTTACGAGTTTCATGAATTCAACTTACATAAAAAACTAACATTTCAGAATTTTCGAGGCTTTCTACTAAATTCTGTTATAGTATCAGTATACTAACTGAAGTTAAATAACAGGGTTACAAACGTGGATTAACCGTAACCCGAACAACATTCCTACTAGAGCTGAACTACGATACTGAAACACAAATACAGGAGTTAAATTTGTTTAGTTGACCTGTGTGGTTTGTGTGCACACTGGGTCCGATTTAATTTTGGCAGGCGACTTTGTCTTGTAAACACGAAATAGTGATTGCATTATTTATTTGAGGTAAATTTTGGTAAAGTAGTTATTTTAATAGGTCTTTTGGAATTGTGTGACAGTTTCGATTCTAAACTTTAGAAGAATGGGGAGATGTGGATTTTCCTTCCTTTTTATACGCCAACCATTTCTATGCACATATCCAAATCATCCCACCATTGCTTTTTTTGGTCATTTTCGGTAACCAAAAAGGGAGGCCAATTGTTGGCAATGTACGCCCAATGTTGCAGATATTAAACGGCATAAATGATCGACCCAGTCCTATTACATAATATAGTCTATCAGTTTTGGCCCCAATATCTTAAAAAATATTAAATAATCACATTATCAACTATTTTAGGTTTGAAAATGCACGAAAAGAGAGATATAATAGTGGTCTTTGGCTACCTTCCAATCGTGTTATGTGTCACGTATGTACAGTACTCGGCCACAAGGAATGCACAACGGCTTGATCAACTAATGTAGATACTATAGATCGCGGTATCGCTCTAACTTACGTTACGCCGTCTCTTTCCAAAGACCGATGTGCAAACTTTGTGTGTAAGTCCTATTTGTAACAATATAAGTAATCTACGTAACATTATTATGAGCGCGGCCGACGCAATATCTTGTCCTCTCGCCTAATACACCGCACGTTGGATTTACTACTTTCGTTCCGCCCTAAACTTTACTTAACAGCCGGGCCGCGTAATATTGACTTACAAGTCGGCCAACTATTTTATTGTGCGTGATATTAAAATAGGGATGTCGACTGGGTAAAATATGTAATTTTAATTAGCAGCAGCGCAGACGACAGACTTTTTGTGCGATCGAGTCTGCGTGGATTGTATGCATTGTGCGCCGGGTTTTTTTGCGCGTCGTGTGCGTTACTGCATAATAATTCCATAGGATCTATTTTCACAGACTAAAAAGCCCGTTCGAAAGTCCGTCGCGGATAGTCTGTCGTCTGCGCAGGGCCTAAGTCTGTTAGTTAGATTATGGAAAAATATGAGACAATTAATTGTCTTTTGGTTTATCTAATAACTAAACATCGACAAAGTTATAGATCAACAAACAAAACTTCCGGAATGGGTGCTTGTGACGTTACGCCTAGGGAGAAATTTTACCATAGAAAAAGTCGATAATACAGCGCTTCAAAGCTATAATAGAGTGACGTCACGCGAAACTTTTAAACGCTGTATTATCGTCATTTTTTATTTTACAAAGAAAATAAAAAATATGTGTCCAATATTTTCTGGTAATCTATCTATTGGACTAAAATATATTTTTTTGTCGTCTACCCTATTTCCCAAGTTTGCCGAGCATTTACGTTACGCCCGTGGCCTAATAGAGAATGCCCCGTTAAGGCGCTGAGCCGCTACTGATTTAATCAAATTGTATTAATTTTGGAATTTCATTACACGAAATTTGATTGACGATAGTTTCGGTGCGACTGGATTTTGTGGACGTCAATAAAATTGCGCAGGTACGATTGACGTTTATTAAAAATTCTACAACACTAGAGTGTTTTTTTTAAATTGCAAGATCAAACTAGTGTTTGAAGCTTGTTCTTATTGCATTGATTGCGAGACTTAATGCGAGGGTTATAAAATGGTTTTATGTGACGTCATTAATTTGAAACTTTTAGGCATTGCATCGTCGTCATTTTTTGTTTGAAAACCAACCAACCCACCAACCTACTTAGAACAGTGTGCTACCACGACTGCCGCAGCCACCGCTCTTCTCCGACTTCTGTTGACAGAGGTTCGTACGGACAGCTGCAGAGAAGAGTAACCCCCCGCCCATACAATGTCTCATTACTAGGGGGTTACCTTTCTCTGCTGCTGACTGTACCAAAGAGAAGTAGGGGAGGCAGAGATTAAATCTTAATCTTATCTTCACCTACGGGTCCCATCTGAATATTTTAAATTACACACACATAATACCACGCCTGTATCCCCAAATAGATTAGGCCCAACGGTATAAACAAAACCATGACTATTTCAGCATGTAGTCACTCTTATACCTACTCTAATTCCGGATATAATCCACTAGGTGAAAATTATTGTAAGCAAAAGCTTTCATTAACAATGTCGCCTAGGTACATAGGCAGTGTAAATATAATCATCATTTCCAGGACAAAGATATTACCAGCTGCTATGGCGGTAATACTCAGTGTTTGCTGTTAGCGATTTAGATCTTATTTTACGTCATCTATCACTCCATTCAATGGGCTTGCTTTGTCTCTAACTTGTCAGTGTATGTACTCGTATTTAGTAGATTACGTGAATATGGCAATGACGGTTACATTTGCATTATTTCTATCAATATTCGCAACGGGGTTGTCAATGAAGGCAAATCTTTTCTTTTTAAAAAGCACGGTAAAATGTGAGCTGCGATAATAATAAAGAGTTGAGATGACAAAGAGTTAATGTAGTTTTTAAGGGTTATTACTGTCTAAATTACATTATAATGTTATTAACACAAATGAGCTACTATTTAAACCCTTGTTTAGATTCTTAGGCTCAATTCACACCAGAAGAGCAGCGCAGCGCGGCGTAGCGGAGCGCAGTTTCAGTGTCATGAGAATTTCAACTTTATTTTCATTACAATAAGACTTATTATCGCATGAGAAACTCTAACGATGCGCGCGGATGCCCGCGGATCTGCGGGAACTCCAGCGCATTCCATAAACAAAGCCGTGCGATTGCGCGAGCTGTCGCGGGAATGCCCGAGAATGCTCGAGTAGTCGCGACGGCCGCTGTCAATATGTCAATAATTATGTAAATTCCAGCGACTTCCTACGCATTCCAGCGACTTCTCGAGCAGTCGCAGGAATCCTCGCGCATTCTTCACGGAGCGGGTCGCTGAGCTACGCCGCGCTGCGCTGCTCTTCTAGTGTGAATTGAGCCTAAATCAACCAATTTTGTGTAGATTCAATAATTTACACAGCTCACTTTAGAATTACTTTATTACCTATGAAATTAGCGATTTTTTTCGTCCTTCTAACTATGGTAACTTTTACTACATAGTATATCACCTTAGCGAAAATGTTTTTTATCGAAGTTTGAGTGTCGGTTCCCCACGATGCCACTACACATAGCCGTAGAAAACTCATCAAGCTTGAAAAATCTTCATTTTCTCCCGAGGATGATCTTCCTAAGCATCTTCGCAAAGCATATTCTTTGCAAGACTAATTTTTATCATTCGCGGCACTGAATTTTTATGAGAAACCCAAACTTGCCTCGGAAAGGTAATCCCAGGATAAGGAAATACTTGGGAGAATAAATTTAAAACGGCGTCTTACTAACATAGCGGTTTATTTCTTATAAACCTGGAGGAACGAGAAGCGATACTCTTATGTAACTTTGTTGCACTTGTACCGTGTGGTGTCGGGATAGAGAAACACCTCTCCATTTCTTCCGTGGATGTCTTATAAGGCGACTAAGGAAATAGGTTTAGGTATGTTTTAGGCGACAAGCTAGCAACCTGTCACTATTCTGTCTCTTCCATCTTTGCAAACCTAAAAACATGCTAGAAGTGGCTGCGAAGCGTGATATAGTCATAATCATGGTTCTGTCTATGTCACGTTTCGCGTGCTCTGCCTAACCCATTTGGAAACAGGCGTGATTGTATGTTGCACTTGTGTATTATATCGTTCGCTCCCCTGGGGCATATGTTCATCTGGAGTATTTAAAGCCTCCTTCAAAATTAGTATTATTTTTTTCTATTTTAAATTATTAGGTTAACCAAAAAATATGAATTAAGTATATAAAACAATATATCCCATGTTTTTCCGTACCTAAACTCTATTGAAATCTAATCATTTACGCCTTCTTTAGTAGAACTTATTTTATTTAAACTGTCCTTGTTTAGTTTATTTCGTCTTCCTTTTTGCTTTCCGTTGTGTCAATTTTGTGTCGAATAGTATTTTTGCAAATCCTTTTACATTTTAATAAACTCTTGTCCAAATTCTATAAAGCTCAGTGATTTCATCAATCTTATTGACGCACTACATTTTTTTACATAGTCGCTATCCATTTAAAATATCTAGAGTTGCACCTTTTTTCACATACCAGGTACTTTGAATTTATAATCTTCTCTACTTATTGTACGTGTCTCCTGAGATTACTTCGCAAAGTGGTGTGCATCTCAAAATGTGTATTCCTTAGAACATTTTTTATTTCCAATGTGTTTTTCTCGAGGTTTATGCATTCATGAGTTCTAGTTAAGACTTTGAATTTAGATTGGGTGTTTAAGAATTTCCACTACTTATTCTAAAAAAATACACTAAACTTTATCTCATAAGATGCTGTGGCCTCTAAACCTCTGAAAGGAATAATTAATCGCTTCTAAAAATTCAAAAACTATTGATTCCAATAGGACAAAAATATTAATTTTTTCTTTATTTTAAAATAAGTTTTGTTTTCGTACAAGTTCTTATTTCTTCTGATAGTAACCGTACATAATATCAGTATGAAAAATAACAAAAACTATTCGTCTCATTCTGTTGAACCAACTTTTTGAGAATTTCTCTAAAACAAGTATACTACAACATTATCTGAAACAAATTCAGCTATCTATTGAAACAAATGAGGATCACATTCGAATGACCCCCAATACTAACGGTGTTAGATTACATGAAGAATGTGTACATTTGTCTGCCCCTATGTTACCTACACCGACGAAAATTGAGGTCGCCTTCCACTAAATTTAACCTTATCTTTAACTAAGTTATGTATTGTATCTAATCGGCCTTGCTTTGACGAGATCCATATTAAATTCAATCATGAACTACAAAGTGATCACCACATGATGACACGACACGATACATGGACGATATAGGGACACGATATAGCTATACAGCTATAGTAGCTAAGTAAACAATTTATTGTACAAATGGTATGGTGAATCAACACAATATTTACAAAATGATACTGAACAAAAAAAATAGTAATTTATGGTTTTGTAACCCTTTATGTGTTCGTAAAGCTACTAAGTATTTTCATTAGAAATTATTAGGTACTATTCTCAATACAACGGTATATCCATTTGCTGTGCACTTAAAATGTGTGAGAATTTAACCGTTTAAAATCTAATGTTATTCTTATTATGAAGCAGAGTATAAACGCACTTAATATTATAATCTGTTTCTTTTAAGACGACACATTTTACGGACAAACAGCGATTTTTTTCTCAGGTATCCAAAGGTAAAATTGGAAATCATTATTGCAATAACACTTATCTATTACTGTTTGTAACAGAAACGGTATTCACCATTTGCAGTGACGTCTTGGATTTACTTAAAAATGTGTGACAATTTGACCATTACACGTCTAGTGTTATATAAATCGGTGTATAGGTACCAACAAGCTCCTAGTTTAAAAGATTAAGCGCCCGACCAATACAAAATATTCACTATACTTTACCTATTGGGTCCCCAATCAATCGTCAAGTTGGTCCATTTGACTTTCTGTACTAAACCCCTTTTTGACGCGGGTGCCGACGAAAAGATGTGACAAGAATATAAAATTGCTACCATTTTTATCCAGATATAGTAACGAAACACACTGTTAAGATTTAATTAAATCTTAGTCACATCTCTGAAATTATTGAAAGGAACAGAATAAAATATGCAAGTAAAGTTCACGTGCAATGATTTTCTATGTCTCAAAAAGTGCTTTAAGATTTTTTTAAGCATGTGGGTTAAAATAAAATAATGTACGTCTGAGTATCAAGCAATGTCACATAGCACAGCAATAGGTACAGGGTAAAATCAAAATATGATAGAACATAAGTGTCTCTTACTCAGCTAACACAGGACAATTGAAATTTGAGGTCATATCCTAAAGACTAGCCTAATTTAACAATTTGAACCAATGCATTATGTTTGGCAGCATCAATTGAGTAAGAAAAAATAATCTTGTATGACGAATTTCATTTTACCCTGTTATAATGACAAAAAATAATGTTTATATTGTTGTGAACGTACGAATTAAATACAGGACGTGACTCTGACGTGAGGTTGACGTGAGCTGAGTTAAAAAAATCGCAAATTATCACCGAGGAGGAAGGGTTAAAAGTTGCTGAAAAACGCTACAGGATTTATAACCGGCTTTTTTAAGTTTTTAAAGCCCGTCACAGTCTACGCATATACGATAATATTTTATCTGCGTAAAAAAAAAAAATCCATTTATGTCAGTGTTAACAGATGCTTGACGGTAAAACTACGCTGTGTATGTCAGCTTATTTAATTGTATAGGGAGCGATATTGACAGATATCTTTTCAGTAACAGATATCTTACCGTATCTGCTTAGTGTGTGATGCGCTTTACGGTGTTTCGGTTAGAAACCAACATAAAGTAACAACAAGTTATCAACGCATAATGAAAACTAGGGATAACTCACGTTTTAAGTCGAGTTTAGATTGACACGTTTCTCTGGCTAGCCCTTAATCTAGGAAGCCGCGGCAGCTGCTGCCAAACGCGCACTGCTCGCCACCATTCTATTCGCAACTACGAATTAGCCCGAAACATCATTAAAAACTCATTGTAAAACATGAGTTATCCTTAGTTTTCACTATGAGTCTCACTTAGAAGGTTTTGTACGTGTTCTAAAATCTCAAAATTTTTGATGAATTATGGTTCCAATGAAACTAAATTAACTTCGAAATACGTAGGAGCTTAGATCTCGATTTAGGTCTCATAGGCTAGATTTCTAGGTCGCACGGTCTCGATCGCACCCAATCCGTTTATCTCGTGTCAGATCACACAACCTGCATAGTGGCGAGTAGTCGAACTAAGTATACTTAGATCCTTCAATTTAAACTAGTTAAAAGTTAGTTTAAATAAAAAAAACAGCCGTGTGGTGTCGAATTTAGAATAACACCTCTCCATTTTTCCGTTAATGTTGGAAGAGGCGACTTTAAATAGTAGTAGGTATGTAGTAGAGATTATAAATAAGTAAAAGGTAGATTTTACGCGGCAGGCTAGAAAACTATCACTATTTGGACCATTTAACTTAAAATCTCAATAAAATGTGCTAGAAATGACTGCAAATCGTGAAATAGTCATGGTTTTGTCTTTAAAGCGCTTTGTATGCTCTACCTACGTCATTACAGGCGTAATCTATGTATGTTTAAGTTTGTAGTTAAAAAAAAATGAAAAAACGAGGTACAGCAAATCCCACGCATAAAAAAGCGCTCTTCTAACTTTATCGTGTTTAAAAAGAAACTCAGGCATGAAATAAAACACAATCGCATATAAAAGCCGACGCCGGGAAGATTTTTAAGCCCTCTTCATTATTCATGAGTATCCCGCAATGAGCCCGATTTCTAGAACGGCCTTTTTACTGACTTCATACAAATTCCAAAAGTTATTAGAATCAGAAGATGAAATTCCGGTATTAATTTTAATACTGGCGGGCATTAATTCGGTGGTAATGAACGATCCACGTTCTAATGAAGTCTGTTTGAACAAGACAATTTAAAGTTCAAAAGAATTCTTTGAATGTTTAAATTATTATAAATTTTTAATATTTTAAGTTCAAAAAATCTTAACTTACTCACATTTTTTTCTCAATTCAAGTTAGTTAGTTTTTGAGTTCGAAAAAGAGGAATAATAGTGGCAAGTTCTTACTTTTCTCCTAAAAAATACCATTGTTTATTTTCCTTAGTCGCCTCTTATGTCATCCACCGAAGAAACGAAGACGTGTCATTCTAGACACCACAGGGGAAATGCGAATAAGTGGCAAGTAATTATTAAGATTTTATTAATATCTAAGATACGATTCCACGATTTTCTAACAGACCTAAACGGAAACTAAGAGTCCTTGTTACTTATAATTATTACTGAGTTTTCTAACTAAAAATGCGTTTTTGTGCTAATGTAGTACCCACCTATCTATTGATGATTTAATTGAATTGTATGACTTAATTCACACACTTTTGTCGCATAGGGAAGAGTGTTCGATGCACGACACGAGAAGCATACATTCGCATTGTTACAAATGCGAACGCGAACGTTAAAAATGACACGAACATTCGCTATTAGAATCCAAATTCAAATTAAATTTTACGTCCCCGTACTTACCTAATTATGATCAGCCATTCAATTTCCCCGTGACGTGTTAATCAGATACAAAGCGACCCAAATTTTACAACACAATAATAGTACATTGAGTATCTAGGGGAGGAAATGGAACATTATTAACGAGAGGCTGTTAGAAGCCCGACGCCGCAGGCGGAGGGCTTTTATGACTCGAGTTCATAATGTCCTTTACTCCCCGTGTTACACACAATGTTTTTCATCACATTTGCGAGGAAAAACTAAAAATTAAAGAAAATAAATGACATCACGTCACCGCACCGCGCTAATTCTGCTTGCGCTGTCACTGCTGTCAGTGCGTTTAGGTCTATTGTCACTTTTTTTAATCATATACCACAGACAAGAACTATGTTTCGCACAGAATGCGAATGGTCAACAGCCAGATTCTGCCAAAAAGGTTCAAACAAATTTACGAAAAAAACATATTAAAAAACGCGTTGACATACATCCAAAGTATTAAATTAATACAGTTTCATAATGCATACATTAATTTTGCATTTAAAAACTGGCCCTTAAGTTTTAATAGCAGAATTTTTATTTTTACATTTGTAACCTCCTTAGTCTGAACTAACGTACCTATACTAACTTTTGCAATTTTTAAAACTAAACTTTACCTCCCATAGGATGTAATGATAACTCCCGCGGTTACAATTTAGGCCTTTGTACTAAAGGATACGCTCTTGTAATAACACCATTGACGAGCAAGTGTGATGAAAAGTATTATTACGAACTCATTTCACTCCCAATTGGAGATTCGTAATTAAAAACAAAAACCTTGTTATTTATGAACCAACGTTCAATTTGAAAGCGTCTGCAACGAAACAATGGCCCTTCAAAATCGGGCTAATCGCGAGATTAACTGTAATTATAAACGTGACGACCATCAAACGTCGAATCGTATCCGCAATTTTGTTCCAGAATTAGGCCCGGGACCAACAATGATTGAGACACCTGTACAAAGAGAAATTTCAATTTAAAGCGTGTTGAATGGCCACTGCGATAATGAGTTTTTTTCTGTTTCACCTCAAATTTCAACGCGAACTTTCTGGTAATAATGAAAAACAAACAGCCCCCAATTTCTCTATTCCCCGCCAAAGCAAAAACAATTAATTCACATTCAAAGCAAATTACTTGCCGTAAAAACACTTATTGTAACCGATTGCCAAACCGAAAATATTCGACACATGGTGCCGCCGAAATTCTCATTAATTTGTTCCGACTTGTTAAACGACCAATTTATCTAGACCCTTTGAGCCGCCTCCGCGTGTACTATTTGCGCTTATTGGGCTGCCGGCGAGGAGTGGCGTCATAGGTCGTAGCGAATGGGTAGACGCATGTGACGGGATCAAAGAAATTCGCAGTATTATGGGACGAGACGTCAATACCCGAGTCAGGGATCGTAATTACGTTAGCATTACACTTTTACACTCTGTGGACTCAGCAACGGTACATTTTGTGCTTTCCGCTCACAGAGCAGGCGTGATACAGAGCTCACACGCACCGGCGAAAATGTATGGATAATTATAATTGTGTTAACTTGCTCCTTTACTGTGCCTTGAGATATAATGAGCCCTCAAGGGACCCAATTATTCCTTTAGAACAAAACGCTTCTACAAGTGAAGAGGTAGGCAAAACACACCTACTTACGTGACAGTCGTGAAAACGTGGCTTCTAAAACTGACATTAAAAATACGAGTGAATATTTGCATTTGTGGCACATGGTTTCATTTCGACTGCCATTGCAGGACCAGCGGGGCCGCAGGGAAGGTGGTGGCGACGCCTGAGCATTACTCACACATAGACGTAACAGTGCATATAAACCAAGTTGTAGTTCTCGTTATAGTTATGGCTGTGTAGGGGTGTGGCCATATTTTTCGGCTGGGTATATTCGACCCAGGTACCTTATATCACGACTAAATAAAGCCATGACTACTTCAAGTTTCATTAGCCACTATAGCTTCTTTTTAGGTTTAAAAATTGATGAAAGACAGTAATAGTGACAGGTTACCAGCCTGTCGCCTAAAGCATACGTAAACCTTCCTTAATTCCTTAGTCGCCTCTTACGACATCCGCGAAAGAAATGAAAAGATGTTCTAACCCGACATCACAAGGACTAAAAACCGTTATAAAGTACCGTTTGAAATTAATTATTGCTTTCATAAAGTCCACTGAAAGCGACTGGCAATGAATCATAAAATTGCGCAGTTGCAGTCAAATAACGTTGCCATGTTCAAGGGGAAGGGTTGTACACTGTTTTACAGACAGAAGTTGTACAGAATTTTGTTTCTCAGAATTTTTTTCTCATATTATCGTTTCATAGAATAATCTCTACTTCCAATAATTACTTCAGATAAATTTGAATCATCGATTTTCATTACAATTAAATTTCAATATTTCGATTTTCGTATCATAACGATTCCAATATTATTTATTCTCGTTATGTTTAGTTCAAATGTAACTTAGTAGCAATAAAATTATTTTATCGAGTAGAAGTTTCTAAACATTTCAATTCACATGTTGCACAAAATGCATATCCTCATTATTTAAATTAAAACAACAACACCGCTTTAACAGAAATGAAGCGTGTAAATTGTAGCCAAACAGGTAAATTCTAAGATTGTAACCTAACCTAACCCATTATTTTGGTTTCAGTTTGTTTCTGTGAGGGTCGCCGTTCGAACCTAACTTAACTTACTTTTCTAGTGGCAGTTCATTTCTGTTAGAGTCGCAGTTCTAACCTAACCTAACCAATTTTCTTCTAGCAGTTTGTTTCTGTGAGGGTTGCAGTTTTAAAATAACCTAACCTACTTTTCTTATTGCTGTTCGTTTCTGTGAGGGTCGCAGTTCTAACCTAACCTAACCTAACCACATTTTCTAATAGCAGCTCATTTCTGTAAGGGTTGCAGTTCTAACCTAACCTACTTTCCTAATATAAATTCGTTTCTGTGAGGGTCGCAGTTGTTTACAGAAACAAGTTGTTTCATACCTACTTACTTAACCTCATTTTCAGGTAGTAATTCGTTTTAGTGATAGTCACAGTTCAAGCATAACCTGTGTTTTAGCAGTATTTTTTATGATATGATTAAAAAATAATATACCATGAAGAAAAAAAAATTAAACAATATTCGTTTAAAAAATATTGTATAGTTTGATTAGTTTGTGAAATAAAAAGTTAAAACATGAAAATTCACTCAAATGATTTGCTGTGGATTGTGTTTCACTAAAGTGAATAAATAGTCTTTAATTTTTTTTTATTCGAAGCAAAAATACGTAGATCAAGTATTATTCGAAAAAAATCTGTGAAACAAGAATCTATGAATCTTCTGTCTGTAAAAGAAGGTGACACCGGGGGAAGGGCTGTTATTTTTAATGGTAACGAAATTTGTTCCCTTTGCATAATCATTTCTCAAAAATGGCCGCGAGTTTAGCTTTATTTAATTACTCTGTGCGACTGACCCGCACTTGTAAATGCCTCTAACGAAAAGCAAACAGTCGTTTGAGGATTGCACGAAACAGATGTCAATCCTTTTATTTTATTCCATTTCCTTTTAACGAAAGAGGAATTTAGAACCGTTTTATTTGGTTTAGTCGTAATTTAGCCGAAAAGTATCGGTTTAATTCCGATTCCGCGTCGAGTTAAAAAATACAATTAAATTTGGAATTTGGGATGTTGTTTTGTCAAGTTTACTACCAAATCTAAAAAGTATTTACCTACTATCTTCTAGGCGACTAAACTAAAACTACCCCTAGAATTACTTATAGTGAACTAACACGGATTACACTTTAGTTTTTAATAATGTATAGGGATTAGCTCGACATCATCATTCATCATCATTTCAGCCCACTGCTGAACATAGGCCTCCCCTTTAGACTTCCATGAATACCTGTTGGAAGCGACCTGCATGCAGGGTTTCCGGCGACCTTTATCAAGTCGTCTGTCCATCTTATAGGTCCAACGCTGCGCTTGCTGGTCCGTGGTCTCCAGTCAAGCACTTTTCGACTCCATCGGCCATCCGCTCTTCGCAAAATGTGGCCTGCCCATTGCCATTTTAACTTGCTTATCTGGTGGGCTACATCGGTGACTTTAGTGCGTCTATGGATTTCCTCATTTCTGATTCCATCGTGTAGAGACACCCCGACAGAACTCGACATGTCGCGGCCCAATTTCTGACCCATAACCGGAAGCAACAGCCTACTGCTACACTTCGCCTCAGTTTCCACGCCCGTTTGACGCAACTGACACTAGCTAACAACTACTATCTGTCTCTAAAGGCATATTCACACCGCACTGAACAAATTACCACAGTCCCGCAGGGCTTTTCTCTCAACAATAGACCACGAATTGCCCCAAAAATGTTGAGCTAATCTCGATACAAAAATGTGAGTGTATTCGTTATATTTCATTATGAGTAAATCTCACGGTAGCTTTATGTTTAACATGGATAAAGTCCCCGGCACCTAACTAAATATGCCATGGACTACCAATAGTATCGTGACGACTCGGCTGCATGCGTTCGAAATTTAAATCGTACCCTAAATTGCATGTGCATGTAGTTTTGAAAACACGAGTATACATTCGGGTGGCTTAACTCGGCAAAATTGCACTGACGGTGCGCAAACACAGAATACAGATCTCTGCGGTCTGCGTTTAAACAGCAGAGTTCAATAACCCGCGCTAGTTTTATTTTATGATTTAAAACGTTTAACTTTTCATCGTCTAATGTTCATTTGCCTTTGAAGTCGGTTTTCCTAAAATAATCCGTTTAAATGACTTAACCGGTAAGAGGCAGCCTAGCGGTTAGTCCTGTATGTCTCATGCAGGGTCTTGGGTTCAAACCCCAGACTAGCAACTCTGATTTTTTTCGAATATTCAGGGTGGCCGGAAATTTAATTTAATTTAAATTTACCATTTAATTTATTGTTTTATTTTATTTATTTATATAAATTTAATTTTATTTATTCATTTTTATTTTATTTATTCAAATATTTACCCAGTGGTCGGATATACGTGTCTGAAAACCCCTTTGAAATATTTCCTAAAAAATTCTATTATTGACCCTGTGGTTCATCTCTTTTCAAGTCAATGCACCCTGTGTTCTACCTACCCTACATCTGGGACGCAAGTCCCGTAAGCCGGCGCGTACGCACCTGTAAACGTTCGACATAGCGATACTACGCGGGTGTCTAAGAGCCTGAGTACAAAAGACTGGGCAATAATTTTCCAGAATTTCGTTTTTTTTACTTAAAAATTCCGGGAATATAACTTAACATAATTAAATTGTGTATTAAGCACTAAGACTAAGTGTCGCTTAAGTCAATTAGCCTATCACCCGTCGATTTATTTTTACTAGGTACTTTACCTCGAATTCAAATCATACTTATACCTACGTGATTATGTCGCGTAGTAATAAATATACTACGTTGAAGGTGGCAAGAAATCGAAGAGTATTGTGTTGCCATTAATCGCCACTGAGCAACAGCTGGCTAACTAAAGTCGTCGTAAACCAAAGCCGCAATGGTTCCCAAATCGTAATAACGTCACAACTATGATATACAACGCTTAGTTCAAGTTTCGCTTGTGTTTATTAAGCTACAGGTATATCAGATTGTATATCGAGATAGATACCGCGAGTTCCTGCATTTGTATAAAAACCGAGCGTGCCACTTTTTCTCTACCTACTGTAACGTCACGTGAGCGCTTTAGTAATGGGAATTGACAGGCCGAGTGAAACGGATTCAAAGGTGACACCGTCTTATTCAAGTTGTCCTGTCTCTAGGCACTTAAACCTAATCTTAGGCTCAATTCACACCAGAAGAGCAGCGCAGCGCGGCGTAGCGGAGCGCAGTTTCAGTGTCATGAGAATTTCAACTTTATTGTCATTACAATAAGACTTATTATCACATGAGAAACTCTAACGATGCGCGCGGATGCCCGCGGATCCGCGGGAATTCCAACGCATTCCATAAACAAAGCCGTGCGACTGCGCGAGCTGTCGCGGGAATGCCCGAGGATGCTCGAGTAGTCGCGACGGCCGCTGTCAATACATATGTCAATATGTCAATAATTATGTAAATTCCAGCGACTTCCTACGCATTCCAGCGGCTTCTCGAGCAGTCGCAGGAATCCTCGCGCATTCTCCACGGAGCGGGTCGCTGCACTACGCCGCGCTGCGCTGCTCTTCTGGTGTGAATTGAGCCTAAGTGGTACAAAACTAAATGAAATTGCGTCAAAGGAAGAGCCTTGCTCTCCCTTTTGGCTCTCTTTTGGCGTACCTACATACAAAATACATACACTTGAGTCATCTTTTTCGATACAAGTCTGTGTCCGCGAACTTGCATTAATGGTCTACAAATGGAATCGTTGTTTCATACAAATTGAAAACTATAAACTCAAAATAATTATGTCGCTTGTGGAAACACCAGGGAGAATGGGTAAGCGTGAGTCATGCCGCACATAAAGAGTTCCGTAGAACCAGTTTTTCAGTAGTTAATTAAACATCGAATTGAACATTAAACTACCGTACGACTGAAGATGAGTGTATCTTGAAAAATACGGGTAACGACGTTTTAAATCGAGTTTAGCTCGATATGTTTTGGACTTATCTGTATTCCTTCATCTGGCCGCGGCGGCTGCTGTCAAACTCGCACTGCGCGACACTGCTCAGTCACTGATAAGGTGATAAGATACTTTGAATGGTATGAAACCCTAAAAGTACACTTACGAGAATAACAATAGGGATGATGACAGGGTTAAAAATATATCATTCTAATTAGTCCATAAGTTAGATTATGGCAAAAAATTAGACATATTCTTTAGTTTATCAAATAATTAAACATCGACAAAGGTACAGATCATCAAACTTCCTGAGTGGGGGTCTGTCTGAGGGGGGCTCGTGACGTCACGTTTGAGTAAAAATTGTACTCAACCGTGACGTCACACGAAACTTTTAGGCTCTGTATTATCGTCATTTTTCGTCGGTCAAATAAAAGAAAAAATATGGGTGCAATATTTTTTCGTAGTCTATCTGGCGGACTAAAATAGTTTTTTCTAGTCATCTAGCCTATTATGCCCCTAGACGTCGGTCGGCATCATAGTGTTGATATTAATTGCAAAGCTTAGACAAACTTAGAAACGCTATAGCTTTCGATTCACTTATGATTGGCAGACTAACTGATTTTTATGTTCAGGGTTCCAGTTCTGTTTTCCTGTCGAGCCACAGGGACCCTAAAATCGTTCCAAATCTGAGTCGTTGTTTAACGTTGTTTGGTTGTTTTAAGCAACTTCTGCCGCAGTCATTTGTTTGAGTTGTCGCCGTAAATTATGTTGAATTTGTTTTTCTGAATTAAGGCAATTTCGTTCGATTATTTATGACTCCTTAATGGAATTTTTGTCTCTTTATTTAAAATTACTGTTTTAATGTTGTGTTGGTTTCTAATGAAGATAAAAGCCATCTTATTTTGTTACTTTAGCTGTGGTACGGCGTCATTATTTGAGATTCTGAGTGTCAGTAACCTCTTTAAAGAAATAATTAAAACCTTCGCCGAGGCTCATAATAATATTGCCTAGTATCCCCATACTTTTTAATTTCTATAATACGTACTGCGTTAGTTTTTGTAATATCCTTATTACAAAAACTAACTAAACTAAATGATTGTGTTTGTCACTACGTAATTTTTCTTCGATGTAAATATTTGTATTTGTGTTTATAAAGAGTCTTGTGTGGAAACGACTGACATTCCTTTTCTACATTTTTATGCCAAATCAATAAGCGTTTAAAAATAGTTAAGAAGCTAGAAGTTTTAATCATTAAACCACCTTGAGACTCACTTTTTAGACCGCATCTTTAATATAGTTCAGCTTGACGTGTTTCGGGCTCTACATTTAGGAGCCGCGGACGTTGCTGCCAAACGCGCACTGCGCGCCACAGCTCTTCGCACGACGTCTCGTACTCGACAAATCTAAAACACACGACCGTATAATACGATCCGTTGAAGACACAAGTTACCATGAAGATTCAAAGATACTTACCTACTTCAATCTGAAAAGAGTTTTCTTCAGAAAGAACCTTTTAATTTTATAAAATAGCATCATTTTCCACCCGTTCCGTTCTACGACTTAATAACGAAACGACGTAACTTTAAATGGCACTCGCCGTAGGACCATACATTATCACTTCAGATGTTTGGGTAACGAGGACTAGCTGTATTACGTATTCGATATTACCATGGCTATTTAATTTTTAAAATGAATATAATGCATGCCTGTGTGGTCTTGAGATAGGATAACACTTTTTCTTCATTTCTTCCGTGAATGTCGTAAGAGGCGACTGAGATAATTTTAAACAAAAAAAAACCGACTTCAATTCTATACTAATATAATAAAGCTGAAGAGTTTGTTTGTTTGTTTGAACGC